>JANRFK010001234.1:23163928-23174707 GCA_030068395.1 Apalone spinifera | reverse complement strand
GACCAGTGGCTGACTCGGGGACGCCGGGGGCAGAGCAGCTCCAATTCTCTGGCTGCCCGGAGCACTTCCGGCTTCCAGATGGTGCCAGACCATCAGTAGTGCCAGACCATTGGATGCTGGACCACTGGAGTTTTACTGTATTTGCATACCAACACACACACCTCTCTATAATCCCATGCAATACAATGCTTCTGGAGAGGCACTTCATATCTTTTAAAAAAGTACCTGACTACATATTTCCTTCACATTCCAATGAAACCTGTTCAAGCAAAATTATATCTGCCAAACAATTTTGAATAGAAATAAAATCCTGCAGAGTCTGTCCTGAATCTATATTATTTTGCAAGTCTTTGTACTGGATGTGATACTCAGGCAGCATAACTCCCACTACAGGTAAACTCTCATTTGTGCTCCACGGTAGGGGAAGGGCAGAAGAGTGACATTTATCCCTAACATTTTAGCATTGAAAAGCCTTACCTCACATGATATCCTTGTTGGTAGCACCAATACTGAAGGCCTTGTAGTTTCTAATGTTTCAGAAACTTCCTCAGTTTTCAAACTCACATCTGTTTTCACTGATGCTCCTATATCCAACTGCAAGTTAACTTCTGACTTAGCTTGATAATCTGCAAAATATAATATTGAGTGAAACATATTGTTATTCATCCTACATAAATATAATCTGATGGGCTAAAAACTGCTAGATGATGATTATTTACAAACAGATGTACATGTCATTTTGTGAAGAAATAAAAGAAAGCAGGTAAAATCCTGGCCCCATTGAAGCGGCTTTCTTCCAGTGCCCTCGTCCAAAAGATCCCACAACCCATAGTCTTTGCTCACATGTGCCACTGGCATCTAAAGTATATGGCTTTGTCTACAGTGCAGGTTTTGCCACAGTGTAGTCACAACAGCACAAAACCCCAGTGTATGCAGATTCAACTGAGATAAACAAAGATTTTCACTGCTGCAGATAATCCTTGTTTCAAGCAGAGTAAATCTTTACTGATGCAAATATTGCCCACTTGACTTAATGGGTGGGAAACTTTATAGGACCAACTAGAGCAGATAGCCACTGGGAAAGGGGGGAGGGGAATCACATATCATAAAAGGTGGGCTCTTTATTTCTCCAAGGTTTCTCTGCCTACTATTGGCCAGCCAGAGGGAGATGGGAGCTGATTGGACCCTTGCTCCTCTCCTGCCGCTGTCCTGTTAATTTAAACTTTGCCTGAGTCTTTTGGGGTACGTCTACACAGCAGGGCTAAAGTCGAATTAAGCTAGGCAACTTCAGCTGCGTCATTTGCGTAGCTGAAGTCGAAATAGCTTAATTCAGCTTTTGGCACTGTCCACACAGCAGGAAGTCCCTTCCCTTACTCCTCATGAAATGAGGGGTTACCATGAGTCAGAGTAAGAAGTCCTCCAGCTCAACATTATTTAAAAATAAAGGCTTGTAGTATACACGTACACTATGTTATTTTGGTATTTTCCACTTCTTTCCTAAAGAGACTTTTCCAAAATTTGGCCCATCAACATGGGGCAATATTTTGGAAAAACCTCCTCTTTTTGGAACATCCCTTATTCCTCATACAATGAGGAATACAGGGATGCTGAAAGAACGCGTCCACTTTTTCAGAAACTGTTTTGGACACGGCAGAGCTTTTCCTTGGACGCAGCAGAGCTTTTCCGAGATACCTCTGGTATCCCAAAAAAGTTCTGCAGTGTAGACATAACCAGAGAGAGAATAAAACCAGATTGCTGCCATGTAAAATTAAAAAGGTTGTAGATGGGTTTTTAAACTAAGGGCACATAGTTGGAACAGACATATGCCTAGAAGAGGATTTATTAAAAAGGAGAGCCATTCTTTTTAGGTAACAAACCTGAGGCACTGTCTGAAGTATCAACAGGAGGCTTTGAACAAATTGATAAATTGATAAATAGATAATTGGAATCAGACAATATTCATCCATACGTTCTAAAGGAACTCAGATATGAAATTGCAGAACTACTATTTGTGGGTATGTCTACACTTCCAGCCTAGTTCTAAACCTCCTTACAGGAGGAATAACGGTAGTTCGAATTAGGAGCTTTAATTTGAATTACGTAGTCCGTGCCGCGTGTAGCCGCAGACAGGTAGTTTGAACTACGGGCATTTAAAAATAGCGCCCACCCGAGAACATGCAAATGAAGCCCGGGATATTTAAATCCCGGGCTTCATTTGCAAGTTCGAATGCCTACATTAGCCACCCTAGTTTGAACTAGGGTGGCAGTGTAGACATACCGTGTAATAGGTAACCTATTGCTTATGTCTGTCTCTGTACCAGATGCCAATTTTCAAAAAAAGATTTCAGAATCAATCTTGCCAGTTACAGGATGCTAATTACAGGCTTCTCCTGTACCAAATAAAGTGGTTGCAAACATAGTAGAGACTAGGATTATCAGACACATAGATGAATGCAGTGTATTTGGAAAGAATCAACTTCTTTGGCTCACCCATCTATTAGAATTCTAGGTGTGGATGGGAGGGGCATCAATAAACCCATGAACAATGGTGACCCAGTGTAAATGGATATATTCAGAAAGACTTTGACAAGGTCCCTCACCAAAGGCTCTTAAGCAAATTAAGTAATCAAGGGGTAAGAGAGAAGGCCCCCTCATGGATCAGTAACTGGTTAAAAGATAGAAACAAAGTGTCAGAATAAATGGCAGTTTTCACAGTGAAGAACGGTAAAGAGTGAGTATCCCCAAGGACCTCTAGTGAGACTAGTGATGTTCAGCATTCATAAGTGATCTAGAGAAAAAAGGGTAAACAGTGAGGTGATAAAGTTTGCAGGTGACTCAAGACAAAGCAGTCAGCTTTGGACTTGGCTAACAATTCAAGAGTTTTTACAAAACTGACCCCTCACCCATCAAAATGGCAGATGAAATTCACTTTGTTGATAAATGCAAAGTAATGTACATAGGAAAACATAATCCCAACTATGCATGTAAAATGAAGGGGTCTAAATTAGCTGTTACTATTCAGAAAAGAGATCTTGGAGTCATTGTGGATAATTCTCTGAAAAAATCCATTGTGCAGAAGCAGTACAAAAGAGCTAAGAATGATAGAAACCATTAAGAAAGGGTTAGGATAAGACAGAAAATAACCCATAGTACACATACAGTTGGAATACCACATGCAGTTCTGGTTACCCCATCTCAAAAAAGAAATATTAGAATTGGAAAAAATATAAAGAGGGACAACCAAAATGATTAGGGGCATGGAACAGCTTCCAGGTAAGGAGAGATTATAAAGAGTGGGACTGTTCATTTTAAAAGAAAGACAACTAAGGTGGGGAGGCTATGCTAGATGTCTAGAAACCATGAATGGTGTGGAGAATATGACTAAGAAAGTGTTATTTACCCTTTTGCATAACACACAAACCAGGGGGTCAACCAATTAAATTAATAGGCAGCAAGCTCAAAACGCACAAAAGGAAACATGTCACACAAAGGACAGGTAATCTGCGGACCTTGTTGACATGAGATGTTGTGACGGCCAAGAGTACCAATGGATTCAAAACAGAACTAGACAAGTTCATGGAGGTAGGTCCTTCAACAACTATTAGACAAAATGGTCAGGGGCCCAACCTGATGCTCTATGTGTCCCTAAAACTCTGATTCCCAGAAGCTGGGACTGGATGACAGGTAATGTATCACTTTGTGATTCCCCTATGCTATTCATTACTTCTAAAGCATCTGGCACCAGCCTCTGTCAAAAGACAAGCTACTTGACTAGATAGATTATTGGTCTGATTCAGCATGGCTGTTCTTATGGTCTTATGACACTTTGCTCAAAATGAATGGTAGTGTCACATGTCTAGTGTCTCATGATAAAACCATTAAAATAACTTATAAGAAGATATTCGCTACCCTGGGCAATATGCATGTGTCACTTGAGGTTAGAAACAGGTAGCACTGACAAAAGAAAAAGTACTTCTTTTTTATGAGAGTATTTCACAACTCTAAAATATGTTACCATAAAAGTGTCCTTTTTATTTCAAAAATATTATCACTTTAAACAATTGATTAGAAAATAAATGTCATTTAGATGTCATATCTAGCTATAAAGATTCTAAAAAGAGAAATCATGAGAACACATAAACAATCCTTTGAGTCAGGGTTTTATTACATCTCAAGAAAACTAGCAGCAAAGAAAAAAATGTATGTAATACTTTCAGTTAATGCATCATTATGAACTAGATCTCATTATACACTTCTTCTTATTACTTCAAAAAATGATCATTTATCAATATAAAGGTGTTATCTAAGTTCAGCCAATTATTCTGTATACACACATGAATAGCTAAAGAAAAATTGTGAAGGTAAAAGAGCTCACTACCTTTGAAAATTATATACTAAGAGTTTTAAAGTATTGTACACCCATCTAAAGACAAACATGGTAAGACATAAGATACAAAATGAACCATAAAACACGGGATGAAAAAAGGAATTATGTATGGTGCAATAAAGAAAAATGTTACATCCCTTAATATTACATTTTTGTAGAATTCCTTGTCCTTTTGCACAAGAACAGTGTTTGTTATATGCTGCCCCAGCATTGTTTTCTACCTCAGAAAACAATAAATATCTTCCAGAGGACAAGATGCTTTGATAAAATTTTGTATTAGAAGAAACCAAGGAGCTAAGAGTTGAATTGTCTCTTACCAAACCACATTCAACACAAGGTACAACAATTTCTAATTAATCCTCCTCCTTGAGACTTAATTTACTTTGGATTACAAAACTTTCAAGAATATATATATGTTTGTTCAAGAACTCCTCTTATATAGTAAGAAAGATGAAACTTACTCTTACCTAACTTAAAGGAAGGTCAGGGAAACCTTCCTGGTTGTGCCAGGAAAACGAGAAGCGCCTGGAATGGTATTGTTTTCCATAAAAGCGAAAGGGAGGGGGCTGATCAGAGGGAGAACTATACTGCAGAGTGATTATTGAGGGCAGCAAGCGCAGGAGGGCAGTTATACTCTACAGTAATCACTGGGGGCAGCCGCACCAGTGGAAGAGTGGGACAGGGCTCTCCATGTTTCTGGCCACCGGACCACTAAGTTGCTGCCCTGACTCAAATAGTACCTGATGGGGGAACAGCCTTCCCCCACCAGCCCTGCCATTGTAGTCCCCCTGGAGCCACCCATGTGGGGCTGGGTAGCACAGAACAGCACAGTCCCAATCCAGGAGATGTCCTCCCCCAAAGACGAGCTGGGGCCAGGAAGTGTGACCCAGCTGCAGGGTGGGAGGTGGGTGCTGCAGGCCGGGGCCAGCCCCCGGAGCACTGTCCCCTCACCCCCACAGACAGGCTGGAGGCAGAGGGGGCAGATGGATGCTGGGGCTGGCCCCCAGGAGGACCCCAGGAGGACCTGTTCTCTGGGGATCACAGGCCTGGACTCTCAGAGAAGTCACCATCTGGGGAGCAAAACACCAGCCACTCCCAGGAGGAGCCACCTGCCAGGAAGCACAGTGCTGCCCCCTTAAACTCCCCCGGGAAGAGCTGCTAGCCGCTGGGAGGAGCTGCCAACCCCATGCCCTCGCTCAAGCACTCTCCAGCCCCTGTCCTGAGCCCTGAGCACTCCCAGATCCCCTCTCAGTCCTTCCCCTGCCTTCTATCTCTGAGCCCCCCACCCTCTGCCTTAACTCCACCCCCACACCCAAACCCCTGCACTGACTTCTCCTCCCACACAACCCCTGCCCTGAGCCCCACACACCTTCCACTGCCTGCCCTGACTCCTGCAATCCCCCATCCTGATCCCTCATTTAAATAAAGCATGTACATTTTCCCTTTAATTTAAAAAAACCCACATTGCTATGCCAGGTATCTATTTAATAAATAGCTACATATTCAATACAGACCAGGAACTTAGAGACTGAGTATGGTTACACCACAAACAGGAGCTCTTTAGACTTCTCAGTTCTTTGTTAGTGACAGGATGAGTCAAATGAGGCAAGTTATTCTGTTTACAGTTTAAAAAACAGATTCTGCTATGTTATCTGTCTACACATACAAAGCCTTTGCTCAGAGGTAAGATGACCTTAGCCACAATTAGATACCTTGATGTAGGGCAGTGGTGGGAAATAATTTTGGAAGGGGGGGGGGCACTTCACAAATTTCTGAAGTGGCTGCAGGCTGATCCAGAAGGAGTGGGGCCTTGGGTAG
This sequence comes from Apalone spinifera, assembly GCA_030068395.1. NCBI lineage: Eukaryota > Metazoa > Chordata > Testudines > Trionychidae > Apalone > Apalone spinifera. The sequence continues at coordinate 23,168,502 of JANRFK010001234.1, read as the reverse complement.
AAGTGGCGGGGCCTCAGGTGGAAGAGGCAGGGTTGAGAACTACCCTGCTGGGTATGGTAACCTTAGTTTCTGAACCAGCTGCAGCTAGTAAGAACGGTTTAATTTCAATTATGAAACAGATTAAGCATTTTAACTTTCTCATGTTAGTTTATCAAACTTCATTTTAAATAAAGTAAAATATTATGTCCAACACAAAAGGCTTCAATGTTTTCTTTATTTATAGCAGGGTTGGGGAACCCTTTTTGGGTCGGGGGTCACTGACCTACAAAAAATCAGTTGGGGACCACACAAGTGAGAAGCAAAAAAACTCCTCCAAAACCCCCAACGCTCACTGATGTGGCCCCAACTGAGACACCTCACTCCTCTGGTGCCCCAGCCTCATGGGATGAGGGGAAGGAAGGTGGGGACTGAGGTTCAGGGCTTCCCATAGACCAGATTTACTTTTCTGGGGTTCTAGAGAAAAATAATTTTATGGACCCTCTTAGGCTCTGGGTAGGGACAAAAATAAGGGGTACAGTGTGCGATGCAGAGCTGTCAGCAAGTAGGATAGGGATGGGGTGCAGGATCTGGGAGGAAGATGGGGTGCAGAAGCAGGCTGGGAGTAGGGTGTCTGGCCAGGTGGAGGGAATAGGAACAAGGGAGGGTGCAGTGTGGCCCGGAGAGAGGGTACAAGAACAAGGGAGGGTGCCAGAGCAAGCTGGGGGTGTCGGGTCTTGTGGGGGAAGGAAGTGACAAGATGGGGGGGATGGTCTGGGCATGAGGGGGAACCTTACTTGTCTTTGTGCCCTCCTGCAGCAACGGCTGCAGCCATGCTGTCCTGGCCACCCCGGAGTGAGGCCCCACTGCCACGACAGCCACGCAGTCCATTATTCCATCTGTCCTCTGGGGTGGCCTGGGGACATGTGGCCACGGGGCCTCCAGAGTCGGCCCCAGGCCACGTGGCTGCAGTAGTGGCGTCTCCGGGGCTGGCCGTGGATCAGATGGCTGAGGCACCACTGAGGAGCCTCAGCCCCAGCGCTGCCTCATCTCCAACGGCTATGCGGAGGGAAGAGGGATGGAGCTGAGCTCCTTTCCCCACAGCATGATGCCACACGTGGAGCATGCCCGTTAGGGGCTGGGCCTGGAACTGCCTTGCAGGCCAGATCAAAGCCCTAGGCGGGCTGGATCTGGCTCACTGAGAGGTTTTTGCCCATCCCTGATGTAGAATAACTGCACAAATGCTCCTATGCCATGAAAGCCCTGAGTTTGTGGAAGCAGTTACAGTCTTTTTGCAGGAGGTTTAGGTGTCTGCAATGCAATAGTTCCACTTCCCGAAGCCACTCTGACTTACATCCCCAAAATGCACAGCCCTTGACAAAGCACGTGGACGGGGCCTGAACCAAACCCACAACAAAACAGTTGTGGGTTTGCTGGATTTTATGACCTTGCATTCAGACCTAGATTAGCAATCTACTTTGTCCTGAGGCAAATTTTAGGATTATTCCAGATTAACATTCTGGGACATCCATAAATATTATCTAGTTACACCTAGAATTTATTTCAGATTGCAGTGCTAAGTGTATTCTTCTTCTTTAGTGAAAACAGAATTTGACTGAGGTATAACAGGCTTTGAAACAATGAATTAAGGGGTGTCATAACCTTCACTGCATTAATTAAAAGAAAAGCCTTATTCTTGCAAAGACAAAAACCACTTCACCATCAGACAAAATTGAAAGGAGAAATAATTCAAAAAAATCTGGCAGTCAAGTCTCTCAGATGCCAGTTCCTCATTCTCATTCTTTGAGAGTTCTGTGAACACTTGCCAATTCATATTTATACAGTCTCCACTATGTTTATCAACACAGAGTATTTGGTGCCTTCATGTAGGGTCTCCAGTTCTTTGCCTGGTGCTACAGTCTATGTTAGAGCTAAGAGAATGACAAATTGGTATGAAGTTTAAGAGCCAAATTTTTATGTTATTGATAGTACAGTATCATCCAGAGGACCTGAATCAGGACTGGACTTTTTGATGTTGGGCTCTATACAAACTCAAAAGCATCAGAGACCATCTTTTGATATTCACCACCCTTTCTGGGCAATTCAATGAATCTGCCTCAGTCTTCCTCTTTTGTTGATGGACCGATTGCCATCTAGATACTTGTTGGTCCTTTGTCACCGCCCTGCGCCACTGGCCAGGTCATTTGGCATTCTGTCTTCTTCCAGGGTGGTGAAGAACCTAATATGTCAGGAGGCCAATTGCCTGAGACAAACGTCTCTTCAAGAATGCTTCACTTATTCAAGGCCTTAATAAGCCCCCTGCTAGTTTTGATAAGCGAATCACCTGCCCACTCTTCAGGATCCAGGCCAGGAACCCTGTGTAACATGGTTGGTACCACTCTCTCTTAAGCCCTTAGTGTTATCCTTTCCTAAGTCTTATCACACCTCTCTTGCAAGCTGTTTCTCAGAGTGACACCCTGTTGTCTTCACTTCCTAGAAGCTCAGCTTTCTAAGCAGCTTCTCCCCGGTCTGCTGCTGAACTGTCCTGATCCCAGTGGCTCCTCATCCTCTCTGGCAGTTGCCTCGCTCTTTTACTGTGCAGACCTTTTATCTCTACAGTTGTTGAGGCCACCAATTAGCTGAGCTGCCAGCTTCCCGACTGTCCCTTCAGCAGCCGAGTCGGTATGAGGGCTATATACTTAATGGCAGTAAGAGAAAAGGATTTTCCTGTTGATAGTGAATAGAAAGCAGTGGTGGTAGGTAGCAGTATGCCAATTACTGAAAACTAACAGGTAAGATTCCCTCAATGAATGGCATATTCATATTATATTAATAAAAAAGTTGTAACTGTCACTGCAATCCAAAGATAACTGTGGTCTCATTTAATAGTATTCTTTCCCTCTAATCAAGCCCCCGAATTATAATTCCCAGCATTCAGATTTTCACCATGAGTGTCAATGCCATTGTCCCTAACATGCTATTTCTGCATTCATTGACCAATCACCCTTTCTACTTTATTATGAGATTAGGTTATAAGTGGTGAATCCAGTAAACCCTTTATTCTAGGCCAGGGTTACCTATTCAACCATGGCCCACGGCCCATTTGTGTGCGGCTTGGGTTTACACGGGGCTCAACACGTCACCCACCAGTAGGAGCCAAAACAAAAAAGTAGTCAATATAATGGTCTTCTGTTGATATGTGTTTTAGTAGTTAAATTCCTGGACTGGCATTGCTCATTAAAAGTGCTGTCAGATGGGTGGAAATTGGGTAAATATTGCATTTTATTAATATCAGCAGAACTGACTTACATGGGGCCTGTGTGTTATGTAGTCTTACCTTAATCTTAGTATTCGTGCCCATCAGTGTGAAAAAGCTATTTGCATATATTTGCATATAAATTTGCATGTATATGCAACCACACTTAAGTTGCGGCCCTCAGCATGTGCTGTGAGTATCATTGTGGCCCCTCGGGGTTTCCAAAGTTGAGTAGCCTGGCTCTACACGATAACACAGCCTGGAGTGGAGGTGAGGTGCACCTCAAGAAGTCAGAATCCATCCTCCAGCCTCTCTGCATGAATGGGGACATCTGCCCAGCTAGTCAGCTGTAATGTAATACCAAGGAACCATAATCTACCAGCAATAGTGTTCCTGAAGTTTTATCGGAGTAAGGTCTGCAGATTTGGACCCATTATCTCAGTATTACTGAATAGAGCAAGGGAAAGTTATTGGCAGGAGACATGGACAGATTCCCCTAATACTAAGAATGTGTTTTCTGAATGATTAATATGTGTAGATGTTAAAGAAACCTCCCTTTTAACAAGGTACGAAGTTCAATACACACTAATAGATGTTTATTTATGTAAAAAAGGCAAAGTAATATAACAACCAACTCCTGCCATTTCTGGAAAAAGAAAGAAAATATTACGTTGAAATTCTGGTCCCGCAAAACTCATCTGACTACAGAGGCAGGATTTCATCCATAGTACATAAAAAGCCAAGTTACAACAGCACATTCTTACTGTGTTTGAAATATGTATATTCATATATCTCTCCAGATTCAAATTCCAACATCTTCAGAGGGGGAAAAGAGTTGTGTGTCAAACTGTATCAAGACACCAATGAGTTACACAAGTGGGTTTACAATACAACAACCACTTACTCTTAAATACAGAGGCATATGCAGTTTAGCATTTACCACAGAAGAGGAGCTCATTACTAGAAGTGGGGAAATTATCTCAGTTCAAACCCCCCACATAGAGTTGCAATGTAAATGGTGGCTGAAACTAGAGATGGGCTGCATAGTACTGCCTCTACTAGTCTCACACAGAAGAGGGGAAGAGAGCCTCAAAAACCTGGCCTCCTGTGGGGGAAGGCAAAACAAAATTAATGCACAGTAAACAAAACAAAACCAGCAACACAGAACCAGTACATCATTCTAAATTTGTTTACCTTCTTGAGGACTGTCATCCCATCATTATGTGCTGTGATTCACAGGTAGAGTACACTTCTCAGTGCGATGGATTTGGTTTGATGGCAATTCCAGGGAGCTCTTAGTCTATAAGTTCTTGACCCACCCATGCATTCCATCATGCATCGA
>JANRFK010001234.1:23146107-23163918 GCA_030068395.1 Apalone spinifera | reverse complement strand
GTCGCTTTGTTCTTACCTCTCAGCAAGATCCCTGATGGGAGTTTTGAGCAATTACTCTTATTTCTGAAGCTCTCCCTTTCCACAGGGTGATGCAGGGTTTCTTCTGTGTGTCCATGGAACTGGTGAAAGGGTTAGTGAGGAGACAATGCTGCAGTCTCTTGGTAGGTTCTGACAGGATACAGATCTAATTCTCTGGGGTTCTCAACCTGGGGATTGGAGCCACTCTGCCATTCCCATATTGCCAAATGGAAAAGATGATCCTGGCTAGACTGCAATTAGATGTGTATAGGGTCCTGCAGTCAATATAAAAGAGGGGGTTTGTAGTATGGAAAAGGTTAAGAATTCTGGGTCTGTTTCATTTGATGCAGCTAGTGCTGACAAGTGCCTTACCTAGTTTTGTATTCAGTGTTGTTGTAGTTATGTTGGTCCAAGAATATTAGACAGGCAACGTGTGTGAGGTAATATCTTTTATTGGAACCACTTCTGTTGTTGAGAAACAAGCATTTGAGATTACCGGCAGTATTTGGCAGAAGTACTAGCAATGACTAGCTGGCAGAAGATCAATTCAGATGAGACTGAATTGATATTGCTCGGTAGGAAGAAGCAACCAGAAGGTGTCAGGAAGATAGTATCTGCTGGTATTTAATCCTTTAACTGAAATATATGCCCCATTATTTCTTGATAGGATTATTGATTCAGCACAAGTCAATATGAGTTTGTACAGCAGTTTTATTACGGTGGATCGTCTTAGCTTGAAATTTGCAGGAGACAAGAGTGGTCTGTATCACAATTTGCGCTTTGGAAGTATCAGGTATGTCAGATATGTTTCAAATATGTATATCTTGTTAGTAACAAGTCAAGCTGGTGCCACACTTAGATCTCGGGTCTCTTCTGATGTCCTTCTGATATTAACAGCAAAGAAGGTGTTGGTCATTGAGAAGCCTTGACAGGCACAAAACTCGAGAACTTTCTGATCACTGTCATTCACACAATCAATGCCGTGTCTACCCAGAATCCCAGACCAGATCTCAGCATTGGGCACAATTCTTGCATCAAAGTCTCCAAGTACTAGGTGGGTTTCCTTTCATGGAATCCTGCCAATCAATTCTTCTATTAGTAAAAACTATCCCTCTCCTCACCACTAGCATGCAGAGCTGGAGCACAGACACTGGTGAGGTTGAGGAATCCCTTCTGTAAACTAACTCAAAATGTCATGATATGTGAGGATGTCAAAATCAGAGCATCACACAATGACATAAGTTCATCTCTGATAGCAAAACCCATACCATACTCTCTCCTTAATCATTCAGGATTTCAATGCCAGTTAATGGTGTAGGCCTTCTCCCCTATAAAACCTGTGCTTGAGAGCTGAGTTTCTAAAACAGCAGCAATATCATTTTAAAAACATGCAAGCTCTTTACTCAATGTTGCATTTTCCTCAACTGTGAATTCAGATCAAAGTCATATGTGAAGTCTGAATATTCCAGCAAGCAATTCTGTTTACAAAAACAATTGAACCAGGATGTAAACAATGAGGCGGGGCTTGTTTAATCCACCTTTTCTAGGGCCACCCTCACACAAAGCAAGCAAGCCATCCCTAAAAAAGGCAGCTTGGAAATCTTGGTAGCTGCCCCAAGGTCCTTAAGCCTCTCTTGGATCCCTCAGGAAAATCTTGCCAAGACCTTCAGTGTATATGCCTAGGCAACGTTATGCAAGGGTAGAAGCTTCCATAGACCTGCCATCCCCCTGCCCCTCCATTAGACCACTGAGCCAGAATCCAAAGGCCAGAGTGAGTCTGGATGTTCAGTAAGACAGATATTGTAACTTCTGACAGAGAGCCAACCTAGATAGATCTGCTAATTGCCTATCACTACAGCATGAGGACCTTTTCTGTCAGGGTGAGATTCTTTAGCTAGGGATGTGAACGACTAGCTGATAAACAAATGCTTATTGGATAGTTGACACACTAGTCAACTAGTCACTTTCCCCATTTGCTGCCTCTATCAGAAAGAGGCAGCAAAGGGGGGTAGGGCGGGGGGAGAGAATCAGGTGCTTCAAAGTGGCAGGGGCACATGGAGCCCAGGACCAGACCGTGGGCTCCACATAGCGCTGCCACTTTGAAACACTCTGGTCTGAACATGACATTTCAAAGTGGCAGAGCTGTGTGGGGCTGTTGCTATACTTCAGAGGTGGAGATGCCCTTATCGACTAATCGAATAGTCGATGCAAACTGCATTGACTATTCGATTAGCCAATTAACCTAAATGTAACATCCTTATCTTTAGCCATTCTTTACAGCAATTATCCAACAAGGCAGAGGAGGACACAATTTAACATCATGCCAGGACTAATCTCTTTATTTACTCAATTAATAACAGAATACAAGTTAAACAGATCAATGGTAAAAAAGCAAAACTGTAACATGAAACTAGAGCAGTGTCTCTTCAATTACTCAATGTGTATTTTAATTTTAGGGAGCTCTAGTTTTGGGTTAAATTAATTCCACAATGACCTGAAGAAGATCCGTGTACCATGAAAGCTTGTCTCTTTTGCCTACAAATGTTGGCCAAACAAAAGATATTACCTCACCCACTTTATCACCATTCAGCAATGGAGCATATATGTTTTCAATTGCATGGTTAAATGGTTTTTATAACCTATATACCTGGAAGCCAGTAAAATTATTTGATTTTCCCAACTCGGTTTATAAATTGTCACAATGGCTGTGCAGGGTGGGATAAAATTTAAAAAAAAAATTCCAAGAACTATCAGATCTCTTGAAATTTATTTCTTAATATAGCTTGTTCTGTTTTCTTATGTGGAATGAAAACACTGAAATGAAACAAAGTAAATATACAAGAATAGTTGTGTGTGGCTAATATTATTGACTTGTTCAAAGTATTTTGGCCTCAATTATTTTGCTTCACTTTCTATACCTTTGACTTAATTGCTCATGAGAATTCTTTTATCAGATACAGGAATGATAAATTTAAATCATTATGATTAGCATGCTACCACTGGCTATTTTCCATCATTCCCAGGTACTACCAAATCAGTTATTTTCACATCTGCTTGCAGCTCATATCTAAAGGATCTCAGAGATTATATTGGTTTTCCATTTTCCATTATACACTCTCACCTTTTCCCTTAAGGCTTTTCACAATTCACTTTAGTCAATCAGTTCTTATTGATTGTTAGGTCTCACTAGTTCCCCATCTATCTTTGCTTTATTAGATACATTGTTTGTTTTCTTTCCCTTTGTCTTGTCAGATACTTGCTATTCTTTCCATTATTATTGCTTCATGGTTCTCACTTAAGCTTTGTACTTTTGATCTGTTCACCTTTCATTCCAACTAAAGCCTAGATTACCTTACTCTTAGCTTGTGCCTTTTTTATGCCAGACAGTACACTTAAAAGAGAGAGCCCAAATTTCTTTGGGCCAAACTATCTCCTTTTAAATCCTTCCCTAAAAGTTAGTTCTTTCATGCTATCCTCTCTCAGATAAAGTCTGCATAACTACTTGTTTTTAAGCTCTTTTTCCCAAAGATCATATTTATCTAAAAAGCTAGAAGCTTCTTGGCATCTATGTATCACATGCTTTATATATTTTTGTGACTGAATATGCTTCCTTTGTATTAGAGATAAGCAAAGCTGCAAGAGTCACTTTGCTTCTGTCACTACAGAGCCAAACCACAGTGTTTAGTTTGGGAGGTTCCCATATATCTTCAAGGACACAACCAGCTGACTCTTAACACCTTATCTTGACTGATTTCTGAGACAATGACCTGCTAGTGGCCAAACAACCCATTCCCCCTTCCTTCTTGGGCCAGGTTCTCCCATGGATTTTCAGAGATGTCAGGTAGCTCCTACCTATTGTAGCATCAAGGTGGCAACCCTGATCCCCAAAACCAGTTAGAGTGCATACAGGAGGCAGGAAGCAAGCTCCTCCCCATACAGGAGAGGTGAAACTGGGAAAAACTTTTTTTTTTTTGGAGATGGCTTCTGCATTGATTACAGGGGCAGAGAAGCCTTATAGATTGCTTAGAAAGGTAACTGGGGATTCCCAAGAGTCACACATTAGGGATTATATGACATCCTAGATGACTACTACCGAAGGATTTTCCTAGCTACCAAAGGAAGAAGACTTTGGTGCAGGAAACCTCTTGCCTTTGCACTACTGCTGAGGAAATGCAAGGACTGTGTGAGACCAATGACTTTCCCACATGGGCAGGATAAAGGTAGGGCTATAGCGGAGTCAGGGATCAAAATAAAAGGGAGCACAGGGAAGTGCAGCTTCTAATTATTTTCTTCTCTTGGAATGACATGGGACGGGAGGAAGGAGATCAGCTCTCCCTTCTTACACCCAGTTTTTTCCTCCTCATATCATGCTAACAATCTTGAGTTGATTAGCCAGTAAGTTCCCATATGTTTTCACTACAGCTCAGCTCACTCAGTGACAAGAGATGAGGCAGTAATCTCAAAGAGACCTCCCTCTGTACATCAGCCAAGTTTTCTGGACATGTTCAGCCAGTGACTTCAGAAAAATTTTAACCGTGACTTCAGACCAGCAAGACAAAGGTCCTTAGTCAACTCAGAGTTCCCATTGCCTTGACATCGCCCCAGTCAGCTACAGGCACCATGACAGTGAATGGCATCAGTAGCCTGTGCCTTGACACCAGACCAGGAAAACTGAGGTGTTAAGCTAGTGACGTCAGAGATACATATATCCCGGCATGAGCTGAGCATGCCAGAAATGTTGAACTAGATACTTACGGACAAGTGACCTGAACGCAGTCTAGCAAGTTACAAATTTACAACCAATGAGCTCACAGCATCCTGAGACTTAAATTTCATGCTAGCAAGGTAGAGCTGCTGATGCAGTAAGCTCAGCCAAGCTCATACCTTGCCATAAGTCCAGCAAGACAGAAGTGCCACGCCATTTTGAATTCCCAAAGACATTTAGTCACTTTACCAAAGCCTTCCATCAGCCAACAAGTGAATGGTGCTGAGCTAATGACTTCACAGAGTGATGTGCAATAAAGATTTACTGAAGAGGCCTTTATGTAAGGGTTGATGGTAGAGGGCATGCTAGGTGAGAACTAAAAGCAGAGGGAAAGTGCCACCTTTTCTTCATCTCATGGGTGTGGTGGTGGGGATTTCATTTCTCCAAGTTCCATCTCCTCCAGCTTCTTAGCACTGACTGATGAAATAAGCATTCATGAAGCAAATAATCCAGAATGAAAAGCACCAGGAGGAGCTGGTATCTGGATGGGGAGTTGATTGGGCCCCAGGCCTAGCTGCCTTTAAATGAAACAGCACTGACATTTGACAGGAGAAAAAGAACAATCCAAGCTGGAAGTCTCACATCAGCTCATTTCCTCCACAGGAAGATCCTTATCTCCCCACCAAGGGGAAATGGAGAGGAAAAGCCCTCTATCCCCATTCTAGCTGGGAGAGGGAGGTCCTGCTTCTGCCCGGCACAAGCTGGATTTCCAGGGCAGAAATGAGCATGTGGATGTGTGAGTACAAGACATGTTCCTCTATGCAGTTCCACATTCAACAAATTCACATTCACCTTCACATCCACTTTCTTTCAGGTCACACAACATTTTAAGACACTTAACCCTATGTTCTCAAAGTTCTTTTGGTTATTTTCATGAAATTTAGGGAATTTCAAACTCACCATCCGCAAGAACTGTTTCATAGATGTAAGACAGTGACTCTTCAGCTTCTTCCTTCTGTCGTTCATCTAAGAAAACAAAGATGCTTTAATGGATGACATCTCCCTGAAAACATACTGAAATGGGCATCTCTCTGGCTAGTTTCCCTCTGGTTACTTCTTAAAATGTTTAATTCTGTATTCTAGAAAAGACAGCTCTGACCACTGGTGAGATGAGAAATACTTTAGGAATAGCTTACTTTGGAATAACTAGTTAATTTCAGGACAGTAACTGCATATTTTAGAGATTTTTTTTAATTGAAGCTTACAACAGAGGTTTTTTCCATACAAATATTAAAACCTGCTTGTTCTTCTGCTCCATTCCTGAACTTACATATCAAGACTAAGTAATTTATTAGGTGTTAGTTCATTAGTAAGCATTAATTTATGAGGTATGACGTTGATTAGGTAATATGATAGCATAAGTGAGAAAAGAAAACAGTTTGTACTATGAAATGCAAAGCTTTGTCACTGAGTCCATATCACAGACAGACAGCACAGAAGGACAATAACATGGAATTAAGGTAGAAGCAGTGGCGGATATACGGCAGGGCGAGCGGGGTGGCTGCCCTGGGCCCGTGCTTCCAGAGGCCCCACGCATGCGCCGTAGCGCCACGGCGCATGCGTTGTGTCAAGGGGCCCGCAAAATTGTGCTGCCCTCGGCCCCGCAACACCCTCAGCCGCCCCTGGGTAGAAGTCTCATTGTGGTCAGTAGAAATTGTGCATGTGGATTGATGGCAGGATTAAAACCTCGTTAGTTTTTACTTTGAGCTTCCTGGCTTTTGATCACTTGTACCCCTGCCTCAATGTTACTGTCCAAAGTTAAGGTATACAAAAAGGAGACTTCTGAGAAGTTAAATTCCTACAGAGGGAATTACAATGGATGAGGTGCCATACAAACTTCATTTTGACACACTGCTTTCCATGGATGTGAACTTCACAAAATCCCATAGAAAATCTGCATTTCTCATTAGTCTATTAAGTATTATTGACACTAAAATGATCTGCAATAAATAATTGTTTTAAATCCATTAGATCAAAGGAAAGATGACATAAAGCATCACTGATTTCTTAAAATCGAGTGGATTAATGATTCTTCTGAGTAGACCATATATACATTTCTTCATAGACAAACGTGGTATTACTGTACAAATAACCACAATATTGAAGACCTTATTCACAAATTCAATATCAGAAACTAAATGGAACAAAATTAAAAGCTATCATTTGACAAAATATAGAATAATTAAAAAAATCTAAATGAACCAACTAATCTGAAACCTTAGCAACAAGACAAAGCTGAGTAATTTATATTTGCTTGCATTCCCCCTTTCCCCTTTCTGAGGCCTAATCCTGAGATTCCTTATATAAAGGCCAAACCTATGTTAAAAGTGGTGAGCCTGCTGTGGAAGAGAAGTGAGGAGGGGGATAGTCTGGGGAGACCCCTTATAAGCCAGTATGTCTCCTTTTAGTACATGCGGAATCTCTGTGTTCTTCAGAGTTTACTACAAAATATGGGAATGTGGGTTTGTGCATGACTAGTCAACTAATTGTGTGTCCCTCATATGGATATTAAGGAGCAAGTATTTGGCGGATCATGTAGTTGATACAATTTGCATTGACTACACAATTAATTGATAAGGGGAGGCACTCTGCAGAGCCGCAGCTGAGGTAGCTCCCGGAGCTGGTGTGACACGGGACTGAGTAGTCCCGGCTCGCGCTGGCTCCAGGACCACTGCGGCTCTGCCTTTTAAATGTAGTGGCTCTTACTACATTTAAAAGGCAGAGCCACAGCAGGGTAAATCTGGGACCCAGCACGAGCCGGGACTGCTCAGTCCCAGCTCACACCCGGTCCAGGACACTGCAGCTCTGCATTTTAAAAGGAGCTGCTCGGTTCTTACTATATTTAAAATGCAGAGCTGCAGCAGTCCCGAGCCAGTGCCCGGCTTGTGTCAGGTCCAGCAGTCCCTATTCACGGTGACCCGGGCTGGCTGCAGGCAAAGGCTGCTTCAGCAGCAGCCCCTGTCCGTGGCCAACCCCAGCTGCCGTGGACAGAAGATACACCTGTAGCAGCCACCACAAACAGGGGCTGCTGCTCGGGCAGTCTCTGCCCATGGACTGCTGGTCTCCTCCATGGCCAGAGGCTGCTTCATGGCAGCCCTCCCCCCGCCCCCCCAATTCCTCCCACTGCTGCTGCCTCTCATAGAGCAGTGGGGGGGCAGGAGGGAAAGCAGGCGGCACCATGGAGAGGGTACAGGGTGGGGGAGGAAGTTGGCTGCACCGGCTCCTGCTTCCCTCCCCCCTTGCTGCCTCTGATACATAGGCAGCAAGGGGCAGGAGAAAGTAAGTAGTTGAGTACTCTACTTGACCACACAATAAGCTTGGGGTTATCAGGTAATAGAGTACTCGACTACTTGCTTACATCCCTTGTCCTTCATTTGGTGGGTACCCAACCTGAGATCCTGGTGGTTGATTTGCAGAAATGCTAGGCATGCCCAAATGCAACTAGTAGGAACTTCATTTTGAGCTTATGAAGTGCTATGTAAAGCTAAATACTTTGACAAGTCAGGTCCTAGGTGTCTCAAACTGGACATTGAAAGTCAGTTGAAACTTTTGACCTTAATTTTTGTGCCTCATTCCCCATCTGTAAAATGTGGGGTATCAACACTCATTCACCTTATCAGCATATGATGAAGATAAAATTAATTAAGGTTTGTGAAGCACTTACATATTATAGTGATGAGCACAAGTGGAAATTTACTTTTGTTTTAAGAACACAGTTTGAATAGTATGCAAAGATTAATGGCAAACACTAACAAATGAAGTATTGACTAGCTGATCATTACATGAGTGCTATCTATATAGTGAACTGAATGAGGCAAGGGTATTATAGAAACAAAAAAGTATGTGATCATGCCATTAAATGATACATCATAATGCATTTCTATAAGGGGATTGAGTTAAGGTCATACAGAAACCTTAATACTGGGATTTCTACTTTTGATTTGCTTAACTCTGCAAACTAAATATTTTTTTAACACGGGGAGTGCAGGGTGCAACTCTGTTTTCATTTATACCAGTATTTGGTATCCTATAAGTAGATGGGCTTTAATATTATCCTAATTATTCACTACAACTTTTTCATTCAATGATACATGACATTTTATTTTTCCTAAATTCCCTAAGAAGATTACAAATGACATTTAATGTTGCAATCAAAATAGTGTGCACAAAGAATGCAATTCCAATGTTTTTCTGAGTTACACTTGATGATAATTCTTAGATAATTAATACAAATGATTAAAGTATAAAACAGACAAGTGTCAGTGGCATCTTACAAGGATACACTCCACCATTTTATAGCCCTAGATAATATAACCTCCAAAAATGCTTGCCAGAACTTGCAGATATATAATTAAATATTAACTAATGACTATCCTCCTTTATATTATGCAGTTTAGTTTCTAAATGCAAACAAACTTGGACTTAGAGGGAAAAATAATCATAAAACCACTAATAACTTTAAAAGATAAGAAATACATAAACCTTTATAAACATCGGTAAGTAAACAAAATGTATTCATTAGATTTACTGCATACAGTATAAGACAGCAATGTTTAATTTTCTATTCATTTGAGATATATCATCAGTAAAACTCTTTATAAACTTGTCTTATAAAGTGATAAAACATGTAAGATGTCAGTGCATTCACTTTACCAGGTGTAAGCAGTTTTCATCCAATTAGTGTATGAAACAAGGGGAAAACATTGCATACTCTGTACATACTTCATTATCCAAGGGCTCAGGTCATCACAAATGGTTAGACACATCAAAAGCCAAACTGCCAAAAAAGATACAGAAATCTGATTATATGATGAGGAAAAGCTTCTGGCTTTTGCAGGATTAAGAAAAGAAGGGAGAAGTCAACAAGTTTAATTAGCAAGAGACAGGCAGTCTTTGGAGCCAGGTTACTGGCCATCGAGTTTTTCACCTCCAGCTCAAATAAGTCCTTGTTAGAAAAATCCATAAAAATTATCATGATCCATATGAAATGAATCACGGTGAGCAAGACAATAGCCAAATTACAAATGCCATACCACCATCACACCAGCACCCTCGTAATGAGCCTGTGAAACTAAAGGTTGACATACCATCGTGGAAACAAACATCTCTGGAAGTCCTAGTTGTCCCCTCAGAATAGTTTTGAGTTACACTGGCAGGGCAAAGTGGAAAAGCCCTCTGCATGATTCTGTGGATGAAGAGTGGACTTCAGTTCTCCAAAAGCTCATTCCACAAGTAATAAACTCATCCAGTTTGTTTTTGTTTTAAAATAGAAAGTTGAATTGGCATTTGAGACATTGCTCACTGAGCAATAGTGTCCACGAGAAAGGTCAGCATTTCCCTCAGACCTTGTTCCCCTGTGATTCCTTATTATTGTTGAATTTTAATTACATTTAGCATTTCAGATCTGTTTTGGTTTTTTGGGAAGGAGTGGTTGGTAGACTGCCTGCCACTGGTAATGTGGTGAAATCCTGGCCTCAGTGAAGTCAATGGCAAAAATCCTATTGGTTTAGGTGGGGCCAGGATTTCACCCTTTGATGTTAAAAAATAATTAGCACTGAAAGCCTGCTGTTTGCTTAAGAAAGTTCACATTTTTATTAAATATTATTTATAGTTCAGCACTGGTGTTGAATGGGACTTTGCAGTCAAATAAAGTGATTTATAAAGTTATGAAGGAATTACATAATACTTGCAATAGTGGATCCAAAATACTCAGTGGAACAGGCACTAATGCTTTAGGGCCAAATTTATCCCTGGTGCAATTCCAGTGAACTCGATGTCTTTTTATACCATGACAATAATAGTGATACAATAATAGGTTGGGTAGAAATATGGGGGTTTAATTCTTTCTCTTCTCCCCTGAAAAAGTGTAGTAATCAAAGTACTTGAAATTGGTATGAATCCTTGCCTATGCAAAGCTTTATTTGCCTCAGTTTGTTTCAATTTTGGACTATTACAGTTTGGACCTCCCACATCTAGCACCCTTGGAACTCAATCAGAGAGATTGAGTCCCGAACCAGAGAATTTACCTGACCAGAGAGGTCTCCTGCCATCAGTCACTGACCTCAGTGCCCTTCCCCACCATAGGCTTCACTTCAGTGCCAGTTGGCCCTCTACCACTGGCCCCACTACCGCAGGCCCTGCTGGGCTGCCAGCCTACCCTGCTGCGGCTGGTCAGGCTGATGGCTGGCCCCAACCCTGACCCCGGCCCTGGCCTTACACTGGTCAGGCTGCCAATTTCAACCACAGGCCCAGCTCTACTGCCACCGACTAGGCTGCAAGTTCTAGCCTTGCTACTGCTGCCACAATCTGCGCTGTTGACTTTGGCCCCAACCCTGCTGCCACCGGATGGTTCGAGCTGCTGCCAGCTGACTCCAGCCCTGACACAGCCAGGATGCTGGTCACATGCCCAGCTCCCACGGTTGCCAGCCCTCTTCTGACTGGGATCCCGGCCCAGGGCTCTCTGGTCAAGGAACATCTGTGGTCCTGTTGGACCACGGATGTTGCCAGCCCAGAGAGTCCCAGTTTTGGGGGGGGTTCAACCTGTAGTTATGACAGTTATACATTTGTAATATGGCAGTGTTTCAGAGCTACACCCTGCTCATTGAGGCAAACACAGTTCTGCTAATGTTCTTACAGTGACAATGTGCGTGGTATTACATTTTAGTCCGGGATTAGAAGTCAACAGCCTACTGTTGTCTTAGACAGAAGATATGTTTTCATTTTGTCAGTCTCACTGCCTAGGCCAATGAGGAATATGGGTACAATTTTCAATCCTGATCGCTGCTGTCAGCCAACTCTAGGTCTAGGTTCAGCTGTCTCCTTTTTTTTATATCTCTTGCCCCGGGTTGCCTCTGGAAACCCAGGACCTGGGCAAATTTACTAGAGCCCTGAGTGGGTACAAAATTTGTATCAGCATCTGCATCCGCAAACATGAGCCACGGATATCTGCATTGACATGGGTGTCTGATCTGTAAGGCAAAGAGAAGCTCAGCCTACGCAAACCTAGAGCCATACTGGCCCCGCCCTGCCCTTCCCAATTGCCACATGGGGGTTGCTATGGAATGGTTAGTGTGGTTCAGGGCAGCTGAGAAGGCAGAGTAGCAGGGAGCCTCCTCAGCAGCCCGCCTCTGAACCTTCATGGCACAGACACAAGGCTTGAATTACAGTCACATGGGCTCTCTCTGCTGCTGCAGCACCCTGCAATTCCATTCATCTCACCCGCTCCAGGAGGATTGCTGGCCCTGCTCTGTGGAGACCATCTGTGTTCCTGCTGCTGCTGCTTGCTGGCGGGTTTCTTCTCCTGCTCAGCCCCTCACCCATCCACCCCCCCGCTTCCCTGCTCCTTGACCCAGGATGGGCAAAGTGAGCTTCCTCCTTGCTGTCCCCACTTCTCTTACTTTGCACTCTCCCTGCTCGATTGGCTCTCCCCTCCTTTGCCAGTGTGTGAAGTGGTGGTCGGTTTGGTTTTCCTTTCTCAAACCAGTTGCTACTGACCAGGTGGCTGGGGGTTCTTCTCCCCTTGCCCGCTTCCCCCACACGCTCCCTATCGTCCCTCTCCCCCTTGTTAGTGAGTAGATTGTGGGAGAGGACACTTGCTTTGCCCAATGAGCCCTGCAGCGATAGCTGCCAAATCCCCTCCCCGCCCCTTTTTGTCTTCTCCGCACATGCTTCCTGTTTTCTGTGCCCTGCAGTGGAGTTGGCTGAGGGGTGGGAATGAAGGAAAGAGGGGGAGGATTTGAGGAGGGGTGGGAAGAGGCATGGGGAATGAAGGGAATGAGGGGAGGGGTATGGATAGGAAAAGGGGATGAGGAATTGGAGGGAGGAAGCAGGAGTCTGGCATGCAGTGTCCACTCAGAGGCAGCTGGAGCTCCCTGGTTAAGCAGGCCCATCTAACCCTGCTCCCCTAAACCTGGACTCACCCAACAAGCTCCCTGCACTCACACGCCCACTCTACTGAGCCCCAGCAAGTTGCACCTGTATCCCCTAACCTATGACGTCCCATTTCCCCAGCACCTGGACCTCACACCAAGCCCCACCTCCCCTCGACTCCTCCACTGAGCTCAGAGTCCCATTGCCTCTACACCAGAACCCCCCCACCAAGCCCCTGTGCATCCAGATCTCCCACTGAGCCACCCACACCCAGATCCCCCCACAATAACCCTCCACAACTGGATCATGTTGGGCTAAGCCTGCCCAGCCACACCTGATATGCTGGGCACAGAGGGGCAGGGCCAGCCCTTACACTGTGTTAGGGTCAGAGGGAGTCTCACTGCCGAGTTCCTGTACTGAGGGAAGCTGGGGTTTCAGGGTGACCTCACCACCTCAGTGCAGTCAGTGGCCTGTGCTCCCCTCTGCTAGAAATGTAAAGACCTGGGGTTTTCTTACTGTTCTTTCTGTCACAGAGTTCCAGTATGACACCGGACCCATCATTTAAAGGCTTGGTCTCAAGGGGATTTTTTCCATTGATTTAAAATAAAAGCAGTGGATGAGGAACTTCATTATCCTGTGCCTCTGTTTCTCCATCCGAAAAAAGGGATAATAATACTTGCCTGCCTCACAGGAGTTTGTGTAAATTCATGTTTTAATGTCATCAGATAGAAAGTGCTGAGAAGTGCAATTTTGCAAAGTGTATTTTACAATATCAAAATCTTTCTACATTATTCATGCAGTAGCCACTGCTCCTGGATCACAGGAGAATTTCAATTTGGGACTTTCAATTTGCTAGCAGAGGCAGGGGTAGTGAGAGCAGGGCTCCCCCAGCCCTCCCCCATCATCACTTTTCAAAGGGGTAGTCAAAGATGCAGGTGGATCAGCCAGCTTTATGCTGTGTGTGTACACAGGGAAGGCTGGATCATTTGTGGCAGCAGATGACCTCTGCTGGCCTGCTAAGTGGGACTGGGAAGAACAATATATGGCCAGGAGGAATGGATCTCCCTCCACCTGGGCCAGAGGAGCACTGCAGAGCTTTCCCACAGGTAAGCAGTGGTGCGAGCCAGGACAATTTTTTTTACTTGTTCAAATTCTGTAGTGATCACGGCAGGGGGAGCTCTTGGCTGGGGAGGGCAGTGATCTTGAGTGGTAGGAACCTAAGGAGAAAGGGGTGTGGAGGGAAGAAGGGGGGGCAGAGGGAGGAGTGACTTGGTGGCAACAAAGAGAGAAGTTATTGTTAGGATAGGTCTCAACTCTTTTCTGTGGTTTGGAGATTAGGCCTGGTGAGGACAAGGCTGGGGATTTAGTTCCTTCACACCTGGGGATATTGGGTCTGCCAGTCACCATCATGCTGCCTCATTGGGACAATTTATCTTCTTGGTTCTGTGAGCTGAATGGGTGCTGTTGTTGTTAAAGCAGCAGCCAGCCTCTATTTTACTGGCATATCCTTTGGCAATTCTTATTCATTGTCTGAGATGCTTACTGCTGTTGAAACAATCAACATAGGAAGCCCTCAACTTGTTTGTGTGACGAAGTGAAAATGAGGTGGCAACTTTTGCAGTCTGATTCTAGTCATTTTCTTCCTGTCGGGACAAATGCCAACTGAGGGCGAGGTCTGACATCTTGTTTGATTGTGTGAAGAAAAATAAAAGATTTCTCAATTAGCTCTAACTGGTGCTTGCCATTCTGTGTTTCTCAGGACTAGTGAGAGGAGTTTGGGGCATTTGCAAGCTGCCTGCATGTCAGCTATGAGGATATCTAATAAACTTGTGACTGACATTTCTTAGTCCCAAATTGATTGCTGCTAATTAGGTACCTTCTGCATATCTGGCACATGGTACAAAACGTGCTCCATTTTGTTGAGAAATTGCAGAAAAGTGGAAGGTTTTTTTCAAAAATAATTTGCTTGAGTTCAGGGATTTGACTGGGACAAGCATGCAGTGAGCAGGGACACAGGGGCTATGTCTACACTGGCGAGTTCTTGTGCAAGAACATCTTGCACAAGATTTCCTGCGCAAGAACTCTTGCACAAGAACACGGCCACACGGCCATGTGCGTTTGCGCAAGAGTATCCATGGCAGTGTGGACATTCTCTTGTGCAAAAAAGCTCTGATGGCCATTTTAGCCATAGGGTTTTCTTGCGCAAGAGGGCTTACACTTGTTAGAAAAGAGCATAGCTCTTGCGCAAGAAGCCCTCTCTTCCCACACTTTGCTGTAAATCTTCTTGTGCAAGAGCAGGCGGGCCATGTGGACGCTCTGTGGATTCTTGCACAAGAACAGTTGTTCTTGCGCAAGAACCCTCCAGTGTAGACATAGCCAGGATGCACAGTGAAGAGAGGAGGGAGACAGTGGGAAGGGGGCAAGGCCTGGGCAGGAAGAAGTACAGCTGGAGCCTGGGCTGGGAAGCTACTGCCTCTCCAAGTGGAAGCTTCACCAACCGCCCATGCGCATTAACATCTGCTGATGCAGATACTCCTGGGTGTGAAGTGGATATCCACAAATTTGCAGATTTCTAGATATAAAACTTGTATCCGCATCCATATCGGCAAAAATAAGATGCAGATACCTGCAGATATAAAGTGGATATCTGCAGATTTGCAGGGCTCTCAAGCTTAGTGTTTCCCATGGGATTTGAGCTCATTCTTAGAGTCCGTTCTGAGCCCAATTACTTCTAGTCCCTAGCACTGCTCTTCAGGTCCAAACTACAGGACACAGAACAGATTTCCAGAGCCTCTCCTTCAGGCTGTAGTGCCTGTCTGTTTGCCCACCTAAACAAGAGGGGGTGTCTCTGTCTCAGTCTAGGCTTGCTAGTATCCGCTCCTCTGTACCCAGACTCATCTTTTCTTTTCTTTTCTTTTTTTTTTTTTTGCACCCTTTCTCCAAGTTGGGCATGCTCAACAGGTGTGCCTAATTGGCACTGCCAAAATGCGGAAGGATTCTTAGACTTGCTCTCATTTGTATGGGGCATGTCTCATCACAATCACCTCATTTAGGTACCTGTGGTCTGATGTAAGAGACTACGTTTAGACTTAAGCATCATTATTTAAGTGATTAATTTTAAATACATGAATTTCTCCTGTATTGTAGGGGAAAGGCCCTCTTTTTCTTTGGGAACAGCCTGGCAGGAGAAATGAAGAGGACGTCTGTTTTATTTTTGTCAACACCATCAAATAAAATAGAGTCATCAAAGAGAGTGCTAGATGCCAAGATTCCCAAGTCCTAGATAGATTCAAAGTCTTACCAAATATGTTCATAAAATAAGCTCATTTGAGAGACAGTGCCAGAGAGGTATTTATAGAGGGTAAAATTTTCAAAACTGCCCTCTCTTTTTGCATCTGCAAGATGAGGATACAGATAACTGCCAACACAATTTAAAGCATTTAGGGATCTAAGTACCTATCTGCACATGCAAATCAGTTACTTAGACAATGAACCTATCTAAATTATGTTCATAAAATATTGCAGGAATAAAAACAGAGATCTAATTAAGTCTAGGATGAAAAATCAGGCCAACAGGCTCTCTTTCTTAATGAATATATAACATGAACCATCATTTCTAGGAGAAAGTAGGTATCTAAAAATCTTGGATCTCTGCAGCATCAAGTTGACAGCTAATACAGAGTGGTGAGAAGTGGTGGGGGGGAAAAAGAAGACGGGGAAAGCCAGAGAATAAAACACAGAGTTGAACTGTACTTTATTCAGTATTAAGAAAAGTCACAGCAAAGAAAAGCCAAAATACTAAATTAATTGTGTCACTTTGCATTAAAATTAAACACACATTAATGCAGGAAAATAAATAGAATCTTAGTCGCTAGCATAGAAAATTTGACAAAAGTATTCACAGTTTAAAAAAATCAGAAGAAAAGTTTTAACTGAGCTGTTCAAGAGAACTTCAGTGTAAAAATGCTCACGCCTTTTAAGAAATCTTGCTATACGAATCTCTTAACAGCAAAAATATTTGCATTCTTCTCAGCTCTAAACACGAACATTGTAAAATCTGCCACCATTCAGGAAACATATGTTACAAAGCATAATTTTTGAGTCTCAGTTCCTCATTTGCTCCCCCTGTGAATGCTCTCAACAACAGACAACAAACCCTTTTAGGTTTTCTTTGAATCATGCTATGCTGTGAACTGGATCTCTAGTGGGTATATTTCCTAAATATCAACTAGTACCTTTATTTGAAATGTACGTGTTAATTAATCAGCTAGCACTATAAGAGTACACAGCTGGAGAGCAGTGCCAAAGGGTTGAAGCTGGCACAGTCTGGTGTGGTAAAAGGCTATTTCAGCTAAATGAAGAGATGTGGAGCTGGATTTTTTTATCCATTTTGTCCATGTCATGCTGCTCAGACAGCACAAAGAGAATAGAGTCCAGGTGGAAATTAACTAGCAGAGAATCCCATTACCTGGAGACGTAAAGCCAGAAAACTGCTTCTATGCCAGCCATCCACTCTGATGTAGTGGCATGGAAGGCCAGAGTTTCTTATCACCTAATCTACAGTGATATAAAGCCTGAGAGACTGCAAACCAGTTATATAAATTAGAACAGTCCCTCTGCTATTCTATCTAATACCAGGACTAACCCAATACTAAATCATGGAGCTATACCAGCTGCCAGATAGCTACCTGTACTCTGCAATGTATGAAACTCAGCTGCAGAGAACTGATGCTATGGTGTCATGTGTTATATATGTATATAATACTAGAAGATGTACCTGGCATTGCTTGGGTCCCTAACTCAATTACATTTTTGTTTTTTGGAAATAAAATGAAAATGTACAATTTTTTTTTAAATCACTGCTCTGGGGTAGGGCTGGAGATGAGGAGTTCAGTATGCAGGCTGCCCAGGGGAGAGAGGACAACCCCAGCCCTCTCTCATCACAGCAGCTTGGGACCAGTTGAGAAGTGCTTCTCCATGGCCACTGAAGCTCCAGTGGGCACAGCCGGGAGAAGGGTGAATGTCCCCCAGCTGCAGCAGGTCCAGCTTAATCTGCCCCTGAGCTCCACAGCCAGAATGAGCAAAGCAGCAAATTGTGCTTTCTCCGGCCTCCCTGATGAAGGGGAAAAGCTAGCAATGTCTCTGTGCAAATTTTTTTT
>JANRFK010001234.1:23114948-23135896 GCA_030068395.1 Apalone spinifera | reverse complement strand
ATAAAATCATGAGTGGTGTGGAGAGGGTGAGTAAAGAAAAGTTATTTATTAGTTTCCATAATAGAAGAACTAGAGGACACCAAATAAAATTAATGAGTAGCAGGTTTAAAACTAATAAAAGAAAGTTCTTCTTCACACAGCGCGTAGTCAGCCTGTGGAACTCCTTGCCAGAGGAGGCTGTGAAGGCTAGGACTATAACAGAGTTTAAAGAGAAGCTAGATAATTTCATGGAGGTTAGGTCCATAAAAGGTTATTAGCCAGGGAATAGAAATGGTGTCCTTGGCCTCTGTTTGTCAGAGGCTGGAGAGGGATGGCAGGAGACAAATCGCTGATCATTGTCTTCGGTCCACCCCCTCTGGGGGACCTGGTGGTGGCCACTGTCAGCAGACAGGCTACTGGGCTAGATGGACCTTTGGTCTGACCCAGTACGTCCATTCTTATGTTCTTATGTAAAAGCCGGCTCCCTGTGCATAGCAGCTCCTGGGAAACTGCATGCCCCCATCCTCCAGTGCTGTTGCCTCTTATACAGTAGAATGGCTTGCTGATACAGAGGCACCAGCATGGGGGGCCGGGGCAGAAGGAGGTGGGAGCCAACTGCCGCCCCACATGAAACTGCTGAAATTTTCAGCGAGTACATGGTAACTTAATTACATGCACTGTCACATCCCTAGTAATTATAAGGCCCCATTAACATTGTCACTGAGCACCTCACAATCTTTATTATGTTTACAGAGAGAGAGTATGTTGGCCTCATAACGCCCTGGTGATTATTCCCATTTTACAGAAGGGGAGCTAAGGACTCGTCCAAGATCACACAGGGACAAGGGGAGCCAATGGCCGCATTGGATCCTTGGGCAATTTGGGGGGAAGGGAGCAGCCCCACACTCCCAGAATGGGTGAGGCCTTGGGCAGAAGAGGCAGGACTGGGCAATGAATGTGCCACGCCAGCCCCCCTCCAATACTTAGCACCACCCAGATTACAGTGTACCTCCCCCAGCCCTTCGAGCCACAGGGCGTGGGGCTCCAAGCCCTGTAGAATCACCAGACCTTGGGACTGGTGTCTCCTCTCCCCCAGGTCAGTGGGTTTGCACAGTGGAGAGCAGGGAAGAAAACCCAGATCTCTTGAGTCTTGGATATCACCATTTCAGGGATAACTGCTCCTGTGCCCCCACTTCTGTGATACGGGCCAGGGGTTCCCAGTCAGCTCTCCAGTCTCCCACCATATACTGCCTCTGGATAGGGACCCTTATAACTCTATTTTCCATCCAGGATTTTTTAAGCCTGTATAGATCCCTGCCTGTGATATCCACAGCAAGCCAATCTACCAAAAGGCCCTGTGCCTGTGCTCTGATGTCTCCTGGAGGGCTACGTTCAGTGTATTACCATGAGTTCTTTCTAAGTAAGTACCTTTATTCTTAAGATAAACGCATTATAGAGAAGACATTTAAAAATCATATATACATGCAAAAAGCTTACCAGAAGCCACTCATCAGTCTATGGGTTAGGCTACATTTTAGTCTCAGGTATTTTTAATAAAAATCGTGGACAGGTTAGGGGCAATAAACAAAAAATCATGGCCCATGACCTGTCCATGACTTGTACTATATGCCCCTGACTTAATCTTGGGTGTTCTGGGGAGTTGGCAGTTTGTGACCCGAGACCGCTATTGGTGGTGCTCAGGGGACGGGAGAGTGATTACAATAGCACATAGCCTTGGACATGCCCTCCCCCGCCCCCCTGCCATTGCTGCTGGGGAAGAGTAGGAGGCATGGTGACCCAAAACCCCCACTGGTGCCTGTGTGTGTGGCAGCATGTGACTTGGACCCCACATTCATGTTGGGGGTGGTAGACAATGGTGCACAGCCTGGTGCACATGCCGATTATTTTCAGGCATAACGGCTTTGCGCAAAAGGGTTTTTCTTGCGCAAGAAGGGGCAGTGTAGACAGCCCCGTCTTGCACAAGAGCCTGTTCCGCGAGAATGGCGGATCATTAGCTATGCAAATGAGGCTTGGCAATATTCTAACGCTAAGCCTCATTTGCATACCTTTGGCGCAAAAGCGCACCACTGTAGACGTAGCCTTAGTGATTCACCTTAATCACCTCCCACCATTTGTAGTTCCTGGAGAACCTGTGCTAACCCTCCATCATGGAGTAGGACACGGTCAATTATTACGTGGAGTAGGACACGATTATTCCTAGGTACAATATAAAATGGTCTACAAAGACATTGCCATTGCATGCAATATCTGCCAATGGTATTATCACGGAACCATTATTCCTTAGCTTCTAATCATTCGTTTTTTAGACACACAAGTGCATGGCGGCATCCCAAAATGGTTGAAAATGAAATGCTGCTCACCCTCAAACCAGAAAAATTAAAAAATATGTTTAAAATAGCAGCCCCCATATTTTGTATAGTCAAAATGTGAAATCAATGTTATGGAAGATGGCTCTCCATCCCTGTTCTATAGTGCAATTGTAATAAGTGTTTTATAATATATATTTTTTTATTTTACTTAGAACTAAAATTGAGTGGTATAGGGCATTGAGCTACACAAAATGGTTTTAGTTTTACAGCAGTTAAAGAAATGGGAGTGGCTGTGAGGCTCTTTTTTTCCAGACCCTTGCTTTGATTTTGGTTAGTTTTACAGAAGAAAAAAGAAAAAAATATTATGAAGACGAGTTACGTAAGGAATGCCTGAAGCGGAGATGGAAGTTCACAGATTGCGGGGATAGAAAAGGCCCTTATAATTATCTACTCTGATCTACTACATCACAGACCGCAGGACCTCACCCAGCAATTTCTGCATGAGACCCATAATTTGTGTTTGAGCTACAATGTATCATTTACCTTCAAGTCTGAATTAATCTCTCTTGCCTCTTCACTGGATCTCATTTTGCCTTTTCCTGTTACTTCAAAGAACCCCTTACTACCAGAAATTTCTTTCCTGGGTAGGTAATTTTAGACTGTGATCAAGTGACCTCTCAGCCTGCTGTTGGATATACTTTGCAGCAGTGACATAGTTAGGACAGGAAAAGCGGCTGGCCCAGCTTTCAGATTGGTGGGCAATGATGGGTGGCAAGGGAGAACCCTGGGGGGATAAGAAGGGAGGGGTCTGTAATCTGGGGGGCAGGAAGGGAATGGGATGCAGGAAGGATTTTTTGCCCTAGGGAGAAAGCCAGAAAGGGGAGGGCGCATAGAAGGGACTCAGGGCCCTGGCAAGGAGGAGGAATGGGAGACCTGCTTCTCCCTACCCCTCCAACTGCTCAGCTGGCATCTGAAGCACACAGATTTCAGGGCACATCCATGAGGCAGAGGGGGACCCTGCCAGACCTTGAGCTCTGGCCACTCTTACCAACCCCAGCTTGGTTTCCATCTCTCCTGACGGAGTGCCATGTGCTGCTGCACCAGTTTCCATCCAGACTTTTTTTTAAATGAGGCACATCACCACCCCTTGGCTGGAGTTGTCAGGAGTAATGAGGGAAAGGAGCAGGAAGGGGAGGGGGCACAGAAGGGATCCAGGATCCTAGCAAGAGAAGGCGGGAGGAATGGGGGACCTGCCTCCCCACCAGACCTCTCTTACTGCTCAGCATACAGCCCTGCTGCATTGCTCTCCTGCCGGTGTGCTACATGCTGCTGCCCCAGTTTCTGGCCCCAGAGCTTGCCCCATGAGAATGATTGGAAGGGGGGCTAGCGCTGGGGCTGGAGACCAGGACAGCAGCTTGTGGCACCAGCAAGTGAGAAATGTGGCCATCTGGGGTCAGGAGTCCCAGTCTGTGAATTAGGTGGGTTCCATCTGCAATTTGGGTGGGCCTGTATGCTAAGTGAGTGGGCTGTAGCCCACTCAAGCCCACCGAAGCTATGCTCATGGCTTTGCAGTCCTCAGATCATTCGTGTAACTTCTTTCAGAGTCCCTTTTAGTTTCTCACCATCCTTTCTGTGAACATCCGAACCAGACACAGTAATGGTCTCACAGGGGGTATGTCTACACTGCCACCCTAGTTCAAACTAGGGTGGCTAATGTAGGCATTCGAACTTGCAAATGAAGCCCGGGATTAAAATATCCCGGCCTTTATTTGCATGTTCCCGGGCGCCACCATTTTTAAATGCCCCATAGTTCGAACTCCCTGCCTGCGGCTACACACAGCATGGACTAGGTAGTTCAAATTAAAGCTCCTAATTCGAACTACTGTTACTCCTCATTGCAGGAGTTTGAACTAGGGTGGCAGTGTAGACATACCCTAAGGCATTATGCAAAGTACCCTTCTTCAACTTGATGTTTCCCTACTTATGCAGCTAAGAACGTGTTTACCCTCTTAGCTAAAGTATCACACTGAGAGTTCATGTTTGGCTTTCTCTCTCATTATGACTATCTTCCATAAAAACACAGGTTAAGAGTAATTCCAGGAGAAGAGAGGTTGGTTTCAGCAGAGTTCTATGCACGGGAGACATGCAGCATTAGATCCATGGCTAGAAATGTCTGCATTGTTCTTTTGAGTCCTTCAGAGTTACAAAAAAGAAAAAAAATTACATACATAAAAGGTGAAATTCACATCTGTGTAGTGGGACATAAGAAAGTTTATGCCCTGTCTCAGTCCAAGACTTAAGTGATGCTATAGTCTGAAGATGAAGGGAATGGTGGTAAAGTTGCCTCAAAGTTATGAAATATGAAAAAGCCTTATATTTTTCCCAAATGCATGTTTTTATTTTAAAATACTGTGCATACAACTGGAATGTGTGTGGTTATTATGTACCTGGATGGAAATTTGATACTCAAAAAAGCCTAAGTGATCCCCAGCCCCCTCACTCATCCCTTCCACCAAGGCCTCCTACCCCCCACCTGCTCCTGCACCCTTCCCCTTGGCCAGACACCTGCCCCCAGCCTGCTCCTGCACTCTCCCCCCAGCCAGATAGCTACCACCAGAGAGAGGAGGGTTGGCGAGCATAGCGAGCAGGGGGTACAGCCCCCTTGTAATAGTTAATAGTTAAATTAAATAAACTTATTACTTCAGGTAAGTCAATCTTTATTAATATTTAATTGAATTTTGGATGAATTATACATTAACGTTCTGACTTTTCTCTTTTAGATAGTAAAAGAGAAAAGTAAATATTTTTATTTATCCTTAGCCTAATATACGTTAATGAGGTTATTACCTTATTCAATATAAAATTACAAATAAGAGTGGCTGGGGGCTCTTCAAGAGTGGGGTCAGAGTGCAGTGGCTGCCAGGCCCACTTCCAGAGATTACAGAATAGTCAAGTACCCAATAAGAATTCATGAGGTTAATCGACTATTCAATTAATCGATATTTAACATCCCTAGTGAATAATCATATTTGTTTTTCAAATTATAAGTAGTAATTTTTAAAATTAATTTCAAGATTTCTAATTTTAGGCTTTTAATTTCAGACATGGCTTCAGTAAAGAAACGGTCATATAAAGAAGCATTTTTACAATTGGGATTTGCTAGCATTATTGACAATTCAGTTGAAAAGCTTCATACTGCGAAGAGTATAAAGCCCAGCAAACTGAAGGACCATTTTGAACCAATACATAAAGAGTTTGTAGGAAAAGATATTAAATATCTTTAACACATATTGAAATCCTCGTTTGGATTCAACAGGTCAGTTTGCGAAGAGAAATGAAGCTGTTCTTGAAGCATCCTAGCGTATTGCTCTCCGAATTGCTGAATGTAAAAAACTTCATATAATCAGAGAGACTCTCATCAAACCATGTCTGGTTGAAACAGCGAGGCTTGTTTTTGGGGAGCAACATGTGGAAAAGCTGGATCAGATATCACTTTCAAACTGCATCATTAAAGAGCCCATATCTGAGATAAGCAAAGATATTTTTGATCAAGTAGTTGCAGACATGAACGCTAGTCCTTACTTTGCACTTCAGTTGGACAAGTCAATGGATGTCACCTCCTGTGAACAATTACTTGTATAGGCTGGGTGCATAAAAGGTGACTCTGTGAAGGAGGAATTCCTATTCTCTGAATCGCTAACCACTACAGAATGCAGGGAAGATATGTTCAGAACATTGCAGAATTCCTTGTCAATAAGGGGTTACAATGGGAAAAATTAGTTGGTATGTGCACTGATGGAGCTTCATTCATCCCCAATGATGGGGATTCATTCTGGGTTTAAGGCTCACATAAAGCAAGTCATGCCTCATGTCACATTCACCTACCCTGTGCTTCATAGATACGTTTTGGTTGTTAAAATTTTTAATCATATTCAAGGTAGTTCCACAAATTACAGAATGTTTAAAGTATTATGTGAAGAGGTTGGAGCTGAATTTAGTGCACTTCTGTTTCACCCAGAAGTTTACTGGTTATCACATAGAAAAGTCTTAAACCGAGTGTTGCAACTTGGGATACATCTACACTGCAGGCTTCTTGCGCAAGAGCGTGTCCACACTGCCATGTGCTTTTGTGCAAGAGAATCCATGGCAGTGTGGACACTCTCTTGCACAAGAAACCCCTGTTGCCCATCCACACATGCCTTTTTGCACAAGAGCTCTTACTCAAAAAAGGCTTATTCCTTGTAGAAAGAGGAATAACTCTTGCACAAAAAACCCTGTGTTCTTACGATTTACTGTACTTTTTCTTGCGCAACAACGTGCTTGTAGTGTGGATGCTCTGCAAGTTTTTGTGCTTAAACATGCGTTTTTGAGCACAAACTCTGCAGTGTAGACATAGCCTAAGAGAAGAATATCAATGTTCTTTGAAAGAGAGAGATCTGCTAAAGAGCAAGAATTGTTTGGGAAAATAACGGACCATACACTCATTCTAAAATTGGCATACCTTGCAGATTTTTTTTACTGAAACTAATCAGCTAAACCTCTCACTATAAGAAAATACAGTGAATATTCTCCTAGCTTAAGACAAGGATTCTTGCTTCCTCAGTAAATTCCAGCTTCATCAATGTGGGGTTGAGGCTGGTGATGTATGCATGTGGTTAGAACTGACAACTCTGCTTGAGGCAACCAAACAGAGATGTTCATTTGCTGATGATATCATAAGACACTGTCGGTAAGAGAATCCATCAGCAGATACTTTCCAAATATAGAACAGTGTCACATGAATGTATGGATTGTGAGACCATTTACAGTGGAAAAAAAAGGAATCAAAGACAAGGATATCAAGGCAAAAGCAGAATTCCTTGGTCTGCGAGAAGATAACACATTGAAAGCAGATTTTCAGGATTCTGATCTGGCAACTTTTTGGTGAAAAGATGGTTTAGAATACTCAATACTCTCTGACAGAGCTCTCAAATATCTATTCCCATTTGCCACTACTTATTACTGAGAGGTCAGTTTTTCTACAATGGTCAACATTAAAATAAAATCAAGGAATAAATTGGATCTTAGTCATGACTTGAGATGTGCATTAGCTGTGACAAAACCTCATATCTCTAAGCTAGTCAAGCAGAAGCAGTATCAACCTTCACACTCAGAAATTCATCTGAGAAATGCTATTCGTGATGTTTTCCTTTTCTGAATAACAAACCTAATATATCATAAGTTTAAAATACAATAGGTGTTCAACATAATGTATGAGAAAACAAAATACAATAAAAATGATTAATTGTAATTTTCTTTTTGCCTATTGCCATTCAAAAAAGGAGGAGGGGTAATTTTGGTTTATTGGTTTAACTTAAATGTGCCAAAGAGGTTAAGAACCACTGGGATGAAGGATCAGGCTAATAGTCAAAGCTTTAAGTTGTTTTTGAGCAGTGGGTTGAGGTGTTTTTTTTCAAATTCAAATTCATTTTTAAAGGGAGAATATATACAATAATAGTTTTATAGAAGGAAAAAGGGTGAATGAGATGTATCTATTGTACACTAGCTGGAGAAACAGATCTAAGTCCTGTATGATATAAACTTGAATTTAACACACTCATACTTGATTTTTCTTTCCTGATCTTTTGTTTATGGAGAAATTCACAAAGCTAGTACTTCAGTACAGCAGTTTAGTGAAATGTTTATGGTTTAAATAAGAACCCAAGTGTTATTAAATTACTGTCTTTGATTTAGAGGTGGGAGAATAAGTGGATTTATTTTGCATTATTGTTTCTCTTATATTTTATTGGTGCCATGTGATTTGTTGCTTTCTAAGAGATTCTTCTCATTTTGATTTAACATTTTGTTATTAAGAATGACTACAAGAGTTGTCTTTGTTAATTACATTTATCATAAAGCTGTCAGGAATCACTGTTACAGTGGTATGTGTAGTTATGTATCCAGAGCAGGGCTGTATTAAGAAAGCATTTTAGAGGCTGCAGCCCAGGGCCCTCGGCTAAAGAGAGACTCCGCAAAAAGATCTCCATTCCACCAGAAATGTAGATCTTTTTGATGGGCCCCCATAGCCCAGGGCCCTGGGCTGCAGCTACTAAAGCCACTGTATCCCAGCCCTGTCTGCCGGGACTGGGGGAGGGAAGGGATGCAGGGGAGTAATGTGTCTCTGTGTGCTTCTGATCCCCTCCCCCTTTTGGGCATCACAGACAATGGGAGCTATGGGGGGTGGTGCCTATGGGCACGTGCTGGGCAGCGCACAGAGCAACCTTCCTCCTCTCCTCCCTGGGGCCTGCGCCACCAAATGGGAGCTGTCCCATGTAAATGCCTTGCACCCCAACATCCTACCCCAGCCCTAGGCCCTCTCCTGCACTCCATACTTCTTGGCTCCAGCCTGAAGCCCTTTCCCAAACACCTCATCCCCAGTCCCATCTCAGAGCCCACAACCCCAGTTGGAGCCCTCACCCCCTCGCACACCCAACCCTCTGGCTCAACACACAGCTCTGAACTCCTCATTTCTGCCCCATCCCAGAGCCTAAGGGACCCAACTCCCTCCCCCCAGAATGATTAATCCAGCCCTGACCCAGAGTAGTTTAACTAAATTCAGTGGAATTACTATGGACTTACAATGATATAAACTATGAGCAAAATTTTGCCTTACTTTGAATATTTGTGAGGAGCCCACGGGAAGCTAATCAAGTGAGACCTCTTCCCCAGTCACAGTGAGCAACAGCCCACTGTCAGACTAAGCATTCCTGTCTCATACCCTCCACAGGACTGTAATAATCTCTCTACAAAATGTGCCCTTGAACACTAACAACTCACTGATCATTCATACTCTTGCATGATGTATGTACATTAAGAGTTATGAATATATACTGGAATTATGATTAAAGGATGTATATACCAGGTATATTGGGGAAGTTGTTAAAAAACAGGTCTATCGTAAACAAAGGAATATGTGTTTACCTCAATTTACAAGATAAGCAGTAAACAGGACCATCAAGACAATAGGGGAGGATATGGCAGAAAAGAGAACAATTTCCACTTCAGCAAACACTAATGGGGGAAGAGCATGGAGCTTCCTTCCTCAAACTCAGTGTTGCCTTTCTCACAGCTTGAATAAATTATACTTTGAGAGGTTTCAATTATTTATTGGTCTGAAAATATAAGGGGCCTGATTCCCACAAAATAAGCAATACAATCAACTAATGTATACAATATTACTGCATTATAAAGTATATAGAGCAAAGTCTTCTGAAAGCTAATATCACACTGGTAACTAATAGCACTGTTGAAATTCTGTGTTGACACTATATATTAGAAAATATGGTTACTTGTGCTATTATGTTTTAAAGTCTGTGGCCAAACACAGAGAAACAAATGCCCTGCCAGACAAGAGACAAGACAGCTATCTTACCCATCTCACATGTAAATTAAGCAGAGTGGAATCAAAA
Organism: Apalone spinifera; assembly: GCA_030068395.1. NCBI lineage: Eukaryota > Metazoa > Chordata > Testudines > Trionychidae > Apalone > Apalone spinifera. The sequence goes on along the minus strand of JANRFK010001234.1, from coordinate 23,126,139 downwards.
CAACAGAAGCCCCAGTGTAAATGCAAGGGGATGGGAAGCCGACAGGAAAGGAAAAAATAGCATGAGGTCATACTGCCTCTTAAAGAAAGGTGTCATTGAACTGTTGAAGATATAAGTAAGGACGGAAGACATCTTTGGCATCCATTATAGACAGACACAAGAAACCAGAACTCTTACAAGCTGAGAAAGAGGAACATTGAAGTCTCCAGGAAGTGTATATTGATGAGAAATGTAGTTGGGCAAAGATTGTAGCTTACTAGAATAAGCTATAGGCATTTAGATGCATGTTTTCAATTATTTGCCTATAACCCTTTCAAACTATTTCTTTTACTTTGCATCACTTAACCTACATCCAGTTGCTAATCAGTTTGTTTCATTTTCTTTACTATAAACCAAATCAGTTCTGCATTGAAACGGAAGAGCACATTAACACTGTGATGTGCTTTTGTCTCTTTATAAAAACAAACTTTATTTCTCTGAACTGTCCAGTGGAGGGAAAGAACATTAAAGAGCACACGGTTTGAAGAAAATCTGGGACTAAAAGTGTGCTGGTGTCATCCTGCAAGTAGTAACCAAGGCTAGTGCAAGACAGAGTGGGACTGGGGGTCTGTAGACAGACTGCTGGGTTCCAATGTAGCACACACACACACACTCAGACCCAATCCTACACTAGACCAGGAAGGTTGCCTTAAGGCACACAAATCCAGCTACATAAAATGTGTAGCTGGAATTGACTTACCTTAAGCCAAGCCTTGGTGGCGTCCATGCTGCGGAAGGCCAATGGGAGCAAACGCTCCCTTTGGCTTTCCTTCCTCTTCATGAAAGGTGGGAGCTGCCCTCAGCATTCAATTTATGGGTCTACGCTAGACCCGCTAAATTGAATGCCAGAAGATCGCCCTCCAGAGCATTGCTCTTCCAGAAAGTATAGACATGCCCTCAGAGAGTGACTTGCATACTGGCAGATTTGTTGTGAACATCCCAGGTTGGGAGCTACAGCAGCAAAACACAGAAAGAATTGCAGGGCAAGTAGTGACACAGCTCCTTATTGCAATGTGAACTGCTATCACAACCATCCATTATTCACAAAAGACAGAGAGTTTTATCATTAACTTCAGTGGAGTTAGTATTTCATGTATTCCACTCATCTGAAAGGATTTGTTTCTTTTCATGTAGGTTGGTTTTGAATCAATTTCTTAGACATGAAAGGTTCCGCAGCTGTTCACCAGCTCCCTTTTTACAGACCAAGCCACAGTTAAAAGCCTCTACAAAGCTAAAAAACTACTATATTCCCCAAACATTCATCTCTGTATATCACAATACAGTATTATTTTTTCCTTTTAGAAATATTTCTCTTTAAAATGCAATTTTCTGAGGGAGATTATTTGAAAACTACATTACATCTAGACTTCCACTTCCACCCTCATTTTCTAAAGTAAAATAATTATTACAGGGTACAGAGAAAGATGAAGTCCAAATATAATTCAATAGAACCCAATAGTGAAAACAGTACAGCACATATTTCACTTTTCAGAATGATTTTTATCTCTCACTATTTTTCTTTGAAGTTATTGCATTTTGTATATAATGCAATTTGAGAAGTATTTTGTTCCTGTAAAATTAATGTAATAGAAACTATTATCACCTGACAAAATTAAGCTATCCTTCAACTGTTCATATTTCAAAACAGAGTCAAAGATAAAAATAAAATGTATTATTAATTCTTCAATGAGAAACAATAGGAAAGTGTCAGCAGTCATCCATAGTAAGAAAGGACTTAAGTCTAACTATTCTGTAGGTTATTGATGTTTGGTCACCCATAAAGCATAACACAACACTAACCAAACATAGTGCCTTTTAAACCATGGTTTGAAAAGAAAAATCTTAGTTCTGTATGCTTCAGAAGAGACACCCAAAAAACCTTTTTGGTGTGGTACTGGTAGAGAAGAAAATAAGAACTTTTACAGTTGGGGAGGGTGGAATTTCATATCAAGGTATAGATTTGAAAGGATTATGAAGAAATAGAGTTGGGAAAATAGGAAATAATTAGAAAACCAAGGAGGATATTACTTTTAAAAAGTGTGCAGTATGCCAAACAAATGTATCTGGGCATGGAAAGATCTAAAAGGGTCAGTGGTTTTTAACTGCTTTTAAGCATATACATTACATAATTAGTTTCTCTATTAATCTGATTTTTAACAAGCTTCTGCTTTTTTCTTCATTTCAAATTAAACAAGGTCACTGACCCTTCAGGTTAACATAAAATAGAATCACAAAAATAGGGCCTTTGCACAGATTTCATTATATTCTCTACAATATATATTTTCCTGAATTTAAAATAAGATCTGTTTAGCCCTTCTTCCTGCTATGAAAGGAAATCTCTGACAACCCATAAGAATGCAGTTTTCTTCGGCTCTTTCTATATAGTGACTTGTTTCCCCCTTTCTAGAGAGCTGCCTTTAAATATTGTATTTACGATCAAAAAGGACAAAATAGTTTCCTGGGATAGCACAGACAGGCTCTAACCATGTTAAAACCAGTTTGGGACAATACAATTTTCTCAGACTGTCTCAATACAATTAGGGTTTTATCCCAGTTTCAGAGAAATCCTGGTCAGCATATCATTCTGGGTACCTTATCATTTGCTGTAATTTGTCCTACTTTTTTCAGTCTGGAATGGGGAAGGGATATCAATACCAACCCTCTTGCAGTCCAAATCTCAAGGTGCCCCTAGTTTTTCACTTTGATAAACTGGTCATCTAATAACAAGTCACTGACTAATGAGAGCTACTCAATTTCTCTCTCTCTTGTATGGAATCTGCAGAACAACATTCTATGGATGCCGCTGTAAGTCCATAAGCAATTTTAAGGCATCCTCTCTGCTCAGTGATTGGTGTGAAGCAAGTTGATGCTCTGCATTCTAGGGATGTCAACATATAGTCAAGTACATGATTAATCAATAAGCTTAGGCTTATTAGTTAATTTTATCAACTACACACATTCTGCCTCCCCCCCCCCCTTTGCTGCCTCTAAATCAGAGGCAGCAAGGGGGGAGGGCATGAGCCAGCTCCCCATGAGCACCGGCTCCTATGGAACTACCTGCCCCCTACCACTCCCCCACCCCAGGATTGCCACCTCTTATAGAAAGGCAGCAGTGTGGAGGGTGAGGGGGACAGGCAGGAGCCAGCTTTCAAGCCAGCTCCCCACGAGTATTGGCTCACGTGTGCTGCTTATCCCCCACCCCCCACCTGCACTGCTGCCTTTCTATCAGAGCCAGCAGTGGGGGAAAGGGAGGAAGAGACAGATGGGAGCTGATACGCACGGGGAACTGGCTTGTAAGCCAGTTTTCCTTGCATGCTGGCTGCTGTGAAGCAGCCCCTGTCCCATGGAGCAGCCTCTGTCCACAGCAGGCCCAGACTCCCTGCAGACAAAGGCTGCTCTGTGGGATGCCGGCACAGCCTCTGTCTGTGGGGAGCCATTTTTTTTAAATGCCCATAGGGTTGCCAGATGGCTTCAAAAAAAATACCGGACAAAAATTTTTCGAGCAAAAAAAAAAAAAGAGTTGGGGAATAACCAGGGAGACCTGGGGGGAGGATTCAGGATGTCAGGCCAAAGTGCAGTTGTGGCCCACCCCTAAGACTGGCTCTGTTGGCGGCCCCTTGAAAATGGCAGCCCCAGGCAACCATCCGGCTCACCCCCTAAAACCGGCTCTGTAGCAACATTACCAACGCTTCCACTGCTTACTGGCCTCTGAGAAGACATTTAAGGATAAATTAGAGCTAAATAACAGCACTGACAGCAGGGACTTTATGGGATCCCAAACTTTATGGGATCACAGGAAACTTGGCCATATCTATGATAACTAAAATCATCTGGCTAACTAAAATCATGTCAGACCATGAATGTTGCCAAACCAGAGTGTGCTGGACTAGAGAAGTTCAACCTGTAATCAAATATGCACCTATATTATTATCTTAAACTTGGATTTCCACTGGCAGAGAAGCTAAGCATAATGCCATCTTAGGTGGAGATGTGGCATGCTTTGCCGCCAGCCCCAATTCCACTCAAACCCTTCCCTCCTAGTCTGCAGGTTCTTGATTTTGCATTAATAGAGAAATGCTTGGGGTTGAAGAGAGTGGGTGCTCTCTTCTGCATTATTCCCTCTTGAACTTACCAAGAATAAGCTTTGTAGGAGTATGCTAACCCTGTCATTTCTGCATGTTGTCCATCACGCCCACCAAGGAGAAATTATCGCAGCCACTACTGAGGAACCATGCTACAATGAAACAAGATTGTGATGGAGAGAGGCACACATACACTGGTTTCCATGCAAAAGCCTGGCTCTCCACAGATATAGCATATAGAATTCTTCCTCAGAACTCAATATAAAATCCCTTTCAGTTCTGTGCATGTGCAGGGTGTGAGGAGAGAGTTGACAGACCAGGATGACCTAGTTTGAGCAATTAAGATAAAACTCTACAAACTGAAACATTGGAGTTCCCAAGCCCATACATAGACTCTCCACAAAGAGTAACATATGGCCATTAATCTATTACATGAGTCTTGCTGTGAGAATATAAATACACTATGGAATTCTAGATAAGTTCCACCAGAAATCAAAGCAATTCCTGTAATTTGTTGGCGAAAATCGAATGAGAATGAAATGTTAACCAGTGTCCCTGAGATAACTAACTTCCTCCTGTCACATCAGGAATGGATTCACTAGTCGAAGTACTTGGCAAACATCCAGTAACATATCTCACTATACATCTATCTCTGAGCTGCTGGACCTCAACGAGGCAAACCCCTGAAGAAAGCCAAAATGAATTTGGGAGGGACAGCAAAAGCACTTTAGCACTACTCTCCGATAATGGAAAATGTTTTCCCATTTTGCTTCTCAGAGATTTGCCACTAATGGAAATGAAGATTATAACTGTTTGCTTATAAGTTTTACAGTGAGATCATGACCTACCTAAAATGCTGTGAAGCAGTGGCACACCTGTTTCAGTTAAGCAGTTATCTTAGAGGTGGGGCACTTTTGCCACCACCATATGAACTAGCTGAGTGATTGTAGTCTCAATTTTCTATTAAACTATTATGTAATGTGTACAATTTCTGTGTTTCTTTGCCTTCCATTGCTCATTGCAATGATGTGTAAGTAAATGCCTTCTCTGCTGTACATAATTAGTGTTTATCTCTTGCCCATTGCATTCAGTGATTTTTGGTAAGGCTTTTGATACTGTCTCGCATGACCTTCTCATGAGCAAATTAGGGAAATACAACTTACATCGAGCTACTTTAAGCCCTCCCCCCAATGGTTAATCTGTTAAATTTCACGTTTAATCAGTTAACGAGTTAAATGGGATTTTACATCCCTATCCCATACCTCGTCTCTTTCTAAGTTCAATACCATCGGAGGTTGCCCTTGCTTGTTATAGCCATTATTCAAACTGCACAGCCTACTATTGGATTTTTCTTGCCTTAACTGTTATAGCCTTGTGCTCTTCAACCTTCCCATTTCTCAAATCTCCCACAACATTCCACTCAAAATGCAGCTTTCCCCTCCATTACCTGAGCCAAACCACTCCCTCCCTGAAGCTATTCGTTAGCTGCCTGCCTTAGTGCATCACATACACTCTAAGCACTTTCTTTAAGACCCTGTGTCATTCTGATCTCATTTCGTCCTACTTCACACCTCACTCCCTGCACTCCTTCCCAATACTTCACTTCACTGCTCCCTCTATCTTTAGCACACTTTCAGTTCCATGTCTCCTCCCCTGCTGCCATCAGCATCTTGTACAGTCCTCCTCTGCTTTTTCCTTCAAACACTGGAACAGGAAGGAAAGACAGGTGAAACCTACACATCATGCCAATCATACTCATAGCTAGGAGTTTAGAGCCTCTACAAACCCTATATATCCCATAAGTCAGCGTGTGGATTAGGGATGTGAAAGGTTAACCAGTGATACTTAATGGATGATACTTACCAGTTTTGGTTAACTGGTGAGGGCTGAAGCAGCTCCAGCCCAGCCAGTTAAACTGACTGGTACACTCCATCCCAGCCAGGCTGAAGTCTCCCAGGCTCTCCCTTTAATCAGTTAACTCATTAAACATCATTTTAACTATTTAACCAATCAAATGGGATTTTACATCCCCAGTGGGGATCAAGGAAGCAGATAATGCAGGAGCCAGAACCACCAACGCTGTGGCAGCTTATATAACCCACCTACTCAGGGGAATTCTCAACTGGCCAGGGACAATCAGAACACAGCTCCTTTGTGCTACTTGAGTAGTACAAAGGGTCTAGATCTCACATGAGAATCTGACCTGTAAAGTTCAAGAGTGTGAGAAAACACACATTTTTATGGGAACTTTGTCATATGAAATAAATTGCTTTTCCCTCCCACAACTGAGAACATGCCCAAAGAAAATGGCACATAGGTACATACAATGTAAGCCCTGATCCAGCAACTGACAGTATGCAGGCAGGCTGCTGTAATCCCCTGGAGCCTCATTAATTTAAATGGGGCGGCATGTGGGATTCCATGATTGGAGCTTTGTAACTGAACAGTTAGATTACCTATGTGCAGGAAACTGTTAGAAACTGAAGGAATCTAGAAATTACCACAGTACAACAGCGCATTGCTTCCGGCGGAGTGGGAAACAAATCCTTTACTTTTCTGCAATCACCACTACTTACAGTGATTTCTGCTCAAAGCAATTTCTACTTTCAATTCAACTATGGCCAAGTATGCTGTATTAAACAGCTCTTTATGCAGCTGCGATGCAACAGGGGTTGTGATACATATTGTCGATGAATGCCCCCTGACTAGGTTCAGTGGTGCTTTAGAAGAACTGTGTTATACCACTGAAGACACCATCACTTGGCTAGATGACTACACAAACACTAAATAAATAATCTAGGTGTTTGTGAATTAATTGCTTAATTATTTGCTCCAGTATCTTTCCAGATACTGAAGTTAAACTGACTGGTCTGTAATTCCTTGGATTGTCCTTATTTTCCATTTTATAGGTAGGCACTACATTTGTCCCCTTCCAGTCCTCTGGAATCTGTCTGATCTTTTCCATAATTTTTTTTATGATGATCACTAATGGCTCAGATACCTCCTTAGTAAGCTCTTTGAGTATTCTAGAATGTATTTCAGTAGGCCCTAACAACCTGAAGACATCTAATTTGTCCAAGTAATTTTTAACATTTTTCCCTATTTAATCACATTACACCACCATATATTAAGACAATTCATACATTTCAAAAATCAACCAACCTGCCCTTAAATTTATAAATTATTTAAGATACATACCTCCAGCAAGCATTTCTTTTTCATTAGAAGGTTAACATTTGTGATCACTGGTTTCTCTTGAAAATGGCAGGTGCTCAGATTACTGCTTTAGACCCTGATCCTACCAAAGGACATATACAGGCAGACCACTGTGTAGCACATTATGGCTTTTTGTCTTCTCCTAGTTGCCAGACCACAAATAGAAGTTCACAAGTAAACTACTGCCTATAAGCAAACAGGCCTTGTCCCTTAGCTGCATCAGTAGAGATTACGCTTATCACTTGCAATGCTGGTTTTTACAAAAGATTTCAGAAGTGATTCTTGCAACTACAGGACAGGAACCCTAACTTCAATACCACGCAAATTGGTTGAACCTATAGTAGAGAAAAGATTATCAGACACACAAATATTATGTTGGAAAAGAGTCAACGCAGCTTTTGTCAAGGGGAATTACACCTCCTCAATCTATTTAAATGCTTTGAGTGTATCAACAAGCATATGGACAAGGGTGAGACAATGAATATAGTGCATTTGGACTTTCAGAAAGCCTTTGACAAGATCCCTCACCAAAGGCTCTTAAGCAAACAATGCAGTCATGAAATAAAAGGGAAGGTTCTCTTATGGATTAAATGATTGGAAACAAAGGATAGGAATAATGGAAGTGGTAAAAAGTTATCAGTTTTCATATTGGAAAGTGGCAAGAAGCAGTGTCCCCCTAAAATCCGTACTGGGACTGAGTCTGTTTAACTTATTCATACGTTATCTGGAAAAGAAGGTAAACAGAAAGGTAGCAAAGGTTGCAGACAATACGAAATTACTCAAGACAGTAAGTCCAAAATGGTCTGCAAAGAGTTACAAAGAGATTTTACAAAACTGAGTGATTGGGACACAAAATGGAAGATGAAATTGGATGGTGGTTAGTGCACATGAAAGTTAGAAAAAATAGTCCCAATGATATATACAAAATGATGGCATCACTCAAGAAAGAATGCATGGAATTACAAATAGATAGTTCTCTAAAAATAACTTCTCCATGACAGTCTAAAAAACAAACTGGATGTAAGGAACCATTGGGAAAGAGACAAATAATAAAAAATATCATAATGCTGCTAAATAAATGCAGGGTATACTCACACCTTGAATACGGTGTGCAATTCTGGTCACCCTGTCTCTAGCAAGCTATACGGGAACTGGAGAAGGTACACAGAAGGGCAACAAAAAGATAGCAGCATGCAACTGCTTCCATATGAGGACATGTAGGGGAGCAGTTGCCCCACTACTGCAAGGGAGGAGTTAAAGCAGGTCAGAGGGAACTCTTCCAATCAGGGAGAGTCTTCTACTGAGCCAATCAAATGGTAGCTTGCTGGGGCAGCCCTGTTATGAGAGGCTGCTCAACAGAGCAGAGGGCACTTGGATCCTGACCAGTGAGGGTGCAGGACTGGCTCTCCAGGAAGGCATAGCACCATAGGTAGAGCAGTGCTGGGCAGGTTCAGGGAGCTAGAGAAAAGCTGCAGCCTGATACCTCCCAGGCCACAGGCCTGGATACAAGGCCCGGGAAGGTGCATAGGCCACAGGGAAGTGGCCCAGGGAACGAGAGGGCAGTTAAAAGGCGTGAAAGAGGGCAAGACAAGGCTGCCGCCACAGTGTCCCTGGGCCAGGACCCAGAGTAGTGGGTGGACCTGGATCCCGCTGTTCCCTTTGCACTGCACAGAGCATGGCCTTCATAGACTGCAGCCTGCCCCTGAGGTGAAGGGCTAGACTTTGAGGCTGCAGTTGGGCATGGTGGCAGGTGTGAGTCTGAGCATTGCCAAACCTCCCAGAAAGGGTAAGATTGGAGTGACAGGCACTGCCAGAGGGCAGTGTCCTGAAGAGGGCGCCGCACTCCAAGAAGCGATGTGAGTCTACAGAGAGACTGCGGCGATAGCAGAGTAGAGTGACGACGGGTGAGACACTGGCCAGAAGGCAGCTCGCTCCAACAAACTGAGCTAATTCCCAGTATGACCAGCAGGAGGTGTTGCAGCAGGAGGTGTGACCAGCAGGAGGTGTTGCAGCAGCGCGTCAACCCCATTATAGGTCAGATTAAAAAAGTTGGGACTGTTCATTTTAGAAAAGAGATGACAAATGTGAGGGGGATAGATGTCTATAAAATCATGAATGGTGTGGAAAAAGTGAATAGGGAAGTGTGTCTTACCCCTTCACCAGAACCATGGGTCACACAGGGGAATTAATAGGCAGCAGGTTTAAAACAAACAACGGGAAATATTTCTTCATACAATACACAGTCAAACTATGGAACTCATTGCCAGGAAAGTTGTGAAGGCCAAAAGTATAACTGGGTTAAAAACGATTATATAAGTTCAAGAAGGACAAGTTAATCGATGGCTATTAGTAAGGATAAGAGTAGGTCATCTAGATCACAAAGTCACAGATTCCATGAATTTCAGAGGCTTTAGGGACATTTTCCACTTCAGCTGTGATACAGCAGGGACAGCTGGAACTGTTGGCCAGCCACTGGAGAACCTGGAGCTCTGAGCCCAACTGCAGGGCTCTGGCTTCAGTCTCCCATCCATGCCCTCCTCCCTTCCTCCTCCCCCATATAATTACACACAGGATACTGGGCTAAATGAACCATTGTATAGAAATTCGCATGTTCTTAATCCAGTGATATTATCAGACCTGCACCTATGAGGATCCATTAGCAGGACTTAGTCATGAAAAATCTGTATGTAATTGTCAAAAAATATGATATTACAGCGGACATGTATTCCAGTGAGGTTCTAAACTTCAAGCTGTGAGGGAACAGTCTGTGTGGTTGGCTGGCTTTCCAGGAACCTGCCACACTGTCTGGAGATGCAGGGTTTTCAGTTTTCTTCTTCTATTACTGTCTTTTATTTGTCCCTCTGGACACAATCAGTGGACAACGCACAGGTGTCCAAATCATCCTCTTATAATGTAAACACCTTTCTCTCTACCCCAAAGTGAGTTTATTAGTTCTTAACTTTTCTTATGTAGAGAGAAGAACTTTTCTGTTTTTCAGTCTAGATTTTTCTACCCTTGTGTTTTTCTTTGCTGCTGCATTCAACATGATAAATTGCACTATCTACATTCTGGTTTTCTCACATTCACTTCCCCTCCGCTAATCTTCTCTCTCTGATACTTAGTTCTGTATTGCTTCTTTCTGCTACCTTTTAAATGGTGGACTTCATCAACCTTTACTTTTTGCAAACTTTCCCCCCCTTTTTTTCTCCTTTCTCTTTCTTTTTGGGGAGTTGGAAACCACATAGGAAAATATTATCCATATGTAAATAAGAAAGATTGTAATTGGATTTTGATTTTCTATAAGAAGTTTTAGTAAATTGTCTGATATCGAGGAACAAAACAGCTCATTACACTTCTGGCTTACTTTTCAATACTCCAAACCGAATACAAGTTCACACCAATTACAACTAATATGGCTAAAATCCCATTAATATTTAATTCACAGCATATGCCCTCAAAACTGTATTTTTTAGAGACAGGAAATAATGTTTTCAAGAACTCACTGCACTTTTTTAACATAAAAAATAAAAAAGAAGAAAACATTTTGCACCAAAGTCCACAAACATCAAAAGCAAATAACAGAGAGGAAGAAAACAGAAAATATTCTAGTTGCTTCAAGTACCAAGGAGACCTGGACCTGGAAAGCTTCTTTAGGGACATGAATAAACTCCACATGCTGCAACAGGATCACACGCTAGAAAAACAACAGTGGTAGATGTTTATTTTTAGAAAAGCATTGAAGTGCTTTACTCAGTACTTTTGCCTGGTACTCTTCTGCAAACTCTTAGGAAAGGACTTATCTCCTAGGCTACGTCTAGACTGGCGCGCTTTTGCGCCAGAGCTATGCAAATGAG
>JANRFK010001234.1:23094001-23104094 GCA_030068395.1 Apalone spinifera | reverse complement strand
GCTACCTCTCTGTTACTTTGCATAAAGAAGTCTGAGTTTCTTATGAAGTAACAATTCTGTCACTCATTGGTATGCCCCTACCTACCACTACAGACCAAGCAAATTTCACACTATGACTTGGCTACATCTTGGACAAGCACAACAAACCAAATCAACCATACAAGTAGCACTACAGTGCAGTAATTTCCCCAGCCCCATCACTCTGGAAAGGACTAAATTGGCAGGTTCTGTGCAGGGGGCACATAATCTTTTTTCCACAGCCCCAAATCACTTAAGGAGAGAGTATGGAGAGGGTGTGAGGCCACGGGCTCCACTGCTAGGAAAACCTACTCTTTTTACTGTTGATGGCCATTGGATCAAAGTACCTTTCTGTAGCCTGGAAGTGGCAGATTCCTTTATTTACTTCCAGCCATTTGCTTTGCAATTAATCCAAAGACTTGGCAAAGGTGCTGGACTCAGGATTTGAATCCAGTTGCAGAGGCCTTTATGAAAAGAGAGCCAAACTTTGATATCAAGAGATCCAAGGCCCACATATAACTGTACACCTACACTTTTATATTCAGCTACTGCCATTCAATTGTATATGTTTAGATGTCTAACTCATCATTTCCACATGGGAATATGTAACTGTATGCATAATAATGGTAACTCTTAAGGCATACATTGGTATGTATCAGAGGGGTATGTAGTTGACCATATTTTTTTTCATGAAAAGCCTTTACTTAAAACAAATACTGCCTGGTAGGAGTGCAAATGAAAGTTGATTAATGGGACCACATCTGACAACTGCAATATATTTATTTTACAGAAAGCCCATGGTTAAGAGTAATGAGATCCTAAGTTCTGATCCTTGCTTTATAACTGATTCACTATGGTCTTTGGGCAAGTCATTTTGCATCTGTCTCAGTTTTCTCATCTATAACATGAGAATAACCTATCTACCCACATGGGGTGCCAACTTTCTAATGGCACAGAACTGAACACCTTTGTTCTGTCCCCTGCTCTGAGGTCTGCCCCCCTCACTCCATCCCCTTCCCTTGCTTTCACCAGGCTGGGGCAGGAGTTTGGGGCGCAGGGAGATGAAGGCTCCAGCTGGGGGGTTGGGTAAGGTCAGAGATGAGATCTTTGGAGATCAAGAGGTAGGGTCTGGGCTGGAACCAAGAGGCTCAGAGTGTGGAAGGGGGGTGCAGGCTCTGGGGTAGGGCCAGGGATGAGGCATTTGGGATGCAGGAAGGTCCCCATGCTGAGGCCAAAGAGCTTGGGGTGCATGGGGGCTCCTGGCTAAAGCTAGGTCTTGGGGTTGGGATAGGGGGTGGGGTTGGGGCTCAGGAGGAGATACAGGATCTGAGCTCCCTTACCTATGGTGGCTCCCTGACCAGGGAAGCTCCATGAGGCCCCCTTCATAATTCCCATTGACTGTGGTTCTTGGCCAATGGGAGCTATGGAAATGGTACTTGGGGTGGGGCCAGCGCATAGAACCTCTCTCCCCTCCTCCCTGTCACAGGGACATGTTGGCTGCTACCTGGGAGTCATACAGAGGCAGGGCAGGTAGGGCTCCTGTTTAGCCACACTCACTGCGCTGCCGAGTGGACTTTTAATGGGCCGGTTGGCGGTGCTAAGCAGAGCCACCATAATCCTCTTTTGTCCGAGAGTTCTGGTTAAAAACCAGATGCCTGACCACCCTAACAGTAGAGCCTCAGAGTTATGGCTACCTTGGGAAAGGAGGTTGTTTATAACTCTGAAATGTTCATAACTCTGAATAAGACACTAAGGAGTTCAGCAATGGTGGGGTAGAAGGAGGAGGTTGGGGCTGCAGCCATAGGAAGAAGGGTGCCAAGGATCTGGGTGGAGGGCTCAGGATTTCTGCCTTGTGGGAGCACCAGGGCTCAGAAGTTCAGATCTATGGGGACCCTGTGGCTCAGGGCTTCAATCCCTGAAGTTCCATTCCTAGCTTCTGCCCAACAGAGGGTGCTGGGGCCTGAGCCTCACAACACTGCTTTCAGCTTCTGCCCCACAGGGGGTGCCAGGGTTTGAGGTTCTCCATGGCTCCACTTCCAGTTTCAGTCAAGGAGCGGGACATGTACCAGGGATCAGGACTATAGCTATTGGGGCTGAAACCAGCACTCCGCCAGAGCTAAAAGCCAGAAACAGCATCATGTGGCTGACACTGCAAGCTCTGACTCTGATTCCACGTACTCACCCAGCATGTGCAACCATCTTCCCCTGTGACTGAAGCCCTGAGCCGCCAGGCTAAAGCCCCAAGGCAGTACAGTATGCACCGCTGTTTGTTTGTTTTCCCTCAGTTCCAGTTCCACATGTTGCCCAGTTAACCAGTAAGTCTGTAATTCTGGTGTTCATATCTTTGAGGTTCTACTATACCTCACAGTACGGCTGTATCAGTTAGCACATTGAACATAAAAAGTGCAGTACAATCTTAAGAGTGCAGGGGCAAAAAACATCCTGGGTGATTCATGCATCATGTTCGCATCCAAAAGACACACTTTTACAAATTCTGGCCTTCATCTCTTTTTTCCTCATATGTAAGATAAGGATAAAAATACTTTTCTGTCTTCTAGAGTTATGAAAACAGATCCCTGCTTCTCCCACAGATTTGGTACGTGTTAGAAAGCAGGTCACTTAAACACAATTTTTCACAAATGGTCACTGCCTGTACGATTCTCATTTTCTGGGTGACCAATTTAAAACATTTGGGAATAGGGATGTAAAATCCTGTTTCATTGCTTAACTGGTTAACTGGTTAAAAGAGGGGGAGGGAAAGCCAGGCTGGAGCGTCCCTCCCACCAACCCAGGCACACCATGGACAGACATCCGGAGTAGCTTCTGTCTACAACATGCCCCGTGGGGCTGGATTTAGCTACCTGCCTGCTGCGGATGGGGAGCTGCTCCATCACCCACAGGTTAATTGCTTAACCTTTCACATCCCTACTTGAAGCCTCATTTTCAGAAGTGCAGCTGGAAACTCAAATCCACTTGAAGGAGCTGTAGATACTCAGTATTTTTCCCAGTAAGGCTGTGTGGTTAAGATTGGGAGTCAAGTGTCCCTAAATTCTAATCCTGGATCTGTCCTAATTTATTGTGTTCTTTGTGTCAATTTCCCCTTTGGTAAAACAGAAATAATAATATTCTTATACCAAGGAGGTTCTGAAGAAAAATACATTAATTTCTCAGGCACTTGGATGCCATGGTGATGACTACTATAAAAAGGGCTACAAGACAATTCTGTATTCAGTGTAAGGTTTGGATGCTGTGTTCACAGTCACCAAGTGTGTTCCATGGGCCCTGTACAGCTAAAGCACCCACTGGGAAAAGATATTGGGTGCCTGCACCCGCTGGCAGCCATGTCCCCACTTGCCCTTCCCACCCCCCAGCACCACTTGCCCACCAGTAACCCTACTGACAAAGTCCCTTCCCCTTTTCCTATTGCCTCCTGCACCCTGCAAACATCTGTTGTGTGGTGCCCGGGAAGCTTTAGGAGGGAGGAAGAAGAGTGGGGATGATATGCACTGAGGGTATGTCTACACTACAGAGTTTTTTCAAAAAAATGGCTGTTTTTCAGAAAAAACTTCAGTTATGTCCACACTGCAATTGCATTCTTCCAAAAGAAAATCAAAAGAACAGAGGAGTTTTTCTGACATTGATAGTCCTCATTCTACGAGGAACAAGCCTTTTTCCTAAAGAGCTCTTTCGGAAAAAGGCGTGTGTGGATGGGGAAGAGGGAATTCTTTCGAAAGAAGAGGAAAGAGGAAAAAGCACAGATGCCCTGGTGGCCACTCCATCCATAGTAATCAGAGCTGAAATGTAACACTGAATGGACGCTATCTGCTGAAAAAGCAGGTCACTGTTTCGATGAGCTTTTGCAGATCTCTTCCAGAAAAGCTTTTTCTGAAAGAAGCCTGCAATCTAAATATAGCCTGAGGGGAGAAGGTGGGAAAAAGGCAGGGTAAGGGCTTGGGGAAAAGGTGGAATGGGGTAGGGCAGGGGCAGAGCAGAGTGGGAAGAGATGGGGTAGAATGAGGGCTTCGGGAAGGAATGGAATAGGGGCAAGGCCTGGTGCAGAGAGAGGGGTCAACCACTAGAAGAGAAGTCAACATCTATGTGTGCAGTAAGTAAGGCTGAAGACCACAAATTGAATTAAGGGGATAAAAAGAAATATTGATTAGCTGCTTTGATCAATGAGCACTGTCCATCTTGTGTATTGCATGAGGTGGAAATAATAGTATGAGATTGTGTAATTAAAAATGTGTGTGACAATGCACATTCCAAGGGCCAGAGATTAAATTGCCCATTCTTTCTTAATTCCAACCTCTCCTATTTTCAAGTGCTTGACTTTGCAACCTTAAATAACTTTAATTTTTTCTTTGGTATGCAATGATACCAAAATTGAGGTTTAAAGTTGAACTAACATATGACAGAAGAATATTTGGGGGAGGAGGAACAGTTATATAGAAGTATAGGGGTAGCTTGTGTTGCTAAACAAAAATGAATAATAATGATAGGCCTCCAGTGAAGTGATGAGTAAAATTTAGTTTGTCATACAAAAGAGAGAGCTGACACCAGCCAATTAAAATGAGTAAAACAAAATATATAAAATATTCATGGGAATCAATTGAAATACAAGTTGAACCGATGAGATGAACTTTCATTGTGGTCCAGTTTTTATGGGCATTAGATCCCATCTTTCATTTCAATACAACCAGAAGAAGAGTTCTTTGTAGCTGGAAAACTTGTCTCTTTTACCTTACCCTTTTGCCTAAACGTGGTTGTAGTGACCTAGATACGATGTTAAGACCCCAAACCAGCAGTGTGTACTTCCATAAGCCATAAATCTACAGTTATACCTCACTAAAGAAATCTTAGGCTATAATCACACAATTGTTTATGATAAATACACCAGTTGCATTTATTTTGTTGAAGGAAACAACATACTTTTGTAAATAAGCAATGGTTCCTATAGCTGAGCTCTTACTCAATGCAACAACACTCTTCCAAAAGTCTTGTACTACAAATCCCTATACAAAAACTTGCCTGACATTTTCACTAAGTTAAACACTTTGCAAAATAAAAATGTAGACTTTGCTCTGCCTGTGCTTTAGAGAAGCAAAGAACAAATGCCCATTTAACACTCGTTTTCACTCTTCTAGCATCATCCCAGGCTCCCCCCGCAGTATTTGGTGGGATGCTTTACACTCTCATTAGTCATTGGCAGGGCTCGGTGCATCTCCCTGATCAATAGCATGTGGCGGGGGCATGAAGGTAAGTGGGTGCCTGTCTCTCCTTCGTGCTCCCCGCACCCACAGGGCTCAGCGTGTGTGTGGGCGGGAGGGGGTCATAGTCCTGACCTAAAACCAAGTGCACAGGCTGGGCTGGGACTCCAAAAAAGGAGCCGGGGTTGAAGCGCCTTCACTTCGGAGCCTCCCGGGGCGCTGAGCCACTGCACGGCACGCCCCGTGTTTCACGGACACCGCTGCAAGGCAGGGGGCGGCAGCGTCCCAGCGCCAGCCGCGGTGTGGAGGCAGGGAAGCAAGCCCCCTCCCCGGGACTGGGGCGGCAGGGGAAGAAGAACCCCTGGCGCCGCCCGGCTGGGCCAGCCCGCTGCCCGCGTCCCGCCCCGTCCCGGCGGCAGCCCCGACCCACCTGAGGGACTCGTCATCGTCCCGGCCCCTCCCTCGCCGCAGGGCAAGTGGCGCCGGGGGCGGCAGGTGGCTCCTGCCCGCGCGAGCAGCAGGGACCCCCCGCCCTAGCCACCGCCTGCGCGGAGCCTGCAGCTGCAGCCGCCGGGTCCGGAAGCGCCTGGGCTCGCGCGCGCGGCAGAAGTGAAACTCCCCGGCCCCGCAAGCCAGGACAGCGGCCCCGCTTCCTCCTGCGGCGGGGGAGACGCCGCCTTCCCCTCCCCGCCTCCAGGCCAGCGGCCCCAAGCCCTGGTGCCCGCTCTCCTTTCCTGCCCGGGTGGGGGCACGGCTCGCGGTGTGGGCTGCGGCTGCCCCGCGCGGGCCACCTTTGAGCTTAGTTCCTGTTAGAGCCACACTCATCCGCCCGCTGGGCTGCAGCCTCCCGCAGAGGGATGCTCATGCGGGAGGGACGGGGGGCGGCGCGCGAGGAAAAGGGCTCTCGCTGTACAGGGCAGATCCACCGCCTTGCCGTGCACCGCCTTGCCTCGGGGCAGCCTGCTGCAGGCTGTCAGGAGGGGGTATATACCTCGCTTAATGTCTCCCTCCCGAGGGGGAGAGCCCCTTCATTTCACCCGCGTTCATTAGCTGTGGCCTTCAGGCGAAAGGCAACGATTCTCTCCATCGACCGTCGGTTTTGCATTTGTTTTGAAAGGGGACTTTCAGCTTTGATAAATCCAAGGAATCCAGGGTGTTACATTATTTAAACAACACACGGAAGGAATGGAACTTTGGAAATGTTCCCCCTCCGCCAGAGATATTTATCATAGCAATGCAATTTTAATGCCCTGCCTGGGAAAGTGTTCAACATCACAATGATTTAACTCCCCCGGACTATTATGCTTTATATTAATTATTGACATGACAAAGGGAAAAACCTGAAAAATGTTAGAAATAGCAGACTGTGAGGGCGGTAGTGGTTGCAATTTCCCTAAAGTACACCCTCCATTTAAAATGGTTTTAGGGCTCAATCCAATTTCTATCAATTGAGGGAGAATTTTCCATTGATTTCCATATATATTGTACCGGGTCTGAACAGTTTATGAAAATAAAGGCCTAACTCCCATTTGAGGCAGGACTGGGACCTAACCTGGGACCACTCAAAAGCTTGTAGATAATGGTCAATTGATAGCAGAGGATAGTATCACAAAAGAGGGTATGAACATATCAGTGATAGAAATGGACATAATTTGTCCAGTTTATTTTCTGTAAATAGCAGCAACATTTACTGCACCTAAGCTAAACTATTAAACAAAATGGATTTGATGATGGTGTAGTCCGCATTATGATCGCGAGCTAAATCATGGGAAAGATTATATCAAAAAAGAAGAAAAGCAAAAGTATGATGTTAAATAATGCAATAGTGAACAAGGAAAATGAAATCAGACCTCTATAGTTCCTATAAGAACAGCAAAATTGTATGATGCCTCTTTTTGCATCCAGGGAAAACCCCAAACTTTGCAACATGGAATTTAGTCCAAACAGAAGGGTGGAGGCTGCAAAACAAACGTCAAGCTTCTATGAGCCATATTGCACAAGAAAGATCTACAGCCCTGAGTCAAAGACCAAAAATGAGTTCAACACCCAGTTCAACTCAAAAATGAGTTGACTGTCCTGCTGGTCAAACCTTGTGTATATTACAAGCCTAAGAAAGTTAAGGTTATGCTTAAAAGAAATTCAGAAATGTTGCATTAAAAAAATACAGTGAGGTCATCAATCTTAACTGTTCTCTGTATTAATGCCATGAGGGGAACCAATATGGAAAAATCCAGATTAAACTGATTTTTAAAGACATAGTAAATTAACACCACAAACACTAAAATGTCGAAATGATAATCATACGATTATTGCCTAATACAGAGATGGGCAAATATTGGCCCGCAGGCCAGATCTGGTCCACCCATCCCTGATCTAAGCACATACTTTACTGGAGGGGTGGGGATAGATGTTAGGATTAAGTTAAGATTCACAGTGTATATCAGTAACTAATGGTAAAAAAATATTTCAAGGTGTAATAAACCCAGGAAATTCAGAGATAATGTTACCCTTAGAAGAAATCCAAGCAAAGTAAGGTTAGAAATAGATAGTCAAGGCATCCAAACCATTTTAACTCTACACAGGAGGGATATTAGGCCAGCAGTAGGCAATAACAAAGCGGCAATTCTTTAGGGTTAGCCCATGGCAGGCTGCTGCTGTATTTACCTGCATGGCCACACGTAACAGCAATTGCTGCTCCTCTTGGCCATGGATCACTGTTCTTGGCCTACGGGAGTGGCGGGAAGAGGTGTGGACGAGGACACCGCTTCCAACAGCTCCCATTGGCCAGGAACGGCAATCCGTAGCCAATGGAAGCTGCGAAAAGTAGTGTCCTGTATATCCTACCAGCAGTCCAATAAGTTCAAAACAAAATTTTCTGCTAATAGTGTGAATTTGTAATTTTAGTTTTATAAATGTTTCTGAAAATTCTACTGCACATTTTACTGTTTATGCTACATTTCATATAATGAAATCTGGGCTTTCTGGGTATTGTTGTTATTCTGACAAAAGGATGCTTGACTGTACAAATGAACCTAGAATAAAATAGTACCTGCCTCAAAGAGCCTTCATTGTAAGAATCACACAGTACTCAGTTGGAAGGACTCAGTTTGAAACTATACATGTTTGGTTTTTGGTTTGTAGATACATATAGAAATCACTGGTAATGCATCTACATTTACTTATGCTTAGCTCATCATGCTGTCAGATACCACAATGTATTCTAATGCTAAAATGGAAGATAAATCTGTGGTGTTGCTGTGTGTTTAGTTTTTTTGTAGAAGACGACAGGAGAAATATAAATGGTTCATCTATTTTTTAGATTTTGTTCAGGTCTCATATAAAGAAAAGAGGGGGCAGGATGGTCCAGTGATTAGGTCAATAGGGAAAAATCATCATTCACGTCCTTGCTTTCACATAAACTTCTTATATTGTATTGAGCAAATCACTTAGCCTCTGCTTCTCAGTTCCCCATCTGCAAAATAGGGACAATAATAATGTACTTCCCTACCTTACAGAAATGTTGTGGGGATAAATATAGTAAAAATGGTGAGGTGTTCATATACTATGGTAATGGGTGCCTAAGGCTATGTCTACATAGCAGCTTTATTTTTTAATAACTGACGTTATTCCGAAATAAGAAAGAGTGTGTCTACACTACAATCACTATTTTGAAATAATGGCCAGTTGGAGGACTTTTTATTCCGGCTCCTAGAGCCCTCATTTTACAAGAAGTAAGAGAAGTCAAAGGAAGAGTGTTCTTCCTTCCACTTCCTGCTATGTAGACAGCTCCAAAAGCCAAATTAAACTATTTTGACTTAAGCTATGCAATCCATGTAGCTCAAGTTGCATAGCTTAATTCCACTTTAGCATTGCTGTGTAATCATACCCTAACATACAGATAGCTGACAGAGACTACCAAAGGATTTGAAAAGCTCTAATTAATTACAATTATAGGTTTTTAAAAGAAGGAATTTGGACTTTGTGACTCATCTTATTTTCAATTCATAGTTACTAAAATAATGGAATAAATATTAAAGGCAAAGTCTGCAAACACCAGGGCTGCGTCTAGACTGGCCAGCTTTCTACACTGGCTGCTTGAATTTGCGCAAGAGCACTGACTTTGTAATGTACAAAATCAGTGCTTCTTGCGCAAATACAATGACGCTCCTGCTCGAGCAAAAGCCCTCTTGCGCAAATGCTTTTGCGCAAGAGGGCCAGTGTAGACAATCCAGAACCGTTTTGCGCCAAAAAGCCCCGATGGCTAAAATGGCAATCGGGGCTTTCTTGCGCAAAACCGCGTCTAGATTGGCACGGATGCTTTTGTGCAAAAAGCGGCAGCCATGTTAATGCAAATGCAGCGGGGAAAAATGCAAATCCCCGCTGCATTTGCAATTCCGACTTCTCTCATCTGCATCCCTTTTCCGGAAAAGGGGGCCTGTGTAGACACAGCCCATAAGTTTATGATAAGTAGACCACACCAGAAAAGTGTGGCCTCTTTCATCACAAATATAATAAAATTAGCGTATGCCAGGAATCCAATAGATATCATATAGATGGACTGCAACAAAGAAGTTGCCTGCCCAGCATAACAAAAAAAAGGTTTTCATTGTTCTTCAGTTTCATTCTTCCAACAAAGCATTACTTACTTCCTCCTTCTTATAACCTGCAGAGTTCTTAGTCACAGCAAGTAAAGTTTCATAATAAATAGTTGCAACAGCTTTAGTTCAAACACACATCCATATTAGTAAAAACAGAACCCAAAAGATAGGTAAACATCTTGGGTGCGTCTAGACTGGCAAGATTTTGCGCAAAACTTGCTTTTGCGCAAAAACTTGCCAGCTGTCTACACTGGCCGTTTGAATTTGCGC
>JANRFK010001234.1:23043292-23060914 GCA_030068395.1 Apalone spinifera | reverse complement strand
AAAAGCGCGCCAATGTAGACGTAGCCTTGGTGTTTTGTGTATTATAGTAGTTCTTAGAGGCCCCAATTGTGTGTGGTGAGTGGTATATGAATCCTCTCTAAATAGACACAATGGAATGAGAGGACTCCCCATTTTACACAGAGGGTATGTCTACACTACAAGCAGTTATTTTAACAAAATATGTCAAGCTGGAGGACTTCTTACTCAGACTCCTCTAACCCTCATTTTACAAGGGGTAAGAGAAGTCAAAGGACGAGTGCTTTTTCTTGGACTTCTTGCTGGATAGACAGCGCCAAAAGCTATTTCGACTTAAGCTATGCAATTGACATAGCTCAAGTTGCATAGCCTATTTCAGCTTTAGCCCTGCTTTGTAGATGTGCCCAGAGGGATTAAGTCACTTACCTAATCATGTCTATGGCAGAACTAGAGACCAAACACAGGCTGCCTGTGTCCAGAATTTTCCAGACTTTTGAAAGTTGAGGCTTTCAGGAAAGACGGACACAGACACCTGAGGTCATACACTTATTCTTTTCTTATTTTCCTTAATTTAAAATAAGGCATCCAGACCAACTTCTATCTGTGGGAGTTGCTACGGGGAAAACATTGAATCAGGGCAGCTGGCCTCATCCTAATCACACATGCTTCCTAGGTAGGAGTGAGCTTGTATGGGCAGCGGTGGCCTTTTCTGAGTACCCAAGCAAAGCACAGCTTATAAGCACTTTGTACTTCTACTGTCTTCTGCTTGGTGGACTATGCATCTTGGTTCCCCTGTTAGCTTGGGTTAACTTCCGCTGAATCTGCATCTATACCCTATTTGTTGTGTGTGTTTATTTTTTGACCTGAACAAAATTATTGCAACTAATGTCCACTGCAATAGATTTGTATATCACCATGCTACCTCCAGTGATATTATTTGAATACCTCTGTTGAGACATGTGAGCAAGTTATGAGACATTGTTGCTAAGGAACCAAGCTTCTTTGTGTTCGATGTTTCAGTACCACATTAGATGTACTTGTAAGGGTGCTCTGGGCAAGTCTGTGGAAGTGTGTGTAATGCAGACATGCACTCCTTTGCAAGTCCAAAAAAACTGGCTTGTCTTCGAATGAATGAGTTCTATTTTGTGGCTATTTTCATTGTCCCCATACTTATTTGTGAAAGCAGATACGCTGCAATCATGTGTCGTGTCATTATGTCTCTCTTCAACCATGCAATTCTACACCAGTCTGTGAGCTGTGCTTTGATTTTCTAGCTATTTTAAAAAATGAGTACAGATGGACTGGTACTCAAACCCTGCATCTGAATCCCCAGCAAACTGTAAACAACTATTAGACGCAGGCTAAGAGCTACTGCAAACGTCACAACCCCCTAATACTTCTATATATGGTGAAAAGTAAAGACTGGATTAAAGTAAATCCCTGATTTTTCCTCTAGAACTGATCACTCCAATTCTATCTGATCTCTAATGGTGGCATGCTATCAGGCCTGCTGTCGGCTCCCCTGTATACTGTGGCAGATGGAGCCCTGGGCCCTTGAAATGGCCGCTGGAGCACTTCATGGAGCTCTCCAAATTGTTCTTAGGACTGCCTGGAGAGGGGGCAGTGATGTGCTCTGCATTCCAGGTGGCGCTGAGGCCTTGGGACCGGGGAGAGGAGGGGGAATGAGACGTGAGGGCTGGCTGCACCCAGCCCCATGCTTCTACCAGAGGCTTCTCACAGGGGTGGCCCAAGGTGGGCTGCTGGCAACTGGCGCCCCAGGCAGAATGCGTGATAAGCGCCCCCGTGCCCCAGGCGGAATGCGCGATCGGCGCCCCTGCCTCCACAGCCCTCAATGGCGTGACGTCATCATTGGGTGCCCCGTTTAATGCGGTCCCATAGGCAACAGCCGAGTCGGCCTATACACACGGGCTGCCCCTGGCCTCATCCCTTCTGGAGTTACTGAACTGCCTCTACCCCACACACACCTTGCCAGGGGAAACTCCATCTACATATTTTGTTAGTCTATAAAGTGCTACCAGACCGTTTGTTGTTTTTTTCGACATGCTATTGTTAACACACACATGTAATGGAACTCTCATGTTTAGAGTAGCTTATGAGCGTACTCGTTGGCCAAGGCCTTATTTTGTAGTATAAATAACCTTAAATATGAAACAATATATATGCAGACAAGAAGTTAAGTTAGATGTTAATGATATAATTAACAAAGGTTACAGTATCTCTCATGGATTTCTCTCTCTCATTTTTGAAGTCCCTATCTTATTCTTTTAAGGACTAATTTTTCAAAGTCCCAGTTTTGCTCACTTGGCTATGGAGGTGTTGTGGGCCAGGATCTGTGTTGTGAAGCTGCAGGCTCGTCAAACTGCCCAAAGTTCCACTACACTGACATGGAGAAAGGACTCTTTCCAGGAACATGGAACATAAATCATAGCATCCTAGGGTATGTCTAAACTGCATCCCTATGTTGGCAGAGGAATGCAGATTAGGCAGGTCGACATTGCAAATGAGGCAGGGATTTAAATATCCTGCACCTAATTTGCATAAAATGGCCACCACGTTTTGCCGACTCAGCACTTTGTGGCAAAAAGCGGCAGTCTAGAGGGGGATCTGTTGAGAAAGAAAGCCTTTTTTGACAGATCCCTTATGCCTCCTGCAAGGAGATTTACAGGATCTGTCGAAAAAGGCTTTCTTTCTCGACAGATCCCCCTCTAGACTGCAGCTTTTTGCTGACAAAATGCTGAGTTGGCAAAACGCGGTGGCCATTTTTATGCAAATTAGGCACGGGATATTTAAATCCCTGCCTCATTTGCAATGTCAACCTTCCTAATCTGCATCCCTCTGCCGACGGAGGGATGCAGTCTAAACATACCCATAAGGTTAGAAGAGACTTCAGGAGGTCATTGGCCCTGATTTTTGCAGGGGGTTGGACTCAAACTCAACTAAACCATCCCAGCCAGGACTTTTGTCAAGCCAGGATTTATCCTCTAGGGATGGAGATTCCACCACCTCCCTAGGTAAAATAAATGAAGAGCAATGAGAGAGAACTTAGAGGTGGCTATGGCTGCTCTGCCTTTTATGTCCTGCAGGAAACCCTGGGGATACACAGGGTGCAGATGCAGCCCCAATAGTCACTATTGATAAAAAGATTTCAGACTCATGTGGATGAGAAGCATGTGCTTCATAGTGGGTGTGACAGGTCGTGATCCCTGGGATGTCACCTGAGGTGCTTAGACACCACTAAGCCTTTCTTTGCCAGCTTGGACTGCCTTTCTCATGGCTTGCTGAGCGAGAGTCTCCAGCCTCCTTTAGCAAAAGCCACAGGCAAAGCCATACTCAGGTACAGACCTGCACAATGAGATCAGCTCTGAGAGGACTTGTTTATTCCAGCACCCAGATGTTCACCATCCTCTCTGGAGTAGAAACCCACAATTATATAAAGTTTGCCTCCTTCCGTAGTATGAGGGAAGGTATACACAGCCTTTCACCCCTCCCCCCCCAGTTAGAAGTTATATAAACTGGGTTATAGTATAAACCCGAAGAAAAAGTGTTAACTAGGAAAAGGTGTATTTTAAATGGTCTAAGAAGTAGCAAACAGAATAAAGCAAATTACTAAGAAAAATACAAAGCATGCAATCTAAACTAGATTCACTAAGAACTGATTACAAATAATAATTTCTTACTCTAGTTATTACTTCAGGTAAAGTCCTTCACAGGCCAGGTATTTCTTAACCTGAGTCCAGAAGTTCTTCCTCCCTCCCACCTCCACACTTCAGTTGCAGTCTTTTTGTATCCAGGCATTTTAAAGTATCTTTAGGAAGGGGTGGAAGGCAAAGGAAAAGCAAACTGAAGACAATCATTGTTTTCTTCTCCCAGGTTCTATAAGGCAGAAAACCTGTGTTTGATTCCCTACTTCTCCATGGAAAAGAACAACATTCAAGATGTATTCCAGTATCAGTTGACATGGTCACAAATTCCTGTAGTCATTCTTCACAGGCTGACCCACAGATTCTTAGGAAGACTAAGCTCTTTTCTGGTTCTTTGTGTCTTGCTTGATGGGCCATCAGCACTGTCAGGGTTTTCCATATGTCTGAAGGACCAATTGTGGGCTCCACTCAATATACATATTGGTAATTGGATTCTAAAGCCCATATTCTTAACTCCAGCTACAGAAATGATACATGCACACAAATCATATCCCGTAAATTATAACTTTTCCAATGATATCTTATACGAACCAAATTGCATAAAGCATCAGTAACAACATTCAGATCACAAGTATATTGAATATTATATCACATGAGGTGGGGAGGGTCAACATCAAGACTTAAAGTCATTCTTATATAGTTAGGACAATATTGCTTGTTGAGACACTTCTAATAATCTAGCCCATAGATCTATATCTGCTTTATATTATCTACAAAGTCATAATATGGAATTTTTATTTAATTCCCTATCTACTGTAAAATGTTAAGCACTTGAGCCATTTTGTAATATCTCTGCCTCAATTTTTCAATACCCAAGTAATATATCAGCCATGTATTGCTAAATCCAGGGCTTTTAATTCTTCCTTATATATTTTTTTTCAAAACTCCTTCATGTCACACATTTCCAAGCACAACCTACTTTAGACTTGTGTTTATTCACAATTAATCTAAGACCAAGAATACAGGCGTGTGATAATCATATATCTTAAGACATTAAAGTCCTCAGAGAACATTGTATCGCCAGTAACAATTTTTTTCCCAAACACAGATAATTTTTGTAGAGTAACATAAAATCTGTGAAGTATTTTTATAGTTTGCTTATTGAGATATTACTTAATGAGTGGTTTGCACAAGAATTCTACATTCTTTTTTCTATTAATTGTGTTTAGTGAGCTATTCAGGTCTGTGCTACTTTATAAAATGTTAATATGTACAAATCCATTATTCCAGTATTCCAAAATTAATAGGATGACATTTACCACAGGCCAGAGTGTTACCATCCCTCAGATTCAGTGTTACTTTAATTAGAAAGCAGTCCCATCAAAATCTGCACTAAGCGACGTCATCAATAAGTACCCAAATCCACCCCCCGAAGTGAGACTTGATTCATCAAGCAGCTGATCGTCAAGCCCATATGCAACAAAGCACTTATGCACATGCTTAATTTTAAGCACATATATAGTCCTTTTCAAGATAAAGGAACATTGAGTCCTTTGCTACAACAGATGCAGTTTTGGAACGCCAACAGCCTAAAACAATCCACAGAAAGGAGGACAAAAAATCAAGGTGTTGCTTTTTTAAAACCAATTAAAAACTGAGTGCATTAGCCAAGACATTGTAGAAAGATTCCAAAATAGGTAATTAAAGTCTCATACGGACTCTCTGGCTACGTCTGGACTACACGCCTTTTTCGAAAGAGGCTTTTTCGAAAGATACTTTCGACAAAGCCTCTTTCAAAAACGAGCGTCTAGACTACATTCAGTATTTTCAAAAAAGCAAGCCGCTTTTTCAAAAGAGAGGCAGTCTGGATGCTCTCTTTTGAAAAAGCACAGTTTGCATTACATGGTGCCTTTTTTCGAAAGTACTCTTTCGAAAAAAGGTGTTCTTCCTCATAAAACGAGGTTTTTCGTGGTTGAAAAAACTGCCTCGTTCTTTCGATTTACTTTCGAAAGAACGCGGCAACAGTCTAGATGCAGAGGAAGTTTTTTTCAAAAAAACCCTGTAGTCTAGACACACCCTCTGATTCTACATATAATAACTAGTTTCTTCAAATAATAAATAAGTAGCCACTGTTTATTGGGGGGTTCTGAAGGAGCTCTAGCTCTGAGTTGGCTCTGAAAAGCAGGAAGATATGGTCAATCCAAGAAGTGACATGTGGGGCTGGGAAGAGACTGGAAAGGTAACACCTGAGAGAACTCTAATGAAGTAGAGATGAATCCTTAAATGTCATGTATGATTTTTTATTTTGTACAAATCAAGTTCTAATCTCAAACATACCATATCTGCAATTCCGCCCTCCTCCCCAGTCTGGCCTCTAAACACTACTTTGGCTAGGTATAGGGTCCACAAAGGAATTACAGGAAGCCAGGAGGGACCACCCCTCCCTGGAACTGAAGCTAAGTAGGGCTGTCAAAACAGGCCTCATAATGTGGGGCTTGTATGCAGAGCCATCCCATCCATTGGACAGGTTGGGGCAGCTGTCCTAGGCCCTGTGCTTTGGGGGGAGGGTCCCACCTGGCTCTGGGGATTACTGGGGGTCTCATGCTGGCAGCAGGGGTGGGCCCGGTGGGTGGCCCCACGCTCCCTACTGGTGGGCAGGAACTGTGGGGAAAAAGCACCCGGATGCCATTATGCAAATGAAGCACGGGAAATTCAAATTGCGCTTCAGTTGCAATTTCGCTCGGCTGCATTTGCATTCCTCTCTCGAAAGAGGAATGCAGTGTAGACATTCCCTGAGAGTGAGGGGGTTTCTAGACTAATGGACATTTAATTGGCTTTCTTGTGAAGTTTGCTCTATTATTACACTTAAGTACCTCGTATGGTAAAACTGTCTTTGGCTTCAGTGAAACCAAGAATATATATTTTCACAGAGCACTTTTGAAAATCCTACCTATTTGGTTCAAAGGGGCACCATGTGGATATAGAAGTCTGTCTGCATAGAGTTCTTTGCAGGATCAGGGCGGTATTTTTCAAGGCCAAACTTCCTGTGATTTTAATTGTGCAACCTTATAACATTAACTGTTTCTTAATTTAATTTGACAAATGTTATTTCTTCACATTGTGTAACAGTAATAGTGCACACTTTAAAATACCACAGTTACCGAGTTTGACTAGTCTCTCCCATAGCCATGATGATGTAAAAAAGGATATACGAACTACAAACAGTAAAAAAGTCATAATAAATATGAGTTAGGCACTTTGAGAACATACTTAAGAATTTATTGACCCAATCTTGCAAATAGATAATATAACAACATAGTGGTAACTTTATGCATGAGTTCTCCCATTGAACTTAGTGTGACTACTCACCTGTATACATTTAAGCAGCTGTGTTGACAACATCTGGTCCTTAGTATTTGAAATTTGTAAAAATATAATTTCCTAGATGGACAAACATCAAAGGCAAAGCAGTAAGAAGTGTGCAAGCTGAAATCATTTGATTTACAGTAATAGACTATATCTACCTGCTGTTTGTGTTAAATATGAATCATTACACAGCAGCACTCTTGTTTAAAGAACCAGATGAGAACTCATTCTTTCCGATCTGTAGAGAAGGCATAAATGACAAAAACATATGATAGGTTTGTTAATTAAAGTAGTGACAGAATTCCAATAGGACTACTCTGATGTTTATTATAATATCTTTTTTGCATTCTAGTAATGAATGTTAAATAACATCTCTTTACCCAGTTTCTTAAAATATATTTTTTTCCTTTTATTACTGAAATATGATAATTTTTGTTTTCTGGGGTTTCATATTTATGTATAAAGAATGAAAAAATTCTCTACTGTCTGCTTGTTTATGAAATATAAATATAAATGTAAAAGCTTGTTACTATATATGATAAATTGTCCTTTTTGCATACTCATTCAGACTCTACTGCATGTAAGTACAGTTCCATTTACATAAAACATTAAGGATTCATAGATACTGTAAATTCATTTATGTGCATGGAAAAAATGACTATAATAACAGGATGCATATTGGGTAGCTGTCAATGTACATTTCAGTTATAAAACATCCCTTTATTAAGCAACTGCTTAACTGATTATCCGTACTACTTTTCCTAAGGGTCTTTTAATTTTGATTGCTTAACTAAAGAAAAAGGAATCGAGCTGAAACTTTTTTTTTAAAATAAATATCCTTGCAACGGGTACACAAAAATGGCAATACTGGATCAGACCAAAGGTCTGTCTATACCAGTATCCTATTTTCTGACAGTGACCAATGCCAGGTGCCCCAGAGAGAATGAACAGAACAGGTAATCAAGTGATTCATCCCATATCATCCATTCACAGTCCCAACTAACAGAAGCTAGACACATCATCCCTGCCCATCCTAGCTAATAGCCATTGATGGATCTAGTTTATATGAACGTATATAGCTCTTTTCTGAACCCTGTTAAAGTTTTGGCCTTCACAACATCCTCTGGCAGGGAGTTCCACAGGTTGACTATGTATTGTGTGAAGCAAAACTTCCTTTTGTTTCTTTTAAAAGGAAAGAAACAAAGGAAACCAGCTCCTATAATTGTATTAGGTAACCTATAGTTCTTGTGTAATGGGAGCAAGTAAATCTCTTCCTTATTGACTTTCTCCACACCAGACATGATTTTATAGACCTCTGTCATATTCCCTCTTAGTCATCTCTTTTCCAAGTAGAAAATTCCCAGTTTTATTAATCTCTCCTTATATGCCAGCTGTTCCATACCCTTAATCATTTGTTGCCCTTTTCTGAATCTTTTCCGATGCCAAGATATCTTTTGGGGGGATGAGGAGACCACATCTTCATGCAGTATTCAAGATGCGGGCATACCATGGATATATTAAGCAGCAGTAAGGTTTTCTGTCTCATTTTGTATCTCTTTCTCAATGATTCCCAATATTCCAGTTACTTTTTTGACTGCTGCTGCATATTGAGTGGATGTTTTCAGAAAACTATCCACAATGACTCCAAGATCTTTCTTGAGTGGTAACAGCTAATTTTGACTATTGTTTGGTATGTATGTTTGAGATTATGCTTTCCTATATGCACTACTTTGCATTTATCAACACTGAATTTCATCTGTCATCTTATTACAGCTCTTTGCAGTCTGCTGTGGACTTAACTATCTGGACCACTCATTGCCTTTCTCCATTCTGAAAACTGACCATTTATCCTACCCTTTGTTTCTATCTTTTAGCCAGTTACCAATCCATGATAGAACCTTCCCTCTTATCCCATAATAGCTTTCTTTGCTTAAGAGCCTTTGGTGAGGGACCTTGTCAAAGGCTTTCTGGAAATTCAAGTACACTATATCTGCTGGATTCCCCTTGTCTACATGCATGTGAACCTGCCTCAAGGAATTCTAGTAGATTGGTGAGGTATGATTTCCCTTTACAAAAACCATGTTGTGTTTCCCAACAAACAATGTTCATTTGTGTGTCTGACAAGTCAGTTCTTTACTATAGTTTCAGCCACTTTGCCAGATACTGAAGTTAGACTTACCGACTTATAATTAGCAGGATCACCTTTGGAGCCTTTTTTTTTTTTAATTGGCATCACAATAGCTATCCTCCAGTCATTTGGTACACAAGCTGTTTTAAAGGGCAGGTTACAAACCACAGTTAACAATTCTACAATTTCACTTTTGAGTTCCTTCAGAAATCTTGGGTGAATCCATTTTGGTCCTGGTAACTTATTACTGTTTAGTTTATCAATTTGTTCCAGAAGCTCATCTAATGACACTTCAAATCGGAGTGTCCCAAATTGTCACCTAAAAAGAATGGCTCAGTCTTGAGAATTTCCCTCATGTCATCAGCCATGAAGACTGATGCAAAAAAATGTATTTGGTACCTCCGCAATGTTCAAATTATTTTCTGATCTTCCTACTTATAGACTTCATTTGACAGAGTTTATGTTCCTTTCTGTTTTCCTCTCTAAGATTTAACTTCAACTTTTTAAACAACGATTTTTTTTAATATCTGTCACTCCTTCTTTTACTTGGTTGTTTAGCCACAGTGATGCTTTTTTGGTTCTCTTACTGTTTGTTTGTTTGTTTTTGTTTTAAATGTGGGGTATACCTTTACATTGAGCTTGTATTATAGGGACTTAAAAAAGTTTCCATGCAGCTTGCAGGAATTTCACTTTTGGCACAGTACCTTTTAATTTGTTTTAATTAAGTTCCTTATTTTTGTGTAGTCCCCTTTTCTGAAGTTAAATGCTACAGTGTTGGGCTTCTGTGACGTTTTCCCCACCACAGGGATGTTAAATCCAATTTTACTATGATCACTATTACCAAGTGGTCCAGCTATATTCACCTTTTGGACCAGATTTGGTGCTCCACTTAAGACTCTCCTCTTGTGGGTCCTAAGAAGCATCACTGGCAGCGTCCAAGAAACAGTCATTTAAGGAGTTGAGAAACTTTCATCTCTGCATCTGATCCTGAGGTGACAGGTGCCCAGACACTATAGGCAGGGCTCGACAATCTATGTAATCTACTCACCCATGGCGAGTAAATTACATCCCAGAAGAGCCGGGTTCGGGGGATCTGCACATGTGCAGAACACCGGACAGCATGGCTGGCGAGCCCTGACTATAGGGATAGTTGTAATCCCCCATTATTAATGAGTTTGTTTAGTTTAATAGCCTCTCTAATCTCCTTGAGCATTTCACAGTCAGTATCACTCTCCTGGTCAGGTGGTCTCTAATATATTCCTATTGTTATATTCCTATTATTAGAGCATGGAATTCCTATCCATAGAGATTGTTGTACAGTTTGGTTCATTTACGATTTTTACTTCATTTGATTCTATGCTTTCTCTCACATATAGTGCCACCTCCCCACCAGCATGACCTGTTCTGTCCTTTCAATATATGTTGTACCCTGGTATTACTGGGTCCCACTGATTATCCTCATCCGTCAAGTTTCTATGATGTCTATTATATCCATATCCTCATTCAACATGAGACACTCTAGTTCACCCATCTTATTCGACTTCTAGTGTTTGTATATAAACACTTTACACTTGTCACTTTTTAGCTGACTGACATTACAAGATGTAGTTGAATGGGATTCTTTCCTGTGACTGTTTCTCATCAAATCTTATCTGTATTTTGCCTTCTTCCATCCTCTCCTATTTACTAGAGCATTGGAGATGTCTCTGTCCATGCCATGGTCTCCTTCACACCTGTGGGCCTTCGCACAGCACTTAGTTTAAAAACTGCTCTATGGTCTTTTTCATTTTAAGTGCCAGGAATCTGGTTCAATTTTGGTTTAATTGGAACTCATCCTTCCTGTATTGTTTCCTCCTTTCCCCAAAGTTTTCCCAGTTACTAATTAATCAAAACCCCCTTCTCCCTACACCATTGTTGCATCCATGCATTGAGACTCTGTCGTTCTGCCTGTCCAATTGGCTCTACACATGGATCTGGAAATATCTCAAAGAATGTTACCATGGAGGTCCTAGACTTCAATCTCTTAACTAGCAGCCTAAATTTGGCTTCCAGAACCTCTCTATCATTCCACATGCCATTGGTACTTCATGTACCGCAACCACTGACTCCTCCCCAGCACTGCACATAAAACTCTAGTTAGATGTCTCAGGTGAGCCACAACCTTTGTATCAGGCAGGCAAGTCACCATGTAGTTCTCATCATCATCAACTCAGCTATTTAATGATCAAATTCCCCATTACTGATACCTGTCTCTTCAGAGCAACTGGAGTTCCCTGTCCTGGAGGGGTATGCTCAGTGTGAGAGGATACCTTGACATCATCTGGAAGGAGGGTCCCAACTACGGCATCATTTCTCTCTGCTCCAGTTCAATGTTCTCCTTTCAGCATCCTCAACAGCATAGAGGGTGTCTCACTAGAGGTGGGACATTTCTGCTGGGTCATGGCAAGTCTCATCTATGTACCTCTCTGTCTCCCTTAGCTCCTCCAGTTCAGCCTCTCTGGTCTCCAAAGCCTGTACAGAGTCTCTGAGGGCCAGCAGCTCCTTTCACTGATAGCACACATATGCCACTTGCCCATATAGCAGTGGGGGGCAACTTGGGGCCCACAGGCTGCATCAGCCCACGGTGGTTCCACTGTGGCCCATTGAGCCTCTGTTTGTCCCTCTCCCCTACATGCCTTTCAGGCACTGGGGCACTTACCTACTTCTCCCCCTCCCTCCCAGCACTTTTGGAGCACCATGAATCCACAGATATGTCCTTGTTCTGACACCTCCGCTCCTGCCCAGAGCTTGAATGCAGGGAACAACTGATTTGCAGGTCTGGGAGGGAAGAGGAGGATCAGGGATGGAGAATGAATCAGGCAATTTGCAGCTCCTTCAAAAGTGCTGGAGTGGGGGAGGAGGGGAGTAGGAAGTGCACAAGAAGCATGGGGGAAGAGGACAGAGAAGGGGTCCACAGGCTGCAGGTGGAACCCCAGTGGGCCACAGACCATAGGTTGCCCACTCCTGTCAATCATTTGGCCCACTGAGATGAAGGAAGGCCATTCATGCGGCCCCCTCACTAATCTTAGTTGCCCACTGCTGCCATACATGCTACATTGGGTGCATAAACTGGACAGCCTCTACTCTGCCAATGGACTTCAGCCTGCATTTGCTTTTTACTTCTGGAGCGTCTTACTTTCTTGATAGGATTTTTTTTTAAATCAGGTGAGTTTGGTTGTCAGTTTAATTTAAAGAATATTAAGTGTCTTCTAGTCCCTCCCCTCCCACTCTCTGTCAAAACTCCCTCACAGAGCTCCTGTTAGCTGCTCCTGTTTGCTAGCTTGGATTATAGTTTAGTTACATAAATTAAGAAAGTGATTAAAATAACTTTTTAGGTTTTGACTCCAATTACACAGCCACAATAGAAAATAATGTTTATACTTAGTGGTCATCTTAGGAAGGTGCCTTTCGATTTTTTTATAGAGAATCCCTCAGATGATAGCCTCGCTAGTACCAATTATTTATCAGCTATGGGGTTGCTAACACGGGGGTAGGGAGAAGTGTGTGGGCACAACACTTCAAAGCCAGATCATAAAACAATTTGGTCAGTTACTTACATGTCAGTTTAACAAGGTTTCCTTCGCAATAGCTCTATAGTTGTCAATCCCTTTAACCTATTTCCCAATTAATAACGTTAGCCACAGGATATCTAACACTCCTAACTAATGAATAGCTACAGTTATGACACATTGTAGAGACAAAATGCAGTAGAAAAAGCCTGACATTAGGTCTCATTTTCTGTCTATAGAACTTAAAAGCAGTATGAAACTATCAGCTGTTGTACAGTTCTACAGGTTGAACCTCTGTAGTCTGGCAACATCCATGGTTGGTTATGATTTTAGTTAGCCAGATGGCCACTTATGGGTGTGGCCAAGTTCACCATAGTCTCATAAAGTTTGTTTACGGCCATCAGTGTTCTGTGCTGTTATTTAACTCTAATTTGCCCCTAAATGTCTTCTAACAGCCCAGTAAGCAGTGGAAGTGTTGCTAATGCTGCTAGACAATGTTGACTTCCCAGAAAATTGTCTGATTGGACACTGGTCAGGTCCTGAGGATGCCAGTCTAGAGAGGTTCAACCTGTACAATTTTAGTTAACCCAAGTAATTTGTTTGGTTTTTGAGCAAGTGTACAACAACTTGTTTCAAAATAGAAACAGGCAATGTTTAGAGCAGTATACTGGCAGGTACACTTCCCTACTAATGAAGTACTCAGTTTCAGGAAGTGGTCACTTGACTTATTTGGCAGGTCAGTCAAGAGCAAAATTGAGAGTTACTTATCAGCTCAGCCATCAGCTTACAGTTCAGCTATTGTGTGCAGCAGAAATTGCACAGCAAACACAGATAGAGTGAAGAACAGAGTCGTTTTCAAGCAGAAAACCATAAACATATAAGTCTTAACATTCCTATTTGAGAGAGGTACTTGCTTTTACCAGCAGACTCCTAGTTCTGTTCTCACACTTTGAGGTGTCTTCGGCTTTCAAGAATTAACGTGAGAAAGGAAATAGGCCATTTTATGCTGTTTCTGCTGGGGGATCCAATCTGGTTCCTCTTCTTGGAAATGCAGGAACAGATCAGACAGCAACCTTTACTTCTTCCAAAGATTCAACATGTCCAACCAGAATGGTAGCTGTCCTCTTTCACCATCCAATCAGAGAATGAAACTGCAGCTTCTGAGTTCACAGATTTCAAGGCTAGAGGATATCACTGTGCTCATCTTGTCTAACTGCCTGTAGAACAGAGGTTTTATTACTTACCCAAAATTATTGCAAGGGGATCTTCTAGGAAAAAATCATATCTTGATTAAAAGCCTCGAGTTCTTGCAAGTGGAACTAGAATTTTTCACTCTCTTTGTGTAACATCCTACCACATCAGTTTGTGTAAGACAAGTGGTGCGATAACTGGTGGCATAAACATCTTGGGGGCATGCTTTAAATGCTGGCTGCTTTGCATGGGTCAGAAACTTATGTCAGCAAGTTGCTTTCCACAGATCCCTTGGCCAAGTTTGCATTTATGCTGGCTCAAGCTGGAGTTTATCAATACTCCGCTAGGCATGGAAACATCCATTTTAATGTTCATAGAATTTGTACAATGTTCCTCCATTTTCTTTGATGCTCTTGAAATTCATTTCAATAGTCCATTTTACAGTGCAAAGTCACTTCAAAACCCATGTTCTTCAACAACGCGGGACAACTATATAACTTCTATTTTTGTTCTCCCTGCTGTAACACTGGTAAGACCTTAGTAAATCTCACTGAGCTGAGTCTGTGCATTATTAATCAAATAGTTACAGTTCCAATTATTGCACTCTGTAGTCAAGTGTTCTTATAAAACCACTATTTGATTTCAGTTCCTTTTATTTACTACCTCTTTCACCTCAGGTGTATTTCATTAACTTACACCTTAAGCATGCTTGATTGCAAAACTTAGCCTGACTTCTTCACTTAGACTAAAATAAATCAGTATGAATGCAATTTCTTTCTTTCCTAAGAAGATTGCCTATGGTACAAACCCTGTCACTAAAGTTTATAAAATTTTGTCCAGTGCTGCATCATTTATAGTTGACTTCCCTTTCACACATTTGAATTACAATATTAGATTCCATCAAGTGCCCCATTTTACAACTCACTGTGGCACATTATATAATATCAAAGTTTGATATTAATTTAATATGATTTTGTATTAATTCACAGACTAGGAAAAAAGGGGAAGATACTTTAGGTGCAGCAGTAAAACTTTCTAACAAAAAGCTGCAATAGCTATGAGTTTCCTTGGACTCAGATATCTAGCAATTAGACTTTGGGCTTTTATTCTCTCAGCCTCTGTTTAATTAAGGACTTGATGGTTTGGCAATTGTTATGTATCATAACTCATAATGTTGGGGCCATAGTTATTACATCAGGTTTGAACTGAAGGTTCACTGCCTTCAACCACTCAAACTACCCAACTTTTGGCAGTAGCCATACAGGTGTATGTTTACATTTGATCAGTGATACTAGAGTATGATCATTCATTTTCAATTTAATTGTCCTGGACAATGCAGAAAGACAAGACACTGATTGTGGTTTTAAAGAGAATGCAGCTTTTTTAATAAATTGAGGAAGGTAATTGAGGACAGTAATTTGTTCAGTGCAGGTCATTCTTTTATTGTTCACACCAGTTTGGGGAAAGCTGCCCTTAACTTTGTTCCAGTCAACACTGTTAACATGGTCCTAGCACTGTTTCTGGAAACTCACAACCCTCTGAGAATACAAGGCTTTACAGTGACTCAGAAAATAGAATGGCTCTTCACTATATCAAGCATCAGACCCCTCCATTCTGTTCCCCCCATCTTCTTTATTTATTACATCTACACTAAGATGCAGATAGCAGTCTTGTCTTTATGTGTTTTGGTAGTTGTACTTCTCCACCTTCTCAGTGCTATCTAAATTGTCAGGCTAACTCACTTGTCAGGGCTCCAAGGAGCTCTCCAGCTACACAGGTTCATTCTGTTATTCAGAGCTTCTGTTTTATTTTTTCAAAATAAAGCTATATAACAGGAGAGAAACATACCAGTCAGATCCTTCCCCTATGATCCAGGCTCCTGCAGACAGCCTTATTTACTCCCTCTAGGATTACTTTCTGCCTGAGAAACTGCTGACCATCTGTCCAGCAGTCAAGGCAAACCTCTCCGCACCCTTCTTCCTAGGTTGCTCCTTGTGGTATTTTACTCTGCAGGACACCTGCCTGAAAATCGTAAGTGGAGTTTTCCCTTATTCTAGGAACTTCTGCGGGAGCTTTCCTGATCCCTGAAGCTTTCCAGCTCAACTGGACTACTTACTAGCTGAAGACCAAGCAATTTTAAATCTGATCTCTAGCCTCACAGCACCAACCAAGAGGCAGCTGATTTGGTAATAGGTGTGGTTGGGTCTAGCTCCAATTAAAGGGGCCATCCACTGTGAGACATGCTAATTTATGAGTTCTTAGTTTCTCTCTACAGTTCCACCATAAAAATGGAATCCACAGACCCCGCCACTTGCTAAGAATCACTCACATACCCTCCATATTTGTGCTTATAAAACTTGTATTCAGACAGGTTGCATGAAGAAAACAGACTGCATGCCTGATAAGAAGTCCATATGACCAGTCAGTCATGTCGGTTGTTCCTTAGAGTTCTATTATAAAAAATTAAAAGCCACATTCTGTTAACATAATCTTTCAATTGGTGCATGGACTTAGGAGTTTTGTATTGTGTTGGACATTTGCAATTCAGTTTGGTAAGATAAAGGTTTTCAATAATTTTCTAGTTTCGTTAGTGCATTATAAAGGTATTATGACCGTCTGTGGCAAAATACCATATGCCAGCTATTTGCTTAAAGTAAATGTGTGAGATTCCAGACTTCGATTGTTATGTAACTTGTCACTGAGAACAAATTATTTAAACACAATGTACTTCTAGGGCATGTAGCTCAAAAAAAAAATAAATCAGTCTATTAGGTGCTAAGAGCTGACTCCTAATCAGAAAGTTTTACATTATGCCACCTGTTAGCTACCTACTTGGATACTTATATGCCCCCCCCCATCTTAATCTGAGCACCTTTCAGATATTAAACATTTATCACCTCACAAGCAGTTCTGTAAGGTAAAGAAATATTAACATCCTCATGCTACAGATGTGAAATTGAGGGAGAGAGGAATTAAAGTGATTTGCACAAGAAGTCTATTGCAGAACCAAGAAATGAACCCCCACACTGCAAGTTCCAGTCCAAGATTTTACCTTCTTCATCAGTTGATTAGCTCTTTAATCAGCTCTTTAAAAGAGGCATAGGTAGTGCAATGCTGACCTTTGTGGCACCTAGAAAAAAAGGTCACAGAAACAACACTTCAATCTACATAGCCTGAGTTAGGCTCCCTAGAAGGCAATCCACAAAGCCAAGTTTGCTAGATAGGGAACAGTCTACCATAAAGTGCAATATTACAGTTTTAAATTCCTAAATCTTTCTGCTCTTCTTTCCTAGAGCTGTAAGAGGAAGAGAGAGATCTCTCTCTAGAAAGCACTTTCATTCTCCGCTCAGCAACAGCACGTTGTTAACATCATCATGCTCTCCTTGCAATGCTTCCTTCCTGGCTTTTATCAGGTTAGTCAGCTGAGGGGCAGTAAGTCCCTTACCACTCCAGCCTCTCTGTCTGAGGCAGTACCCGCCTGTTACATCTCAGCAGCACTCTGTCACAATAATCTATCCTTGCAACTCCCGCAAATCAGACCATTCCTTCTATTTAAACTTGCATGGCACTCTAGGTTGGAAGGCTACCAAGGTATCAAAGATCCTCTACTGCCACTGTCCCGTAAGTAGGGATCTTAGCTGCAAGAAGCCAGAGAGTCCAGTGGACAGTAACAGGGAACAGGCTTTGATGTCACTGAGGGATGGTGTCAGCCGACGGTCAGGGCAGTGAGTGGTGTGTGTGAATTATACAC
>JANRFK010001234.1:23030314-23043192 GCA_030068395.1 Apalone spinifera | reverse complement strand
CTCATTTGCATAGCTTTGGCGCAAAAACGCGCCAATGTAGACGTAGCCCAAGAGTAATAACAATTACACCAACATTTGGGGTATAGGAAGCCTTTCTGGTTACCATTTACTGTGGGGAAAAAATACAAGACTTAAATGAATAGTTCTGGACTTGTGGAAATAGTCAGGAATTTCCCAAAATTCAGATTTAAGTGTTATGTTCATAATCTTTCTTGTCCTTTCCACAGGTTTGTTTAGATCTCAGGAAAGAAGATAAAAGTGCAGAATAAAAATCAATATTTTCTTTTCGCAAAGAAGAGGGTCAGAAAAAATTGAGTAACTTTTTTTTTAAATCAGCCCTTAACAGTTTCTTTCCCATTCCTTACCAAACCACATACCACCATAACATTTGTCTAATTCTTATAGAGATAATCCCACATACCCTGGGGATTACTTTTTACATTTGTAAGTAGGATCTGAACATGCTCTTCCCTGACACCTGGTGATGAATTGGGGAAGAGGACTTTGAGAGCCAACCTTTTTTGCATGGGCACACCCATCCTGCCTAAGTGCTCAGCGTGACGGGAGAATTTTGCCCACTCTTGGCTGGTGTTGGATCCCAAGTCATGTTGTTATTGGGGCAAGCGTACTAAAGAGTTGTTGTATCCTTGTTCTGCGAGTCAAGGGCAGCAGAACTGGGCTTGGAATGCCTTGATTGAGGGACTTACCCTCAGCTAAACTGCAGCTGCCAGGCAGGAGACATGGGTGCTAATGACTAGTGACATTGAGAGAAGGTGGAAAGATTGCGTACGGTGCTGAGGTTCCTGCCTGAGGGTCCTACATACCATTTCACCCTTTCTCTCTCTGCTGCATAATAACAATTGAGAGTCTTGTTGTAGAGTAGAGCTGATAACTAGATCTATTAGGCCTGCTTTGGGAGAGTGTGTTTGATGTAAGAGACTGCCCAGTCTGCACTAGTAGTGAGGCTCCCTGACTAACTGCTGAAATCAGTGACATCTGTGTTAAATGGCTGGCTCTCAAAACATCCTCGCGCTTATGGAGTGGTGAGTGGCCAACAGGGTGAGCACTAGAGCAGGGCAGCCAGCAGAAGGGAACAACAAACGGCCATGTGATGCCAGAGCTAGTGCCCGGAGTGCAAAGCATGCAAGGTGCTCCACTGCACCAGAGTTGGAGGTGAGCTCATGCAGATGCACCTTTTAACTCTGGGTCTTCAGTGGCTGAGGACAACTGTGAATGGTGTAGTGGAGAGAGAAGTACTTTTGGTTGCTGGACTTATGAGCCTGAGGGAAAGGACACCATCTGACATACTTTGGGGTAGGTCTTTTGCTAGGGTTGCCAGATTTCCTGACCAGACGGACTGGATGCCATTGCAAAGTCCGTCCAGTCAGGATAGTTGGCAACCCTATCTTTTGCTTATGGTTTTATGTTTATGAATCCTGCTTGCTGTATTTTCCCAAATTCATGAACAGGGGGGAAGAAACCTGCTATTACAGTTTCTTTTCTACACTCAAACTTAGTGCTTGAGAAAGGAAAAGTTCTGCCTCTTAGAGACACCTGGTGGTAGTGTGTAGTTGTCCCAGGTTATTTTTGTTGTATTATTGAAAAGGAACCCCTAGGTATTAAACCTAATTCTTGTTGCTACCGGCTCCAGCTGGCAGAAGGATTACACATATTTCTGTCACTTTTCTCATACCTGGTTGATCTCATCTGTTTACAGCAAGTAGATGTGTCAGTGAAAATTGACCCTCATTCAAACTTTCAAATTTCTTTGTAAAGTTCCAAGAGTCCTTTGAGTAGTGGCAAGTCAATCTTGGTGTCTTGCAAACACCCAGTTTCCTAATAGTTTGATTGGTTGAATGCCCCCTGCATCTGCTAGCAATATTTTCCCATTTCATGAGCTGGAATGATTCGGCACAGTGTTACTGAGTTTTATATCAGTGTTATTCTAGCAACTATAGTGGAATTACACTGCGATGAAGGAACCTCCTTGGCTCTGGCCTAAAAAAAATTATTATACATTAAGTTCAGGCTTTTCTTTCCCATGGCAGTTTTCAATGAAAACCCAATTCAAGCGTCAAGCTCTTTTCTTTAAACACCAGTTAAAACGCCAGGTTATACAAAGTTGCAAAGATCTCCTATTTAAATTAAATGCCTAAAAGCATCATAATATCTCACCTAATTTTTGCATCAGGACGGTAGAGCCTCTTTTACAAGAACTCGATGACATTAAAATTCACCTTGCAGAGCAGAAGAAATTTATAGACTCCAAGAATGTTCTGGACTAAAAAATAACTCCTCTTGGAAAGTGCCTTTTAAGTAGTTAGATGGCATGCTCGCAGCTTGATCCCTGTCAGCAGCTTGAGAAAGGTAGGAAGTTTCAGTCTTCTCTTTCTGGTACAAATCCCTCCATACAGACAATGTGCCGTGCTCTGGCAGCTGTTTCCAGTCAGCTGCCTTCTTTTGGAATTACAATTCATCCACAAATTAAATTCCTCCACTGATCACCTTCTCAACTGAAGTAATGATGGCTGGGGCGTTATCAACCTAACATTCAATGAAGATGCCAACAGCTCTTTAGGGCTGTGTAGATTCTTGCCTTAGTACCCTTCCTATCTAATTGCTATCCTTTGATTCTTATCTGCTTCTTTTTAACTATCCAATCTTTAGGTGCTTATAGATTACCAGTTCTGCCTTCTTGTTTTTCCCTTGATATTTTCATACCCTCTGCTCCTTGTTTCTCGCCCCCTTCCTTTTTTTCCCCTTCCCCTCTTACTCTTCTCCCCTATTTATTTTGGGTCTGCACATCCTAAACTCAAAACTTCGGTCATCTGAAGAAGTGAACTGCCCACAAAAGCTGGTAGATGGTACCATCTACATGTTTTGTTAGTCTATAAAGTGCTACCAGACTATTTGTTGTTTTTTAATTTTATCCTGTACAGACTAACTCAGCTACCCCCTGAAGTAAATTAAAAAACTGTCAGGATAGACTGGCATTGGCAAATGTCTGTTAAATGGTTTCATTACCACCTGAATGGCTCTTTCACAGTTTCAGTGTCTGCTAATAGATCTGTCAGGCTTTTTCACCTTTAAGTTAATTTGAGCCTTTCTGGAGAAAGCAGAGCCACAGAACAGGCATAGGCAGAAGAGGCAGATGGGTGGACATTAAGACCCAGCGATGCCCCCAAATTTTTGGGTGCCCAGTGCTGCTGCATATTCTGCATATGATTATGGGCAGCTCTGCTCTGATAATATTATTGAATCCTCAGTGGCAAAAAAAAAAAAAAAAGAGGCTACTGAGAACCGTGTACAGGTCCTCTATATAGATAATTTTTTCCATTATATCAGGAAGGACATTTAAGAAACCCAATACATTGTGATGGCATTCCCTGTAGTACAGATATAAAAGTACTCTGTGATATGCCTTCATTATAACAAAAAAAGAGGGAGAACTCTTACAGTTTTATTACTAAGGAGTAAGATGAAGACCAAGAAGTGCAGTCCCAAAGTTATATATTCTGGGCAAACTTAAAACCTGAAATGAGTGTGCCCTGGAACACTGAATATCAATTTAGGTAACAGGAAAGTGAGCAGATTATTTGAGTAGAACAGAGTATTTTATATGCCTGCTTTTCATGGTATTGTTCTGGGTTATCAGTTCAGGTCGTTTCCCTTCCCCCCAATTCCCCAGTCTTAAAGGTTGCTAAATTTCCAATCAACAAGGTCAAATTAGATTGATAGAATTCACATTTACAGTCATTACAAACTGACTGAGGGATAGACACTGAAAACAAATTGCAGGAAAGTAATTTTGGCTGACTAAGGTTACTTCTACACAGCAACATTATTTCAAAATAACTAGCAAAATAACTTAGTCTGAGTCTACACAGCAGGCAGTTATTTCAAAATAATATCAAAATGCTGTCACGCTGGAGGACTTCTTACTCCAACTCCTGTAACCCTCATTGTATGAGTCAGGGAAAACAGAAGAAGAGGACCCTATTTCAAAATAAGTGCTGTGTGGACACTCCCTATTTCAAAATAAGCTATTTTGAAATAAGATACGTAATTGATGTAGGACAATTTGCGTAGCTTATTTTGAGTTAAACCCTGACGTGTAGACACGCTCTAAGGGTACGTCTACACTTGCACCCTAGTTCGAACTAGGGATGCAAATGTAGGCAACCAAAATTGCTAATGAAGCGGGGATTTAAATATCCCGCACTTCATTAGCATGATCTCGCTGGCGCGTTATTCAGCTCAACAGCTGTTTCGAAAGTGAAAGTGTGCCCCGGGACGCGTTAGTTTGAACCAAACCCCTTGGTTTGAACTATGAGGAAATGAGGGAAATTTTTTTGAGGAGTAACACTAGTTCGAACCAAGGGGTTTGGTTTGAACTAACACGTTCCAGCTCGCACTTTCACTTTCGAAACAGCTGTTGAGCTGAATAACATGCCGGTGAGATCATGCTAATGAAGCATGGGATATTTAAATCCCCGCTTTATTAGCAATTTCGGTCACCTACAATTGCATCCCTAACTCGAACTAGGGTTCAAGTGTAGACATACCCTAATAGTCTATCAGATGCCTAACGGAATTATTTTCAAGGTATGTATGATGTCTGAAATCCCTATTTTTGTTTCTGAAAAAGCAATAGCAGACAAATTTGCTTGTCATCTTAAGCTACCTGAAGGGCCATGTTTTATCCTGGTACAGTTTTGGTAAGAGCAAGCCATGCATTTGTGATCTCCAGGCTTAACTAGACAAATGTACCATCCTAGGATTGAAGCTATCAACCCTTAAGAAACTCCATTTGGTACAGAATGCTACAGGCTTTTGCTTACAATTATGGATCAAGAAGAGCACATCATTCTAGTGTTCTGATCACTTCTCTGGTTGCCCATTGCATGATGTTTAAAATCTTGTTAATCTTTACAGCTCTGTTGGTTATTGCCAGATTATATCAGAAACTGTCTCTCCCTCCGTGATCTCAAGAACAATGGAACTTTCAGTGATGGGGTGAGACAGAACCTTCTTCTTAGTAGACCCCCACAAGAATAAAGAATGTTGTTCTCCTTTACAGTCCTCAAGACAAAATGCAATGACTTTTTGTCATGTTCTTCCATAATAATAACAGGAATATGATGAAGCTGAGATTCAGAAGAGCAGATCTGGTAAAATATGTGACAAATTCTACATCCATGAATTTGTGGAGTATACAGGTCCCTGATTATGGTAAAGTTTGGAGTTGTTTAGATATCACTGATATTTGTGTGGCTAGCAACATCACTAGAACCAATCAGAATATTGGACTGGAATGTAATAAAAGGCACTTTGTCCTTTTTTCCCCTTTTTCAATAAGTGTAAGTTAAGAAAAGTGTCATCCTTCCATTTCCTGGCTTTTATTGTTGACGACCTTAACATTAATTCATGGTCCCAAAATGCCTATCACAAAATCTAAAAGCATGACCTTTGCTAGCTATGTAGTCCAATTAACATCTAGCTGTTCGTTTTTCTGTTCTTTCAGTGAGATCTTCACAAGAGTTGGTCATGTAAATTTTACTGACTCCATCTCCTTTCAGGTTAAATGTAGCTAATACCACATCAAGAAACTGACTAATATCCCGAGTGAAATAAAATTGAGGCATTTAGTCATTGAATAGAATTAGTATAAAATACAGATATCCAAGACAATCTTTTTCAATTTTCAGCTGAAGAGATTCTCCGATGCGGTAGGTGAGTTTCTTTGAGCAACTGCACATTTATTTTATCCTGCTTTAAAGAGCTAATTTTAACAAAGCAAACATG
Source organism: Apalone spinifera (assembly GCA_030068395.1). NCBI lineage: Eukaryota > Metazoa > Chordata > Testudines > Trionychidae > Apalone > Apalone spinifera. The sequence goes on along the minus strand of JANRFK010001234.1, from coordinate 23,037,387 downwards.
CATGCTTCACTGGCCTATTAAGCTTCATTATTTTGCGGCTGAGTAACTTTCAGACACACAGTACCGTAGGACACTGTAGAGTTCCATTCAATGAACTCTGAGCGCACATGTCTTGAAAACTTGGATATAAATTCAAATGCAGCACTAATGGCTCCATTATGTCACTCAAATCCAGGAAAGGGCATATCAACATATATTGCTTGAAATAGATTTTAGATATTTCACCTTTGGGGTCCTGCAGGAATAGTGGAGAGTATTTAATAGCTGTGAAAAAAGTATACGAGTATCTGGCGCAGATCGTCTTGTCCAGGCACTATGTATAAGGGAGATGGATATTTGTTCTTACAGACAAGTTGCTGTTTTCCATAGTGTGCTAATTTCACCAGTAGTTTGAGTGACAAAAGTGTATGGCTATGCATATGGAATCTTCTAAATGCATTCACTGAGGCTCCACAAATGCCTTAGATCAGGGGTGGGGAACCTCAGACCTGGGAGCTGGATATGGCCCCCAGCTTACCTGGATCCAGCACCTTCCCTGCATTGGGGAGCCCATGCTGGCACTCCAGCCCCCCGGTACATCACCACGGAGCTGGAGCACACTAAATCTACTAGGCTGAGCCCTCCCTCGGCTCTGGTGTGAAAGGGGAATTTGGGGAGTCTTTCTCCTTCTCAGTCAGGGTGCCATGTCAGTGAGGGTTTGTTTTTGTTTTGGGTGGGTTTGTTTTTGTTGGGGGTGTTTTGTTGGGGTTTTTTTGGTTTGGTTTGGTTTTAGGTTTTTTTGGTTCTCATTTGTGTGCGGCTCCTGACTGATTTTTCTGCGGATCAGTGGCTCCCAACCCAAAAGAGGCTCCCCACCCCTGCCTTAGACATTGTCTTTTCTAAATAATGTTTGTATGACTATCCACTTACCCATTCCCTCTAAGTCCTGATTTTTCCTTGGCCTTCGCTTTTACAAAAAAAGGTGAGGGTCAGTCCCAACAAGTTGTCCAATTCTAGCTTTATTTTAACAGTTTTTAAGGAAAAAAATGTAATGTTCCAAGGAAGCCCCATCCCCAAATCAATAAGACCCATGCTACTAGTGCTAATTTCTGGTAGCAGCGGGGCAAGGGCAGGCAGTGTCTGCTACTGTGGGGAGGGTCAGCCTTCTCAGGGATCACTGCAGCTAGTGAGAGCTGAGGGGCAGGATTTTGCCTCCCTAACCTGCTACAAATCCTGCTACATTCATAGGGGATGCCAAAAAACCCAACTCTTTTCCAAATATTTTAGCCAATCACAGAGACACAGAGGGGTCAGGGGTTCTTCCTTTGATAATCATGCTGAAGGGCTCTGCTGGGCTCTACCAACCCATGCACAGTAATACAATGGTCAGGGTTGAGAGGAATGGGAGAGGACTGGGATAAGAGTATATGAGCATGTAAATGGTTCGGTCCTATTCAAGTACCTCAATGAGGCATTTGTTCACCTTAGTGAAGACACTGCCATTTTATAATTGAGTGTACAAATGATTAACATACATGTAATTAACAGAACTATTAGAAAATTGTCAGAGAGAGAGAGAGAGAGAGAGAGATGTAGACTTATTTGGAAGAAAAATAAAGAAAAGATGTGAAGAAAAATGTAAAGAAAACTAATAGGGAACATATAAGGAACATGCAGCCCAGCTGACCAGAATGCAGTTTTTCATATACATTGAGACTACACATGGGGTGGGCTATTATTCAAAGTGAGTAAGGGTGGCAGTACCTGGCTCTGCAAAGTGAATTAAGTACTCATGAGCAGTGATTGTGCAGATAAATACTGATAACATTACATGCTCACATAGGCTTTCACGTAGCCTGGGGCTTTAGAGTTGAGATTTTCAAAACCAGTCAGTGTTGGCCTAACTCTGCTCCCTATGATGGAAGAGAACATAAGAACAGCCATACTGGGTCAGACCAAAGGTCCATCTAGCCCAGTATCCTGTCTGCCAACAGTGGTCAATGCCAGATGCCCCAGAGGAAGAGATCACAACAGGTAATCCCCATGTGATCCTCCCGTCACCCACTTCCAGAGAAACAGAGGCTAGGGACACCGTTCCTTCCCATCCTGTCTAATAGTCATTGATGGACCTAACCTCCATTAATCTATCTAGCTCTTTTTTGAACCCTGTTAAAGTTCTAGCCTTCACTGCATCCTCTGGCAAGGAGTTCCACAGGTTGACTGTGCGCTAAGTGAAGTGAAGAAAGGCCAACACTAAATGCTTTTAAAAATTCCACCCTATAGTTTGTGCCTAGAGCAGGGAATGTTGTGATGAGGCTGGGCTTATCCAAAAGGTATCATCTACATGGTCAAACCTATATGTTCACCTTCCTCTTTCACAAATCTCAGGGCCCTCGAGAATAAAGTGGAGGTCAGATCTGACCATTAGCTCCCTGCCTTTTCATCCCCACTTCTCTTTCCCAGAATGTTTCCTTTGTTCTAGCATGAATATTTATTGCAATACCATAGTCTGGAAGTCTTCTTAGGTCCTCTGCTGGGAAAAGACCAAGAGCACTTTCCCCTTTCCTAATCTTTCTCTTCTTCCTGCAGTACTAATACTAGAAGTCTTACCTGGTGTTACTCTGGTCCCTAACTCAAATACGTTTTGTTTTTCTTCATTTAAATAATTGTTGTCGGGTGGAGATGGAGATGAGGGGTTCAGTAGGCAGGCTGCCCAGCGGAGAGAGGACAAGCCCAGCCCTCTCTCACTGCAGTAGCTTGGGGCCAGATGAGAAGCACCTGCCTTTGGCCACTACAGTTCCAGGGCCACAACCAGGGGAGAGGTGCATGTCCCCCAGCTGGGGGACAGACAGACACACAAACAGACAAACTCTCTGAAATATATAGTAGATAGGTGTCCCTTTCTCTACCCTGGCCCTTGCTGGCCCAATGGGGTTATAGCTGTACTAGTCTCCACCTCTGGTCCTTTCCTGCCCCCCGGTGGTCATTCTGCAGTATAAATCCCTCTTGCCAGACCTCTCCCTTTTAATTTAATTATTTGCTGGCAGTTATAGCAAACTCACAGATTTCCATTTCACAATATACCTGCATAACCTCTGACATGAGGGGAGAAAAGGTACTTGTGTGTGGCTACTTACAAGTTAGAAACAAATTCCAGTTTTCCCATTGGCCTGACAGTGTGTGGTGGGGAGCCATACTATCTCCGCAGGGACTTGGCCTGCTGCACTGGCTGGTGTGAGATATGGAGAAATGTCCCACCTTTTCCCTGTCCCTCCTCATCTCTTTTGGAGTGATGTGTGTAATCCACTGTTTTAGTGTGTGTTACATGTCCCCCTCTTGTGGATGGTTTACATGAAATCGATATTGGCATCTAAATCCCAGATTTAGGCACTACTATAATACACAAAACCCTGCTTGATGCCTAAACTTGCTTACTGCCTAAAGCATTGCTCTAAAAATCCCCTAGGAGCTTAAGTCTTTTTATTCTAGCCTCCCCCCCCCCTTCCCCCCCGATGCAAAAGCACCAGTGGAATCCTCAAACAAGGTGAAAAATAGGCATTGCCCCGCCAATCTCCATTCAAAATTTAGCAGGAGTAGGTGTGTCTGCCCCTCATAATTTTAGTGGTAAGTGCTGCAACATCTGAGCCTCTTTGCCCACCCAATTTTAAGACCCTGCTATTATCTGCAGTAGCAGAGTTACTTGATTAGCTCACGTGGTGGAGGGCAGCTTTCAGGTCTGAAGGCCATGGAGTCAATTGCCATGGGGGGATAGGTGTCATTATATTTGCTTTTATAAGGGCACTAAGTGGGAGCTGTCTTTGTGTACAGAGAGAACAAGGCAAGCAGTTGTGACTTGCTCCTGTGTGTGCTTCCAAGGGGGAGCACCTTGTATCCAAAGAAGAGCTAGGCACATTTTGATCCATAACCTCCTCTCCCATTCTTTTTTTTAAAACAGAATTATTATGTAGGTTTGACATTTTAAACAAGTATTTTTTAGCCAATATGTTTGGAATTTAAAACAACAAGCTGGATAATTTTCAAGATTTCATGGTCATATTGTGCTACTCTATCTTTTCTATTACACATTCTCTTAGCATGCTCATTTAATTCAGGGGAGGTGGCAATTATGGGTTTCTTCTTTTACATTATGAACTGATTTTGCAATCCTACCGTAAGCCAGAGAGTTGGAGAGAAATCACATAGTACATTTATTTTTCTAAGGGCCTAAATATTATGCTGCATAAATTAGTTTCTAAACTAGTTTATATAGTTTGTACTAGAGTCCTTAAGAAACAAACAAGCTATACTAGCATTCTAGTCACTTAAAAAGTGCATGCCAAATAATCTTCCCTGGAACTTTAAAGAAAATAATAGGGAAACGGATTGATTGTTCATTTCAGATAGCTGCTTGGAATCGATTTATAATAAGGAAAAATATGACAATACTATAATTTAACCATTTCATTACCATAGAGCATCCATAGTTCCTTTTTTCCTGAAGGAGACACAATTAATATTGAGTAGTTATGGCTTTCTGGTATTCTCTATCACTTTCTGCATCTCCATAAACCATGTTTAAACTCCAAGAAAGGACTTGAGATTGATCTGAATACCACAACATACAAAACTTGTATTGGGAGTTAACTCTAAATTTCATTAGCTGTATTATTTCAGTTTCTGCACTGAAATGAAAGTGAAATGAAATTGCTTCCTTCGGGATTGCAACCCTGGCTCAGCCAAGGGAACCTAAACATTCTCTTTATGGTAATAACTTCCTTTCTCTTTTTAATTGGAGCTATCTAATCCACTTTTTTCCCTAAGTGAGCAGAGATCCTATATGATCACTAAGAGTCAGGGAGTTGAATCCTCTCTGAGGCCCAACATGTATAAAGAATGGAGAAGAAGAACTTGGAAGGGTCACGTGTGAAAACTAGGGAATTATATACACTGCTTCCTGATCATTAATGGCAGACTCAGGCGGGCGGGGGAGGAGAAATTGCTACATTGGGCATTAATGGATGGCTTGACCGTCCTTTGCTGTCCCAGGAGTGTGGCAGGGGAAGGTGCAAAAAGCTTTGCCTCTTTAGGTATGTCAATGCAGCAAAAAAAAAAAAAACAAAAAAACCCCAACCAGCTGACTGGTGCCAGCTGACACAGGCTTCCATCCTGCAGGGTCCTAGAGCCCAGATGCCAATCTGAGCCCAGAAGTTTACACAGCAATAAAAAAAGGCCCCACACAGCCTGAGTCCTGTGAGCCAAAGTCAGCTGGCATGGCCCAGCCTTGGGTTTTACTTTGCTGTGTAGACACACTTTTAGTGCCTCTGCACTACATGATAGAAGACAAGTACAAATTATATCCCCACTCTCCTGCTAGTGTGGTGCTTTTTGACCCTAGTGCACTCACTGATCTGGGACTGAAAGCTGGAAGTGTTGCTATTAAGGCTGTGTGTTCAGGTTCCTATAGAATCTCTATAAACTTAAATACCTCAATACACATCTCTGTGATCCTGCACCCACACCTCAGCATGGCAGTGATATTTTCTAACACAGCAGAAGTAGAGATACCTAAAATCTCCTGAGATTATTGGTTCTCGGGATATTTTCAGCTCAGTTTTGTGGTCATTCAAATATGCTTTGGATAAGCGTTCATATATTTTGATGCTAACTTCAGTCAAACCCAGATTTCCAGCTTTTTTATGTTTGCCCAGTTTTGATTATGCCTGTAGTGATGATACAGAAAATATGGACCTTATTAATAACAATATTATATGTATCCACACACTGGCCATAATCCTTGGCATAATTTAGGGCTAAAACTTAAAAGCATGTCAAGCAGCAGATGCTGTTTCTATGTTTAACACAGAAGAGCTGTAGGTTGAGTAACTACAACAGCTAGCTAGCTAGACCTACCCACAAACTCTTGCTAAGCTGTGAAGTAACTTCCTCTTTGGCTTTTTTTCTTCCATGTTATATGCTTTATGCCTGTATATTTATAGCAGAAACACAGTTGATCGAGCTATACTATTGGAGGTATTTTCATAAGGTGTATTGTTATACTTGCAGAATAAGGTACTACTCTGTATGATCAAGGGTGACACAATCTGGCTCCATGTTGAAACAGGCTCTTTGACAGATTGCATCCTGATCCCATTGTTCCTCTTAGAAAAGCACTTCAATTGCTGGGCCACATTCCAGGATCAGAATATGGCCCAGAGGCAATTTCATTTTCATTTCAAACTAAGAAAAAAATTCTAGCGGATGCCCGACTAGAAAGTCATGTATACAGTTTGAGAAATGTATCCCATTTCCAAAGAAACTGAGGAATTATATATAAAAAAACACAAGCAAACAACTCCCCCTAAAGCTGTATTGACTTTCTTCCAGATAAAATGTTCGGAAATTAGACTAGAGTACTGCTATAACCAAGCCATATAATCTACATGCCATAAGCTCTACATTTATAAAATAACTCAGAAAGCATAGTCGACTGCAGAGAGCAGCTCCTTGAAACTATCCAGTCACATCCAACTATGGTCTCAGGAGAATTAGGCTAAGAGATTCCTTCTGTTTATATCCTTTGGCAGCATTTTTTATATTCACTTTCAATGTCTAAATTTCTAAATAAAGATTTATTGGAATAAATGAATCAAGGCTGAGGTAACTTATTTCTTGGGCTTTAGATAGAAAAGCTACAATATACATCAATAACATTGCCAGTAAAAGTCTCAGAGGGGTAGCCATGTTAGTTTGTAATTTTAAAAATGTATAGTCCTGTGGCACCTTAGAGACTAAGAAAAATATATGGGATCATGAGCTTTCATTGGCAAAACCCACTTAATCAGATGAGTTGCCAATAAAGTTAGTCTTTGTTATTGAGCAAAACACTTTGGGCATGTCTACACAACAGCGTTATTTTGAAATAACAGAGCGCGCATCTACACAGTAAGCCCATTATTTTGAAATAATTTTGAAAATAACGGGCTTCTTACTCCAACTTCTGTAACCTTCATTTCACGAGGAGTAAGGGAAGTCAAAGCGAGAGTGCTCTTCCTTCGACTTCCTGCTGTGTAGACAGTGCCAAAAGCCGAGTTAAG
>JANRFK010001234.1:23014561-23030214 GCA_030068395.1 Apalone spinifera | reverse complement strand
CTTCGACTTTGTCAGGGGTGACCGTTAGTTACCCCTGCTGTTTGCTGCAGGTGGCTCAGCTGGAACCGGCACTGGGCTGGTTCTAACCGGTGATGAACTGGCTCAAAGCCTCCTTAGCTGCATAAACAAGTTGTGAGATAATTAAGCCCATGGACACGTGTGGGAATGGGATAGCCATGGTGCTTCTTGCTAGAATCTGCCTGTGAATGTTTGTGCTTCTCAGAAAGAGTTATAAAAGAGCTGAAAGGCACTGCTTGAATGGTCAGTCCCACCGGTGGATCTAGGCCGTGTGGATGCCCAGGAATTCCCCACGCTGGAACAGCACCCACTACCAGCCCTCGAGAGCATGGACAGGAGGGTCTGGGACTGGCGGTAGCTGAAGGGGCGTAAGCACTGGATCCTTGCTTGCCTGAATGCTCGCTTGCTTGCTTAATTGCCTGTATCTCTGCACTGAGAAGCATATATTTAGTAATGCGTGAAGGCTGTAAGGCGTAATATACTTTGGCGATAAAATTTCTTATGCTTATGTACCCGGTGTGGCTTCACTGAGTGTATCTGAGCCTCCTGATAGAGCAACAGACTTCGGCTATGCAATTAACATAGCTGAAGTTGCATATGTTGATTCTACTTTGTCCCATAGTGTAGACATTCCCCTTCAGTTTTTTCTTACTTCTGAACCTTCAAATAAGGGAGAAACAGCAAATATTGTACCTATGCTTCATGCCTTTGGCTGCTTCAAGTGTATCAATGTCAACAATGTCAGATCCTGGATTGGATCAGCTGCCCATAAGGCTGTAAATAAGACAAGCACAGTTAAACCTCTTGCAGTTTACACAACCAGGGAAGTCTCTCTAGGCTTAGGCATGAATGAAGCCCTTTCTTTAACCAGGTGTTCGGGATTTAGAATGTTTCACCAATTTATTGGCGTAATCCCTTAAACTGCTGTAAATAGTCTCTCCGTCTCTGCTAATTAACGTAACATGCTACTCCCCATATGTAAAGAACCAGTGATTCATTAGCACAATGACACAGAAAAACAGATGACCTTGCAAATTCTGAACGGGTTAGTCTTTTACTTTGAGTCATGGTAATGAATCATTTCCTTTTCTCACTCCTTTCTTTTCTTACTGGATACATAATTCTTACAACTGAATGTTCTCTTCTTGAAGGAATTAACATCAGTGAACAAGGGGCCCTTACTAACGAAGGCCAGCCTGAATTATGAATTAACATTAAGGCCATTTCATTAACTGCCATTTTTGTCGGTTTAACTAATGTTGCTCAGGAGTGTGAAAAAAACAAACCCGGAGTAACATAAATTATATTGACAGAAGCGCCCTTGTGGACAGAATTATGTTGGCAGTAGAGCTTCTCCCAGTGGCATAGCTATTGCTGCCCATGGAGGTGTTTTTATCATGTCGATGTGAGAGCTCTCTCTCAGTCGACATAGAGCAGCTGGATGAATGATCTTACAACAACTCAGCTGCGTAGTGTCACTGTAAGCTCACTAATGTCAATATAGCATTAGGTTTCTGCTGGCTCACTTTCACTTTTCTACATTTTGCCATATCTGCATTGTTAACATTTTATTTCCTATATTTCTTTAGGCATATTTTAGATCTAAAAATATACAACCAAATTTTGGTGGGTGTATTCTTTCTGTATAGGTCTTTCTGAAGTGTGCAGCCTAACTAAATACTGAGTAATAACTTCAGGATCTAATCATGGGCTATTATGAAAAATGGCCTACAACAAGAGTACTCCCTATCATCATTTCACTCATTTTAATAATAATTCTACAGAGCACTATCGAACAGAGCAGTCTTTTTTATGCACACCTCCTCTCCCTAAGCCAGAGACCCAGTTCTCAAAATATTTAATGCTGAAGGCCATTAGGATGATTTTCTGTTCTATATAGACACTCTTTCTCCATCTTTGTTGATTTTTATATTTGATGATCATCTCTCATATTTAAAATACTATTTTTGGCACTTGTGTCCTTTTACTCTCATTGGTTTCATATCAGCCACATATATAGGTCAGCTGACACTTTAGTGAAAATTCCATAGATAGCAGAACTCACTTTTTTTCTTCTTTTTTCACAGGTAGTATTGGTGTTTATTTTAAAGCACTATTGATGTTATCCATTCACATTTTAATGATTTTGCAAAACTGTGGAGTTGAAGCATTTTAAACATTTTGATTAATTTAAATTTTTCAAGTTTCAGGAAATTATGGAGTAGGGGGAAGGCAGTCAGACAAAAATTATTTAATGACCAGAGATTTTTAACATTCAAAAAATTAAAGCTTTACAACCATTTTTATAAAGCTTTATAATAACCATAAAGCATTTTTCTTACTTTGCCTATCTGTAAAGTTCTATTATTATTGACAGACAAGTTGGGTGAGATCATATTTCTTATTAGATCTACTCAAGTTGGTGAAAGAGACAAGATTTCAAACTACATAACGTGGCCTATATTAAGGAAACATTTTTGTCAGCTTGTGTATATGGTGAAAACAAATCTTACTGACATTTACTGTTAAAAATCTAATCCTTCCAAGCCAAGTTAAAGTATACATTGTAGCATAACTGGTATAACTGATCAAAATTACATCCTTAAACCACTTCCTTAGTTGGAGGACTGGGGTGGAGGTGTGGTTATGCCTCTAAGAACAGCCATTACCACAACACTGTAACGCAACACTAAATTTTCACTTTGATAATGGGCTGTTCCTAAAGGCATAATTGTGCAGAAGTCAAGATGTCTCCTTAAGCATACCCACTCAATATTAGACACAATGGTCTTAATTTACCATTGTCCTGCATGTTATATAGTAACTTTCACCAAGAGGGTATAAAATATTACCAGATCAGAAGCTTTTTACATTTCACTCACATTTCACTGGTGGAAAAGCATCAATGAAGTGGGCTCAATCTACCCAACTGTTTCTCATATGAATCTTCCATAGAAAAGAAAGACAAAAATTATGAGAAATATAATGTTAACAATTTTTGTTTTTATTTTGATATTTTTAATCTCTGGAGCAACCCCATTGCTTTCTATTCAGTGCATAATTCTTTCTAAAAAGATTTTTAAAATGTTCAGGCAAATTTTAAAACCAAAATTTCTTTGGTTTTTATTTAACCTTTTTTCGGCTCTAGTGTTTATCTGAATGTTGCCTGAAGCACAATATTTAATAAATATGTCACATAATGGAATAATATTACAACACTCCCACACAGCATCTGCAATATTCCATAGATATATACACTGTTTTGTGTAGTATAGTTCCTGCCTTTATTTCAATTTTCCCAAACATTTTTTTAGGGATATCCCTATCCCTATCGCCATCTCTTTCTAGGTGTGACTGTTGATAAACTCACTGTGGGCCATTCTACCTGCAGTGTTCAATCTTTGCTATGGCTTGTTAGCTTTAATGCTGGTGTGCTCCACCTTCGGAGTGATTTCTCAGGTTAGGAGACCTTCATGGTTAGGGTCCAATCACATATGGCACCAGTCTCATCCAGCGGACCATTTCACAGATGGGTCCTGTGAAACAGGTCAATGTTAGACTCACTAGGGCCCAGGGCAGAAAGCTGAAACCCTGGCGTGGAGGGCTAAAGCCTGGGGCTCCAAGTTCTGCCACCTGGGACTGAACCTGAAGCCTAAGCTACTTAGCTTTGCAAGACCCCCTGTAGTGTGGGGAACTGTCCCTGCTTGCCACCCCCTAATGCAGAAAGACAGCTTCTGTGGCAGTGGTGGGCTGTGGAGTTTTTATAGCACGTTGGGGGTGAGGAAAGCTCGGAAAGAAAACAATTGAGACTCCCTGATGTATGGTACAGATTGGACCTCCCTGGTCCGGCTCCCTCAGGATCTAACCAGTCCCAGACAAGGGAGTTTGCAGTACCAGGGGAGATGAGGGAGAGCCAGCTTCTCTGCTGAGTTCGGGCATCCCACCAGACCCATAGACTCTGGCAGCCCTGCTGGGCTCCAGTTTCGCCACCCCACCAGCCACATGGCATCCACCAGCTTTGCTGCCTCACCAGGCTCTGACACTCTCACAGAGATCTCTGCCTCGGTGGCTCCACTGGCTCTAGGCTCTACTGCCCCGCTAGCCACTGGCAACCTCTGCTGCTAGGGCTCTCTGGTCCAGCAACATCCATGGAAAATCAAAGAAAAATGTACATGCTTAATTTAAATGACTGTATTTTTCAGAAGTAGAATGTTATTTTTATGAAGTTAATTTGCATTTAAAAAAAGAATTGTTATAATTTTTCTATTTAATTTTTTTAGCGATTTTTTTAAAATGGGAATGACAACAAGTGTCTTTTTTCTTCATTCCTATACACTTTCATGATTCACTATGTTTTAACAAACAAGGCCTACAGTCAATGTGGTTTCCAATAACATTTTCTTTTCATTTTCAAACCTTAAGTATTGATGAGCTGTGCCAAAACATAGCACCACTCCAAATTTCTCCTTTTTCTCTCTTTTCTGTAAGGTTTTTGGGAAGCAATCCTTTTCCAGGTTCACCCTATATTTCTGGCTCATCTCAGTTCAGTCTCTTTCAACATTCGCTCAGTTGTATCAATTTTGAGGATTGCACTTGCTTTGGTAATTCTGTCTCTTTTTTTGTTTTTTATGAGCTTTAGCACATGTAAGGGGTACAGATAGCACCCTCAACTATCATTAAAATAATCAATATGAGTTGAGAGTGCTCTAGTTCAGCCCGTTAATGATATCCTGGGGTTAAAACAGAATGATTAGATAGGAGAGGTTGGTGCAGACTCTCTCAGTTCTGACTGATCTCTCTATAAACAATTTATATGGGATTATAGAAGCATGCTCTTGAGACCATGGAAATGTTTCTGGCATCTCGAATAGGTAGAAATAGCAGGAATGGTTTCACCTGAGAGAAACTGATAACTCTGTAATGTCAATAACCCAAGACAAACTGACTCCTTGGTAGCTTCCCAGGACAATATTTCAACTTTCTTTGTGGAGAATAGCAACAAGATTTGTCGAGGTCTGGTCTGTATAGTCATTTTTGCCTGGGATGTTTGATGCTCTCCTTGAAGGAGGTCACAATGATGGAAAGAAGGGTCTTGTGATTAAAGACCAGGTCTAAGAATCAAGAGATCCAATTTTTCTTCCTGACTTTGCCTTGAAGTTTTGGTGTGATCTTGGGTAAGTCAATGAAATGCTTTATCCACTAGCACATAGGGATAAGAATACTTTCCTAATTTTTTCTGAAGTTTAATTGATGTTTATGAGTCACTTTTTAAAACCCATTTAGTTAAGCCCATGCAACCTCTTCTGTTTGTCTTATTTTGAAGTGTGGCTAATTTTTATTTAACAAATGTATTCCCCATAACTTAAGCTAAAGCAAAATCAGCCACCCTTGAGTCAAATGAAGAGTGTCCACATAGAAGTTTCCCGAAAGTTTAAATAAATTAGGCTAAATGGACACTTTAAACTGGTGCAACTTTCTTTTATAGAAAATTCTTGTAAATGGTGTGTGTACTTATACGTACAAGTCTCCAAAACAATGTGCTATCCTGATGCTTTGGATTTTAAGCCAGATCATTAGGAGCTTGTATGCCTGCTCTGTAACCCTGGCTGTCTCTATGCTGAGTAGTCTTGGTTCAAAACTCTGATACCAACAGCCTGGGTTCACCAGCCTGGTTACTCATTGCAGGAATATCCCCTGTCTCCTCTGCACTCCTGACTCACTGCAGCCTTCATAAAACCTTATTGGGGCACTACTTCTTTAAAGAGACAGTAAACAGCATCAGCCTGTTCATTTGGTTGAAGATTTTATCCTTCAGTCTGAAACAGTTCACTGGTATGATTGTGTAATAAAACAAGATTAAGTCTCTTAACAAAGAACATGTATTTAAGTGATATCGAGGAGAAAGAATTGGGACAGAAATTGTTACAAACAAACAAAAGTAAAAATACGCTTCTGAGTCTAAAAAGGATGGGTAAGTACATGCCCATGGGCAGATGCCGGTTTTCCAGGGTTAACACCTGGCAGGTCATTGTCACTATATATTCCTTGCACCTCTGCAGGTATAGACAATTGTAGCTTCCATTGGCCACAGATTGCCATTCCCAGCCACTGGGAGCTGCAGGAAGTGGTGTCCCAATTCGTATGACTTCCCGCAGCTCCCATTGGCCAGGAACGGTGATCTGCAGCCAATGGGAGCTACGGCCAATGGGAGTGGCACAGATAAATATAGTGGCAGTGGTCTGCCACGGACTATTCCTGGGGAATGGCCACTATTTTATTGCCCACCCCAGGCTAAAACATAATAAATGAAGTGTGTTTTTTTTCAAAGAAGTTTTTCTCCCCACAGTAGTTTTTCCTGCATGACTGGCTCCTCCTCTGTGCCATTGTGGTTATAATCCAATCCACCTTTGAATCTATATACAAGGCACTGCATTATGACGTATTAGATGGTTTGGATGTTCTCACCTCAGTCACACAAAGGGAAGTCTTGATTTTCCACCTATGCATCACATAGCCATATCTTCCATAGTTTGTTTGGATAAAGATACAATTTGTTGGGTCAGTAACAAGGTGCTGGTTTATTTGGAGTGGTAGATGAGCTCCAGAAACTTTGCCATTCTCTGGCTGGATCCAGAGACATTAGATTGCCACATGTGGTCCATAGTGGTTTTCACAATTTCAGGTGATAGGGTGTGTTGTCCATAATCTACTAGATAGGAAATTCGGGATAATCTTTGCCACATTGAATATATTCTGAGGATCTAAGAGGAAGTGTCATATCAGTATATTATACACTCTTTATAACTGTGCTCCTTGGAAGAACAAGGGTGTTTCTATATTCTATGGAATGCTGCTCTATGACTCTTATGAAGTAACAGTAGCCATATAGTATTTAGCTTGAGTATTGGTGAATCTTCTGCAATTTCAAGTTTTGGAACTCATATTATTCTCTAGTGTATGCCTCGCTGCTTTCACAGCCTTCATATATTGCTCACGTGTACTTTCCTGTGAGTCATGCCCACAATAATTGAAGACTAACCTTGCCTTGTTGTACCACTTGCCTTCTCATCAATTTATTTGATGAAAAATTCAACCAGATTGAATTACAAAACTTTGTCTTTACCCCTGTTATGTCCACAGTAAGAGCAACAGCCATGCAGTTTATCTTTCTCATCGTGTTTACAGCATGTGCTTCCTTTGCTGAGAATGGATTGAGGAAGATGGAGGTTTCAGATATATCCTTGTAGAAGACCTCAAATTGCAATCATTAGTTTACAAAGCACCACGGAGGACAACAAAGATCTCCCCACTGGAAACTCGTTGATCCCTACTGTGGCCTATTGAACACTACATTGAAATTACAAGCTATCACCTCATGTTTTAAGGGGTTTCCTTGTCTTGCTTGCAGTTTTAGGGGGTTTTGTTGGGAAGTGTACAATCTGGGTTTTCAGCAGTCAGTCTGCCAAAAAACTAGCCTAGAGCAAGGTGAGTTATTTGTGCCTTTCTGTCTTAGCAGCTTGCTCTTTCCCTTTATGTTTGTTTGTTGTGTGTTAGAGTTCTGGTTTCTTAGAAATAGTGCTATGTTGCCACTTTCCAGAAGAGTATTTGTTTTGTTTCTATCTCTATGTATTTGCTGTGAACATAACATCCACTAAAACTTATGGCTTCCCTTGCTACCTCTGGACTTTTTAGCAACTTCACATCTGTAAACATGCCTCCCACATGGCTTGAGAAAAACTTTTCCATTACTCTTGGTTTTGGCTACTGTTACCAGATTTGAAAGTTTTGCCTTTCTGGACTTTCAAGTCGTGCTGCTACTCAACTTCCCCTTTTTGTATTTCAACTGTCCATATTAATCCTTTATAGGATAATCTACCACGTAAGGCAAGACAAGAGAATGAAGGCTAAATTTGGCAATCAGATCAAATGCATGAAGTGGCAATTCAGGATTTATCCAAAATATATTTTCTTCACCTAGACATGCACCCTCTCTCTGCTACTGCTATGATTGATTAGTGGAGCACCCAACAACCTGCTAACCATCTGGGAGACAGGAATTTGCTCTTTCTTTCTAGAAATGAATCTTCACTGGGTTTGCTGTGTGCTCCTAAGCCTGGTACTTAATCACCACATGTGGGAGGTGTTAACTAGGGAATTGCCTTTCTAGTCTAACTTCATTATTATTTATATAAGTGCTGTAAGAGTATATAGTATTGACACTGCACAAAGGGTTAGAAATGCCACACAAATAAGATTTCCTGTGCCACAGGGCACACCATTTAAATAAATAAGTGGGCACGATAAAATAAGAGGCAAATGCAGAAGGGAGGGTGGTTGCTATAAGGGAACAGATGTCAGAAGTCTATTTGGAGGAGGAGGACGAGGGAGGCTGTTCCAACATGAAAGATGATCTAAAGCAGTGGAGTGGGCGAAGGAAACAAATTGAGGTTTTATACAATTATGTCTTCTGTCCTATTGAGAAGTACTTGTGGTTTTTGAAAGTGTAGTGAAATTTGACAGGAAAATATATATCTTTAAAGGAGGCTAAAATCTATACCCATACCCAGATACATTCTGGAAATGCACATTGCCCCCAAAACAAGAGAAAACTGGTGACCCCCAAAAACAAAGACCTACAAAACCCTGCAGCTCAAAACCAAAAGACCTTTCAAAGAACAAACCTCTGTTCATGTTATTTTTCTCTTCTTCTCCCCACTCCCCGTCCCCTGCCCCCTTAAATTCCTGGGAGAACAACAACTAAACAGGAGCAGGACCTAAAGATCAAAAAATACAGGCTCTGGGAAAATGAGTTCTGCAGTCAAGAATGTTCTACAATCAAGGACAATGCTTTGAGCCCTCTGATTAAACCAGGGAGATGATAAAATCAGCTACCCCTTCTTATGGTGGCTGGACCACATAGAGAAATTGCTAATCCTGTTACAGCCTTAGCTAAAAGAGCACTTTTATCTCAGGCAGTAGATGCTCATGCATTAAGATTTAGAAGTCTGAGGCTCAATCCTTGATTTTGATGACCCCCAGAAGATTACTGGGTTACAAGGAGTAGCCTAAATGGAGATTTGAAATGGATGGGCATCCGAAGGTCAAGATGACCTTCTCTGGCTGGAGGGAATGTGTCACACACACTTACCTAGGCTCATGAGGTAACGTGACCACTAAATTGATTTCAGCTGCTGTGGTATCACGTGTGCAGAGAGACAATTTCTGAGTTAGCCGGGGCTCAACATTCTTAAAGGTTATTTGTACCATACCATTTGACCCTCCTTCCAGGAACCAATCTTAAATTTTCTTTAAAAGAAAAATAATAATACAGGTGGATTTCTCACCCCATCACCACATCTATTCTTTAAAAGGATGCCACATTCAGAGGATAGCTCACCCATGTAGCATTTTTGGGGTGGGGGCAATCACTCTCATTTTGGGGCTCTTTCCTCTCAGGCTACATCTAGACGACAGGTTTCTTTCAGAAGAAACTCTTTTTGGAAGAGAGCTTCCAAAAAAACTTCTTCTGAAAGAGAGTGTCCACGCTGCAAAAGTGCATCGAAAAAGTGATCTGCTTTTTCAAAAGAGAGCATCCAGACTGAATGGACGCTCTCTCGCATGTAAGCTGTGATTCCTATGGACGGAATGGCCACCAGGGCACCTGTGCTTTTTCCTCTTTCCTCTTCATCCGAAAGAACTCCCTCTTCCCCGTCCACGGACCTTTTTGCCAAAGAGCTCTTTCGGAAAAAGGCTTCTTCCTCGTAGAATGAGGATTACCAATGCCAGAAAAATCCCTCTGCTCTTTCCATTTTCTTTTGAAAGACCACGATTGCAGTGTGGACGTAAGTGACGTTTTTTTAAAAAAAACTCTAGTGTAGACATACCCTCAGAGCAGAAACATATTTTAATTATTTCCATCTTTTAAAAACCTCCCTTGAGCCCACTTGCATCTCCAGTTACCTCCCATTTCCTTTTTTCCCCATCTAAACTCATTGAACGTGCTGTTTACAGCCACTCTGGAGTTCCTTTCATTTAGTTCCATCATAAACCCTTTCTAATCTATCTGAATGCCCTTGCACTGCACTGAAATCACTCTTGTCAATGTCTCCAGCTTCCTACCCAGAGCTCTGAACCAGTTTTGGGTTCCTACTCCATCCTCATCATCTTTGACAGTTCACCATGCTCTTCTTTTTGAAACCTTGTCTTTTCGTGGCTTCCATGACTCTGTCTTCTCCTGATACTCCTACATCTCTAATCAGCATGTCCTTCTGAGGATTCCCAGCATCCCCCATCCCCTGTCTATGATAATTCCACAGGGATCAGTACTTGGTCCCTTTTTCCTCTCCTGCACTCTTCTCTGTAGCTTCTCATGCACTAACACAAATTCAGCTACCATCTCTATGCAGATGACTTAGATCTATTTCTCTCGTCTCCTTATGCCCACATGAAAATCTCCGTCTTTATATCTTCTCATAGGTGCCTAGCTGTCAGTTCAAGCTCAGCATGGCTAAAACAAAGTTCTTAATCTTTCTTCCTCTAAGCCCTCCTTATGACCTCATTTTTCGATCACTGTGGACAATATCACCAGTATCCTCCCGTCACTCTTCTTATAAACTGGGTGTCATCCTTGCTTTGGATGTCTCTAGAGTTCCTCGCACCCAGGCTATGCCTGAGTCTTGCAAATTCTTTCTGTGTAACATCTGACATATGGCTTTTCCTATCCATCCATATAGCTAAAACTTTCATCCAAGATCTTGATTAATGCAACATTGTTTCCTTGGGTCTTCATGCATGCAGTCTCTCTCCCACTCATATACATTCAAAATGATGCTCCAAAGATAATTTTCCTAATCCATTGCTTTGACCAAGTCATCACTCTCTTTGCATCTCTCCAGCTTCTCTACTGCATCAAACATAAGATACTTGGCTCCATTTTCAAGTTTCTGTCTGGACTATCCCCACATTATCATTTCTTAACAGAAAATAACAGAAAGTTACAGAAGGTTGATTCCTACCGCTAATGTTAGCCTTCCTCACCCACTTGTCAAATTTTCAAACAAGCCCCTTCACGCTTTCCCTCCATACTTCCACTACCGGGATTTGGGATGTGACCTACGGTACGACGGTATTGTGATCTGGGGCAGGAGATTGGCATGCCAGATCTGGGAGGGCAAAGAGGGGGACAAAGAGTTTGGGTATGTTGAGTGGGGGGGCAGAGGGTTGGGCAGGAAAGGGCTGGGGTGCCAGGAGCAGGCTGAGGCCAAGAGACTTACCTGCCAGCTGCTAAACTAGCCCGCAGAGTTTAAAACATTTCCCAGCCAGCCAGCCTGCCTGCTTGCCTGGCCATGTGCTTCATTGAATAACTAAGCCAAGGAGAGGGGTCGTGGTTCTTCTTGGCTGCCCATTATTCCAACAAGCAGCTCCCAGAAACTGGCCTATAGGATTGTGCTGGGGGGGGGGACGGCTCCTGAAATTTCTTTCCTCCCCTCCAGTTTTAAAACAGAAACAGATCCTTGCAGCCATGTTTCTGCATGGCATTGCAGGGCTGCGGGGCAAGCAGGGGAGCCTGACTGGGGCTCCCCGCTGCCTCTGCAGGCTGGATCTGGTGGCTTGGTGGGCTGGATCTGGCGTACGGGCTGTATTTTTCCCAGGCCTGTGCTAAACCCATCAACCGAAAATCTCCAAAATATCAGCTGGGGACGTTTGTCCACCAAAAAGTACAAAGTTTGAAATAAAGGATACATGCTAAATTTAGAGAGAGAGGAGAGGGATTTTAAAACTACTTTATAGAAATATATCACAATTCATTTGACGCTGGCTATTTAACACCACCATCTTTACCTATCTTTGATTTTTATACTGCTGCCCATCACCATGGTATCTGAGCATCTTCCACGTGAAAAAAAAAACAGTTGTAAAGTCTCTACCTCATGGAATTGTTTGCACTTTTTCCAAAACTCCAAAACTCTGCCTTTTGGTTTCAATTTTTTTTAAATGAATGCAATATTTTACTTAGAGTTCAGGCTGTGATAAGGTTTAAGGTAGGAGGAGGTGTTAGTGCTGTAACCATCATTCTTATGATGGAAAGGCTTTTATAATACTCTATAGAGTGCTGAACTCTTTGCAAGCTTGTTCACACAACATTTGGTTTCTCATTTGTTTCAACTTCAGGTATTTTCAGGTTGTGGTCTTTCTGCCTAACCAGTGTTTTCTCTCTCCTACCTGTTTCCCTGAATTATTTCCTGCTATTTGTATGTTAGCCTTTATGAATCTCATTGTATTGATTGCATCAGATTTCATCCTCTTTCTCCAGTTCATCATGATTGTAATCTTATCCTCAAGCTATTTGTGATCTTTCCTTCTCCCTTCCCCCAACCAACATCATAACATCTTTGAATTGGATTATCATAATCCCCATTGCATCCTAAATTAAAAATAAGCATTAGTATTAATCCCAAAACAGACCCCTCTTGGGATCCAGTTTGACACTGACATATTGATAATTACTCTGTGTAATTTTTAAGGCAATTGTGTATGAGGAATGGAAGGAAGGAAATTAGAGGAAAGAATGCCGTTTTTAATAGAAGGTATTATTAGGCAAGTGAGGAAGGAACTGGAGTTGTCATATAGACTCAGCAACATTTTACTCCACTTGTTTCAATTTCACAAGCAAATGATAGATTTTTCTACAGTAGATAACAGAGGCAAAAGACATTTTCACTTCAGAGTTATGAGAGGGTGAAAACCGGGAGCTCCTCAAGGATCAAAGAAGCACATGGATAACACATGGCAGGTGAAAGTCACTGAAGTCAATGGAGGTTTTGTCACTGACATCAATAGAACCAGGATGTCTCTCGCAGTACTCAGAAAAAAGGAAAACTCCGCATAATTTGTTATATATTTTCTTAATTAACTCTTGTTGCCAGGTTTGGAGATGGAGACACAAGTGAAGTTTGTTTCTTTGTATTTTTGAATTAACTTAGAACTCAGAAGTTCCCAGACTTTCGTGCTTCAATTTTCTGCTGAAAAGACCTCCTCTATTAATTCAGGCTTTTTATTTCTTCCATCTTTGACTTCTCTGCAGGAAGCACGGTATTTCACAAGTGTGCTGACAAGAAGTATTGTTCCAGACACTGCTGGAAGACAGACAATATGCCAAGAATATTGTTTAACTAGGTCATAACTTTATTGAGTAACATCTGGGAATTTACCCATTCCTCTTCTATAATAATCTGTAACACTGTTGGAAGGCTGCCATCAGCCCCCACCCCACCCTTTTCATCTGGTTCTAACGCTATTAATGAGACCCCATCACCTCTGCCTTGTACCTGGCTAATAGAGGTAAGGGAGAAGGCGTTTTTTCCCTCCTGAATCAGACATTAGTAGCAACAACGCTATCCCCCCACACTCTTTAGGAGATGGCTAGTCCACATCCAATTCCAGTTTCATTTTATCGGGGTACCAGACAGCATCTTGTCTGATTATTTGCACTGTGTAATGACTGGAGGATAGGAAGTCAGGCCAACAGCGTGTGCTGCCTCAGGGTTGAAGACAGGAGTCAAGACTAGCTACCAAACCAAATCAGGAAATGGGTGCCAAGGTCAAATATGGCCAGAGTCAGACTGGCCAAAAGACTACGTCCGTCTCAATGTAGTGTGCATTGTTGCTCGTCAGCTCTCTCAGCCAACTTCCTTGGTTAAATAGTTGGTATGGATGGACCAATCAGGCAGGCAGCTGTGGGTTCTGTAGCTCTGGCTTTTTTAAGCAGTACTTCCTGCATCATCCGGCTATTGTAGGGTGCTGCGTTAGCGAGCTCCCCAATGTCAATGTTGGTCATCCAGGCCACTGCATCCCTGGATTCTGGACCTATTGAGTATTATGTGCTGGGCAACTGCTGAGTTGGGAAAAAAATGAACTTTGCAATTAACTTATCTACTGTGTCCCAGGGCTGCTAAGGAAATAATGAAATAATGCCAGTCTGTCAAGCCTAGTCCGGCAGTGAGAGAAAAATTTCTTCCCAGGCAGCAAAAGGCATCTAGAAAGTGATGTCCAAAGCAAGGCCTAGAAACGCTGGTCCTATCCTAATTCCAAGAGGGGAGGATGGTCTTCCCAATTCAGAGCCAGTGAAGGGGCTATGGCTTATAAATCCTGCCCTTGTGTACAATAGATTTAAGTTACACCCTTCTGTCCAACCAATTGGCCGCAGAGTCCAGTTCCTGAAGCCCATGTGGAGGCTGAGTTCCCATAAGGAGGAGTGGCAGGGAAGGGTACACTCCATAAAGGAGCCAACACTTTTATTTCCCTTTCTGGCCCAGCCACAGCCACCCTGCCACTGAGGTTGTGCGGTATGTAGGGGGAAGAGATGCAGAAGGAACTGTAATTGGTGTTTTGTGGGGAGTTACCTGAATTTGACTGAGATCAACAAGGAACTAAGTTTATGGACACCATAGTCACCAATACATTTTAGTACCTGAGAAATTAAACTGAAGTCAGACCTGTGGCCTAGAGATGAGAGTCTGTATCATGCCAAACCCTGAGCCATCAAGTCTCCAAGTACTTGAAGTTTTACAGGAATGTCAGAAAATATGCAGTAGTCATGGCATATAGTATGCTTAAAATGTTAATAACCTTTCTAGCTGCGTCTTAAACATCTTTGAGTTACTGTAATTTGACAGCAAAGGAATTTCTTTAGCTGTTTTCCTGGAGCAAATTATTCACTATTTCCATTACATGTCATTCATCAAAAACAACATCTGGAATACATATCTGTAGCATAGCATTGAGCACTGTTACTCACTTCATATTGGAGAGTAATAGTCTCTCTCGAATTTACTGGGTCTCCATTAGTATGAGCAGTACCCAGAGTAACCCAAGTCAAAGAAAATCTATTTAACCCACATTATGGGAAAGGTACATTGTAGCATTTCCCCCCGGGCAACTTAAATGAAAATCAGTCTGGGATCTGTATACAATCCTGTGTGAATTCGGCTCAAGTAATTTTGTGTTTCTCCAGGTTGAAAAGGTGAGCTGAATATAAACAGTTCTCCAAATGTACATTCTGATGTTCATTCTCACAGTATGTGTAAATGAACAGTTGTATCAGGCTCATTTAAACAAAAATAGAACAACAAGCCAATTTGTCATTTAAAGCTTTAGCCACGTACGTTATTATTTGCATTCTTGTAGCACCCACAGTACTGGAGGCACTTTCTACACACATAGGAGAATGAAGTTCCTGCCCCCAAAGAATTTACAATCAAAGATTCTCAGAATTCTCTCGGGCATTTACCCACACTCTGCAAAGGTCTTTGATGGCATGGCCTATGTTGGAGGCCTGGCACGCTAAAGTGTAAAACACACACCTACGTACACCGTTCAGTAAAATGAAAGGGGCTATGATGTGGCACTTTGGGGTTCTACATTACCTTGGAAGGCCAATTTATGATGTGTGTCCCTACAATAGCCTGGAAATTGTAATTACCATCCTTCAAAGCAGCTACAAGCTAAGGAGTTTTCCCATTCGGGCAGGCTCTGGAAGGGTGTTCAGATGCAGGGGTGGGTAGGTGGTTGGGGTGCAGAAGAGGGTGCATGGTACGGGATTCAGGAGGTGGCTCATGGCAGGGGCTGGGAGTTGG
>JANRFK010001234.1:22975988-22994055 GCA_030068395.1 Apalone spinifera | reverse complement strand
CAAATAGCAAAGAAACCTGAATTACCCTAAGAAGAATGCTGACAAAAATACCCCCATGGTATAGATCTGTCAATAAATCAATCAGCTCAGCAAATGAATACATCTGCTTTGTTTGACTCTCTAGCTCACCTTTCTGAAATTGTGCACCCATTTTATTCTCTCCTTTTACAGGCATTGAGAAAGGTCCAGTCATCACAGCTCTCACAGTGTTGCTAACTCAGAACTTTATCACAAGTCCTGGGGATTCATGTGATTGGGTGACAATCTTTCATTTAAACAAAGGTCAGTTTCTAGCCCTCATGATTACAGAGGAAACAGAAAGCAGCACTCTACCCGGAACCACTCACCATCTCTATGGTCAAAGCTATGTTGTTCCAAATGATGGATGGAGTCACATCGCTGAAAACAGTGACTCAGCATCTCCTGCTCCTGCTCTCTGAGCTCTGTGTAAGGGCAGGGCCAGAACACAGCCTTTGGGATCCTACTTCTCAGGGAGTTGGGCAGACAGCAACTCCCCAGGGAGAAAAATACAGAGGGAGAGAGAAAATTCTCCCATTGTTGGTGCCTCGGGGTGGCCTTCTGTAGGGTCTCTAGTATCGTTAGTGGAGTTAACATGGCATTTGCCTCTGAGACAATGATCCCCGTTCCATCCCCTCCTTTCTCCTCATTGAATGACCACTAGATTTTAACAAGAAAGGATCTCTCCACCCATCAGATTGTCAGTGACCAGTACCTCAGTTTGTATTTGTACTTCAGTTAGATGACTACGGGTTGGACCTCCCTGGTACGGCATTGTCGGGGCCTGACCAGTCCGAACAAGAGAATTTGCCAGAGGGGAGGTCTCTTGCCACCGGCCCCTCAAGCGTATCACCTGCTGCTGGCAGGCTGCCCCAGCAGACAACTCTGCTTCCCCCTCCTTCCCCTCAACCTAGCTGGGCTGCTTGCCCTGCGACTGCCGGCTCACTGGGTGGCACAGGCTCTGGCTGTGGGGCTCCATTCTAGTGCAGCTAGGAGCAGCCATTAGGCTGGAGCTCTGAACCTGGCCCTGCACAGCCCCAGCTCTGGCCCTGGCCCCACACTGTGGGCCTCAGTTCTGGCCCCACCCCGGTCCAGCTCTGGCCCCACACAGCCAGAGGAAGCCACAGGGATCCGGCCCCATGCTCCTGGGGGTTACCGCAGGGCTCCAGCCTTTGCCCTTTGCTTCCAGGGGCTGCAGGAGGCTGCTGCGGGGTGGTGGGCCCAGTCCTACATTGCCCCAGCTGGGCTACCGACCCTGATGTCCCTCTTGGCTGGCCCTCCTGTCCTTAGGCTCCTGGACTCTCTGGTCCAGGAGCATCCGTAGTCCATTGCCAGACCAGAGAGTGCCAGGTTTTGGAGGTACAACTTGTAGTAAAGTTATTTATTTTTATTGAACCCCTACCAGTGCAGCAGAGCAACTGATACAGTGAGCATGTGATAAGGGAGCATGTGTAGAGTGTAAAAATAATATTTCCTTTAAAAATAAAAAGGAAAGGCATGAAAGTTAGGCAATGCATATTTGAGAAATATACAGATCTGGAGTTTTTATAAAAATAGAACAAGTGTCCAGTTTTCCGGACCTTCAGCCTTACCAGGCATCCATTCATTGCTGCACTATTTGAATGGATACATTTGCTTTTTGTGACTTTAGTGTTGTTAGTATATATTGCCTAAAATGTCCCTCTGATACCTACACAATATCTCGACTCTGATACTTTGGTTCTTCTTACCATATTTACATGAATCTCTCACTGACAGAACAGAAGATACGCATGCTCCTGGAAGCTGGCAAAAAAATGGTGGTTGTATGCATATAATGAGAACTATATTGCAATGTTGAGCACTATTATGTGGAGAAGAAAAATGAATTTTACTCTTAATTGAAAGATATAGTAGGATGAAACTCCTGCCCATCATCAGAATAAACGCAAGTTATATGTGTGTAAGAAGTCCTAAGTAATCTGGTCAATCAGTAGTGTATTTAAATGTAGGTGAACTCAAATTATTCAAGATTAAAAAGAGAGAAGACCAGTAACAAAATAGTAGATTATATTACATGTGTATGGGGCTTTGAATCCCAAAGGGTAATAAAGTACTTCACAAACTGTACACACAGAAACATTCAAAAGTAGTCAAAAGTAGGCATGGCATGGGGCAATCATTGATGACACAGCACATATATAAAAAGCATAGGAGGAAAAATATTGGCTGATTTTTTTTAAAAACATCTCAGTCCTTTAACACTCTCTCAGAGAGGACAGGATCTCTGCTTTTAATAAGTCCTTTGCTACATCATATGCAGTAGACTGCATGATAACTTACCTTGGAAGAACAAATGGTGGAACTGAGTCTGCTAGAATGAGTTTTATGTGAAAAGATGTATGCAAAGGAAATTGCATATACATTTTAGGAACAGTATCTCTCTTTCATGAATGTGGTCATACACTGGCATAGCAAGGAATAATTTACCTGATGTGTGACAATTGAAATTTAAAGAAGGATTATAAAAGTCTCTCCATAACAAAGCAGTGAGAAAGCTGATATTTAAAATTGATTAGTTAAAGAATAATATGTAAACAATTATCATTAGCTAGTAGTGAGTTAATTTTTATGGGCTGTGGCAGGGGATCATGATGAAGGTTAACTATGCTGCCTGATATTCGACTATTGAAGTCCTAGGAGGGAATAAAGCTTTGCAAGAGCTGCTATTAATATAATATTGGCATATCGTTATAAAATGAAATTACATAAAAACAAACCATAGGTGTGGGATACTCATGTGATTAACAAGTTGTATATTTGTTCAGCACAGAGAGAGAAAGAGATACTGGAATAACTGTAGTAAAGTTAAGCAAATAGTACAAAAATATACATAAAGAATATTTGTTCAGATTTTTAGATTTCCTTCACCAGCGTTTGTGCTCCTTTTGTGATACTTGCTGTGAAAACTCTAGCAAACAAGTTTACTGACAGGCTCATGAAAATGGCTAATTGTAAGTATCTTAGAATATTAATTGAAAGCACATTTCAACTTTATAATATCAAGTTCTTGCATAAAGAACCTGCTTCAAAGAGTTCTGGTCATCCAATCAAGACATAAAAAAACCCATGCCACCTGTTGTGTCTGCAGTCAGTATAACTGAGAATCTGATTTGTGAATATCAAATACTTGAGGCAATACTCCTAGTGACTATTTGGTGAACAATCTATAGCTTGATATATATTCATCTTAAGCACACATGAAACACATATTTTCAAAGTATCTTTGATCTGTTCATTTGCAGTTCAAAAAGCAGAAAAATATAGCTCAAATCGGCCAATCATTTGCTGTGATGACTAGAGCTGTAAGATACTATAGTAATACAACATAATAATAAATACATCGTCCCATGCTAGCTAAGTTCTAAGTGTATAGTTCACCACAGAAGCAGTAGTTCTTCAGGGTGCAGTGTTGTTTTAGTCTAGATACTTATTACATAGCAAATTTCTAGGGATTAGAAAACAGAGTAATTTCTGAGTATGGATGGAATTAAGTCCCTGATAGGACTGGATGTCACTTACCCTCTGAAAAAGGATCTCAAATGATGGAGACAGCTCAGCTGGAAAAATACTCTGCTGCTCTCTCTGGATAGACTGACTCATTCTACTTCCAAAATGGAGGCAGCTGCAAAAGTGAGTTTGATGTGCCTTTTGTGATCCTGTGCAGAGTGAGCTAGAGAGCTTCTGATTTGCTCATCCATAACATGAGTATAATAGTACTTATCTTTCAGAGACAGAGGCAATTTTGATTACTGATGTAGCAGTAGGCTATGCCTCATCCCAATGAGGGTTCCAGGAAGTGTTGGGAAGAACCTTCTTTTTGCTTCCTGCAGACTTCACACATAAAGGCCAGATACCACTGCAACATTAGGACCTAGGAAAATTGCCTCCTTTGCTCTGCCACCGTTGGCAGGCCTGGTTCCATGTAGACATTTAATCTTCTAATGCTCAGCTGGAAATCTCTTTCAAGGGGGAAACTGAAACAATCAATCTCTTTATCACAAAAGTTGAACTCACATATGTAGAATGATGTACAAAAAATGCATTTAAAACAAAATGATATAAAACTTTAGAGACTACAAGTCCACTTAGTTGAAGTATGAGGAGACATATGAATATTTAGCAAATCTGGCATATTAATGCCAGCTACATAAGTGCCATGAGAGTGCCTGTTTTTACTTTCAGATGAAATTGTAAATAAGAAGCAAGCAGCATTATCTCCTGTAAATGAAAACAAACTTTTTCTCTTAGCAATTGGTGGAACAAGAAGTAGGACTGAGTGGACTTGTACTCTCTAAAGTTTTACACGATTTTGATTTTGAATTCATTTATATAATAAATCTGAGTTGTACTTTCACAATAGCTTGCACTATAGTACTTGTATTTTTCAGTTCACTTCATACTATTTCTTATCATTTTTACATTGAAACTATTTGTAAGCAAAAATTAAGTGAGCACTGTACACTTTGTATTCTGTGTTGTAATTGAAGTCTATATATTTGAAAATATAAAAAACAAATCCAAAAATATTGATTATATTTCTACTGGACTTCTATTTAATAGTGTGATTAATTTTTTAGTTACTCACATGAGTCAATTGTGATTAACAGTCCTACTTATTACTTGTTGACAAAAACCAAATATGTTTGATAACTAGCATTTTTTAACCATGGTTTCATGCAACCTCTCATGGTTGACCTGAGAGAATTCATTATGTATGATCTCTAGGCAGCATGGGGCTACTCAGTCTGACTGCTACTACTAATGTCATGCAAACTGGCACACAGAAGCAGGCATGGTAATCTCACTTATTGAAAAAAACAACCTAGCTCATGAATAAGGGATTCTCAGTGTGACACTGAGGGATTATAAGGGATTCTCAGGGTTGGTCCTGCTTTGGGAAGGGGACTGGACTCGATGACCTCCTGAGGTCTCTTCCAGACCTATGATTATATGATTCTATAGCACTCTGTCCCCATATTTTTATGGAAATGTGCTTTTATGAATATGCATAATTCCAATATGCTTTATGCAAAACAGTGTATATGACCTGTGTAGTAATCTAGATCAGGTATGGGCAAAATATACCCTGCAGGTTGGATCTGGCCTGACACTGTCCTGCAGCCCAGTGGGAACGTTAGGCAGGCTTTTTGGAAGAATTACTTTTCGGCTGTGTCTAGACTGGCGTGATCTTGCGCCACAGCGATGCAAATGAGGCTCAGCGTTGGAATATCGCCAAGCCTCATTTGCATAGCTAATGAGCCGCCATTTTCATTATGCCTGAAATAATCAGCATAACGGCTTTGCGCAAGAGGGTTTTTCTTGTGCAAGAAGAGGCAGCGGAGACAGCCCCATCTTGTGCAAAAGCCTCTTCAGCGTTGGAATATCGCCGAGCCTCGTTTGCATAGCTCTGGTGCAAGATCGTGCCAGTCTAGACACAGCCCTCATGTCTTGTTTACAATATTCCTGCTAATATATCCCAGAATGATGTTTGCTTTTTTCTTTCTTTCTTTCTTTTTTTTTTTTTGCAACAATATTACATTGTTGACTCAGTTTGTGATCCACTATAACATCTAGACCCTTTTTCTGTAAAATTCCTTCTTGCACAGACATTTCCCTTTTTTTTTTTTTGTGCAACTGATTATTCATTCCTAAATTCAGTACTTTGCATTTTTCCTTATTTAATTTCATCCAATTTATTTTATTCCATTTGTCTAGTTTCTCAAGATCATTTTGAATTCTAATACAGTGTTTGAAAGCACTTGCAACCCCTTCCTGCTTGGTATCATTTAAAAGTGTATTCTCTGTGCCATTATCTAAATTACTTAAGAAACTATTGAATAGAACTGGGCTCAGGACAGATCCCTATTAGATACCACTTAATATGCCCTTCCAGCTCAATTGTGAACCACTGATTAATTCTTTGAGTGTTTTTTCCAACTAGTTGTGCACCCACCTGACAGCAGTTTCATCTAAGCTATGTAAGACAAAAGCCTTAAAAAGCCTTTAAAAAAGATATGACATCTACTTCTCACCCCAGAACTCAAGGCTTGTTACCCTGTCAAAGATATTGTGTTGCTTTGACATGATTTGATCTTGACAAATCCATGTTAACTGTTACTTGTCACCTTATTTTCTTCTTGGTGATTGTAAATTGATTGTCTGATTTATATGCTCTATTATCCTTCTGAGTATCAAAGTTAAGGTGATGGTCTGTAATTTCCTGGTTTGTCATTCTTCTTCTTATGAACGGATACTATATTTGCCCTTTTCCAGTCCTCTGGGATTTCTCTCATCCTCCAAAAGTTCTCAAAGACAATCAATAATGACTCAAAGATCTCTTCAGTCAGTTTCTTAAGTATTCTAGGATGATTTTTATAAGGCCCTGTGGAGTTGGAAATGTCTAAGTAATTCTTAACTTGTTTCTTTCCTATTTTAACCTCCGATTCTAATCCATTTACACTGTTGTGCACTATATTAGTCATCTAATCACTTCTAACTCTTCTGATGAAAACTGAAACAAAAATGGCATTTAATACTTTGGTCATTGCTGCATTTCCTGTTCTTATCTTTCCTTCCTCATTGAGAAACAGGCCTGCTCTGTCTTTGGTATTTTCTTTTGTTTTATGTATTTGTAAATGTTTTCTTGTTTCCCTTTGTATCCCTAACTAGTTTAACTAGACTCTTGAGTCTTGGCCTATCTAATTTTGTCCCTTCGTGCTTGCAGTGTCTTTTATAATTTAATCCAGGGCTTGTCTACGTTGCCACTTGACCACACTATAACTTTTTTCCCCCTCTCAGGAGTGTGAAAAAACACCTCCTCTGAACATAGAGTGCGGTAAAGAGCCAGTGTAAACAAGCTCAACACTGTTAGCTACTCCCTTTATAGAGGTGGTTTACCTAGAGC
Organism: Apalone spinifera; assembly: GCA_030068395.1. Lineage (NCBI taxonomy): Eukaryota > Metazoa > Chordata > Testudines > Trionychidae > Apalone > Apalone spinifera. The sequence continues at coordinate 22,987,091 of JANRFK010001234.1, read as the reverse complement.
ACTCTTCCAGCACTGGGGCCATGACCACACTGCAGAGGTGTAGACAAAGCCCTAGTTTCACTTTTTGTGTGACTCTCCTGAGTTTCAGGTCATTGAAGATCTCTTGGCCTGTAGGAGGTCTCTTTGTATGATTTCTATGCACTTGGGTAGCTTGCTCTTGTGCCTTTAATAATGTTCCTTTAAAACCCTGCCAATTCTCCTGAACCCTTTCTCCCTTAGTCCTGCTTCCCACAGAATCTTACCTACCCTAGTAATTCTCTGAATTTGCTAAAGCTTTCCTTCTTGAAATCAATTGTCTTTAGTTCACTGTTTTTCCTCTTTCCTACATGTCCTGTTGTACACAAAAGCCTTGTGGTTAGGACCCTCTTAAGATCTGAAAGACCCAGGTTTAAATCCCCTCTAATGTCTAATTTGAAGTGGGAGCTTTTACCCAGGTAAGGGCCCCATTAGGCTGCTGGCTATTCTGCAGAGTGCTCCTCTCATTTTCTCCTACTGAAGATGTTTTACTGTGTATTTACAATTAAATATTCACTGTAGCAGGGACTTGAACTGATTGTCCTATCTCCCAGGCTTACTGTACTAACCACAGGGCCATAGAGTCCTGCTCTTGCTTGTGTTCCCCAATGGTCCAATGAATATTTAACTATTTACCAAAAGTGAAACTACTTAAAGAGGGGAGACTGAGAGAGCCACAGTAGGGGTATGTCTAGACAGTGACACTATTTCAGGAAACGTCTGGTATCCCAAAATAGCATTTTCCACATCTTAGCAACAAGTCCATTACTTCAAGATATATTCAAAATAACAGGCTTGCTATTCCGACATCCCAGTAAACCTAATTCCAGGAGGATTAGGGGACTTGTTGGAATAGCAGTCTATTTCAAAATTTGACACGGTGTAGACAGCGCCAAATTTCAAAATAGACTATCTCGAAATAAGCTACGCAATTTGCGTAGCTCGAATTGCATAGCTTATTTCAAGCTGTGAGGCACTGTATATATATAAAACCCTTTAGTTAGGCATTGAAGTAGAAGTCCCTTTTGTGAATCTAGCTCGCAGATTCTACTGATGCTAACAGGAGTCAGGCAATTAAATTAAATTGCATCCCACAACATCTCTTGAAATCTGTTCATAATTCTTGTATAGGTTGAACTTCTCTAATCTGGCACCCTTGGGACCTGACCGGAAATTTGCCAAACCACAGAAGATTAATATTGTCTAGCAGCATATTCAATATTTCCACTGCGTATACGGCTCTCAGAAGACACATGGGGTAAATTAGAGCTAAATAACAGCACAGAACACTTAGAGTCAAGACTGGTGGCTTTATGGTACCATGGGAAACCTGGCCACACCCAAGATAGCATCTGGACATCTGTCTAACTAAAATTATGACAGACCACAATGTGCCGGATTAGATAGATTCAACCTGTACCTTCTTGCTATACCAATGCTAACATCTATCTACTAGACACCTCTACCCTGAAAATAAAACAAGTGTTTGCTCTTTGGCTCTCTGACCCACATAGAGTGACCAGCTGTCAAGTGTGAAAAATCCGGGCAGAGGGTAAGGGGAAATAGGATCCTATATAAGACAAAGCCCTCAATATTGGAACTGTCCCTGTAAAATCAGAACATCTGTTCACTCCTAGCCCCATGTTAGTTACATCAGAGCACTCAGATATTTTGGATGAATCATGCCCAGTTACAAACACATCTGTGGTTACTAACCTTTTACCTCTGTAAATTGATCCTGTGCGCTCCTGTCTGACACACGACCTGCATTCACTCTTTTTTAAGCCCATCTGAAAGGCAAGACATACTGTTACTATTCCATCAGATAAGGAAATAACAAGGTAGCCTGCAGTATCTTCCTCTTTTTCAATGACCAAAGCAGCCTGCACTTCAACAAATATTAATCAGACAAGGAAAGCAAGAGCTGAGTCTCCAGGTTTGCTACTAGCAAGCAAATCCAGACTCTGGCTCACACGCTAAATAAAGTCTCAAAGGGATTAGGAAAGCCACCCACAATCCTTACTCCATTGGCTGGGTGGACTGAAGGGTCAGTTGGAGAAGAATTGAAGCTAGGTTTCACATTCTGGAATGCAATTCAGACCAGTGAGCAAATATAGATTGGTCAATAAACTTCTTTTATTTCTAAAGAGATAGGATTTTAAGTGATTCATGTAGAAGATCTGTATTCCTCCTCTGCCTGGTGTTGCATTTGAGCCTCTGATCTCTATCTGGGGCTAGCCTGCTTGCTTGCTTATATATCTTTTCTTATGGATTCCTTATTTTTCTCATGGATTTCATTATTTGCTTTTTTATAATAGGTTTATATTGAAATAGTTTTGGCTGTAACACAAGGAACCTACAGGCTACACCCTGTATGTTATACTAGGGCAAAATTAGCATATATGGTTGGATGGAACTTTTCACTCAGATCTATATTTGGCTGTAACCTTTCATATAAATAGATAAAAGATGCATTGAAGTAGGCTGTTCATACCCATTAAAATCTAACAGGTACACCACAAGGACAGAACCGAAAACTGGTTAGGGCAATAATCCCAGAAGTGAAAATGAGCTAATATCATTAATATTCATTGTGGTAAAGCTCTGACTGTGCCCCATGGGTCCCGTGCTTCTGGCAAACAATGTTTGCTTCAGGGGCTCACTGTGACCCTCCATGCAGCCCCCTATCCTTTACTAGAGGCAAGGTCACAGCCTACTGAACCCTTCTCACCACAGGATAGTCCACAGTTTGGGGTGACAACCCCTCTGTGGTCCTAGTCTCCCTTCTTGGGGTAGACTCTGTAGTGGAATGGGGAGGATGGGGGGAACCCAGGCCCACCTACTACTCTGGGTTCTGACCCATGGTCCTGAAAGCAGTGGCAACAGACTGGATTTCTTTAATTCCCCATCTAGCAGCTTCTTCCCTGGGCCATTTCCCCAAACAATCCCTCCCAGTCCCTTTCCTCTGGTACCTGAGCACCTCCCACTCAAGAATTGAGAAACCTGGACCTAAATGCTGGACAGAGGCCAGGCTTGTCCTTTGTCTTACCACCAGAGTATTGAGGACAGGTATGAGTTATACTAATCAAAGGCTTCATGGTATCTAATACATCTGAATCTTTAGAATAATAGTTCTACATTTGTAATGCTGATTATTTTACCATATGATTACTAAGTGCTATTCTATTTATCTCAAAAGTCTTCAAGGCTATATTTGACTGTCATATCCCTGAGCGTCCTTGGTAAACTCTGTGTAGCCTGATTCTGGGGCAAGAACCTTATCTCTGATCAGATTAATTGGTGAGCCTATAACCCGTCCTATAACTCAATACTATTAAAATTAATAATATTAACCTCCTAAAATCAGGCAACACCTCCCAGATGAGTGCTCTAACCAGCAGGCTACAGAGTCATTCTTTCTCCCCTTGTGACTATTCAAGTATTTTGAACAAAGTGGAACAGCTTCAACAGGAGAGTTTGACACACACTGGTCCTGAGTACTTCATAGGCCAGTGGTTAAGAGACTCTTGTGGAAGACCCACATTCAAATTTCCCTACTCCACATCACGCAGAGGAGGGAACTGAACTTGGGTCTCAGACCCTGTGTACAGGTGCTGACCACTAAGTTAAAATTTGTGAGGAAGAATCTATCCCTTTAAAAACGTGCAAAAAAAATCAGTTCACTTGAAACATGTCAACTTGCCAACATTTTTGGCATGTCTTTACGGGGAACCATTTTTTTATTTTTCAGAACTTCCAGTGAACCAAAAACTCAGTTATTCACCACATTCTAACTGCAGCCCATTTTCTGTCCCAACTTCTATCTAGTATGTACAGTATCTTGTACCACACTCATGTCATCACATAATTTGACCAAGTATGTGTTAATATTCCATTGACTTAAATGGAAAGCTGATAGAGCACAGCAGCATAAACAGTGGAGTGGAATTCTAATCTGATATCAAGCCTGAGAGAGACTGAAGACGCACAGTATATTAAAAGGCCATGGAAGAAAATCAATGCCATGGTCAGTAATTATATAGTATAGATTGATTGAGGCTAGAGGCAGGGGATTAAGGACAGCACAATCCTATGTACAGTTTAGAGATTCTGATTACAAGAACAGATGGAAATAAACTCCTCCTGGACTATAAGGAGTTGAAGGTCATACCATATATCTTGGCTAGGCTCTCCACCCTAGAATTTCAGTAAGGCGTCAGATTTCACTTATAACCTCTGTATATGTAAGAGATTGTGAACATGTGAATGGTCACGTTGAACACCTAGCAAGCTGTTACAAGTTGAACTGAATGCCATATGGCATTTCATATGTAACTGCCTATAGATTTTTTTAATGAAGTTCAGATTTCTTTTCATGACATTAATGTTATGAAAATATGGGCACCGCAATACACTTTTTCCTCCTGGGTGTCTCTACCAGGTGATAAATACTATCCAGAACAATTTGTCTATAGAGCTTCCTCTATCTGATATTAGGATGATTAGTTTGAATTGAATAGTATAGAAATTGATAGGGACTTTGATTCGATTCTCCCATGGAACGGAATCAAACATGAGCATTTCCTTTTCCTGGACACTTGGAATATCCATTCTTGTCTCAACTATTTAACAGGGCAAAACTTCTGAACTCCTACTAACTAGTGGTCTCGTTGTAAGAACCTGGTAATACCTTTAGATTTAAAAATGGGCATTCTTTAAATGCTAATAAAATCCTTTCGATAGAATCTTTTCCATAAACAAGATAGTAATAGGACTCCCTAATCCCACTTTTATGCCATAAGTGGGCTTGTGAAATGTTGTGATTTGTGGAGCAGGAAGGAGGAATATAATAGTCACCATTTTAAAGAAAAATAGAATCATAGGGATGGAAGAAACCTCAGGAGGCCATTGAGTCTAACCCGCACCAATTCTAATGATTCCCTGAAATCTAATTAATGATTGTTATGGCAAATAAAAGTTCATTAGGTTATATCATCACAGTAGCTTTTACTCTTTCCTCTGCTGTATATGCACATAATGTCTTAACAACCAAAACTCAAATAATACCTCTCTGGCCACACGCACCTTAGAGTTTGGCACATGGCAAGGGAGTGCACAGAACTACTTGCTTTGCCCAAAGCTTTCTGTAATCTGGGAGTCAAGATTCCCTGATTATATTTGTTTGTTTGTTTTATTTCAAAACCAGCTCTCTCACCAAGCTACTGTTTAAACTGGAGCAAGAAACTTAGTGCTGGATTCTCTCTTTCTTGGTCCAAGATCCAAAAAGATATTTAGGAGCCTATTTTAGGCTCCACTGAGATCCTCAAAACTCCAGCTCAGCTGCTGCCTAACCCTATAGGTCAGGGGTCTCAAACTCGCAGGCCACAGGCCTGTCCCAGCCAGAACAATGGCACAATCTGGCTCTGGACACCAGCAGGCAGGGGGTGGGTCCTGTCCACTACTGGCTTCCAAGCCCCGCTCCTTCCCAACATCACCACCCCCATGACACCCCATCCTCCCAGCATGCCACTTTGGGGATCACCAGATGGGGCCTGGTGTCGCATGATATTGGTGGTCACCCCCCGCTGAAGGGGAAGTGACTGCAGGGAGTGCAGGGAGGATGACAACACACAATTAACTGATTAATTGTAGTACATGGCTTTCACTGTTTACAAATGAAGTAGCTCTCTAGCTCTTCAAGGCTCAAATCTCCTCTCCAGTCCCCAAAATACTTATTACCTAGTGTGCTGAGTAACTATGTCTCAGTTTACCAGAACTTTTGCTCATTATGGATTAAGCAGCATTCAGAGTGCTCCGTCATTCCTAGATTTTATATCTTCTCCTTAGCTGTTGTGAACTTTTCTGACACTTTGTCAGTTTTATCATGCAGCCAATAGATGAAATTATCTCTCAACTCCCTTAGCCAATCTAGTTTCCAGCTACTGGAAAGGCTCCATACTTCAGAATCATGACCGGGTGGAGCTAGCCTGAACAAATAATCCAGGCACTTTTAAATATAGTCATTTTATCCAGCCTGCAGTATTTTTCATCTTAGGCCAGGAAAACCCAATATGTTCAATACTGTTGACTGTGGCCAGATCATGTGTGCTAGGTCTCATTTGCATAGGAATGTACCTACATTTACATTTTGTACCATTAATAACTAGAGAACTTTCAAAGCTTCTAGTTGCACGTATATTTATTTGTACTAGTATCATGGTCAGGAGTACCAGTCACAATAAAATTAGATATTCAGTGACACTGAAATGCTACTTCGATTTCCCTGAAAGCTTACCGGTCAGAGGACTTTTATTAACAGAATAAGGCAAATGTAGCATTCCATGACTTGTGCTTCCAAGCATGATAATCACCTCCCAGGAATCCTTGGCGATTTCATATCAAATGTGTGAGTTACACATCACCCCTCTATATGAACTCCTTTAATTGAAGTAACAGATCATGAATGAAAAGGATGACTATTGGTCTTAACTTAAACCTCCACATTTAAACAAATAATCAATGGGGTATTTTGTTTCTACCTTTACATTTTCACTAGTACAAACATAGCAGAGAACTATAGATTGTATTTTACTACTATGTTACATAGATACTGGAGAGGAAAAGGAACTATACTGACTTCAGGAAACTTCCTTCCCCTGTATTTCCATTAGAAAACAAAGTGGACTTTCCATTCAATGTCTGCATACATGCTATTTGGTTTTAATCTAATTTCCTTTGAAGTTAAGGAGCTGAATTCAGTTGTTTGGGGAAAAGAGATGCAGCAGCCCTGCCAGGTTTAATGGACCATGCCTTTTGCAGGGCCCCTTTCTCCCACAAATTGTCTTTGGTGGTGAACTCCTGGAAAATGTTGCGCAAATTTCCCTTATCTTGGTAGCCACCTTGCCCAGATAGACACTCTTGATGTGGAGATTGAACATAGGATCTGTTGTGCCTTTGGAAAGTTGCTTCATCATGTCTTCATTGACAGAGAGCAGCAGATGGAAACAAAGATCCTAGTCTACAATGCAGTAGTCATCCCTTCTCTTCTATATGGCTGCAAGACATGGGTGATGTACTGATGCCATCTTAGATGTCTGAGTGGTACCATCAGCGCTGCCTTAGGAAGATTCTTCATATCAGATGGGAAGATCTCTCATTTCTGCCAATATTCTTTCAGCAGCTACCATCACCACTGCTGAGGCAAAGTTTATGAAACATCAACTTTGCTGGGCTGGCCATTGTGTGCGGATGGCAAATACAAGTCCTCTTTTCTCAATTTAGTCATGGTAAAAGAACTTGTGGGGGACAGAGGAAACGGTGCAAGAACACTCAGAAAGTCTATCTCAGGAAGGGATGCATTGGCCCTGTGAATTGGGAGGCGCTGACTGGCAACAGATAGCAATGGTGTTGCATCACACATCAAACCTCAGCCTGTTTTAAAGAGAATTGCCTTGCTCAAGAGGAGCAGAGGGGAAAGGAAAGGGTACAGTGTGCAGGCAAACAGTTGTGCTCTCTCCAAGCAGCCACCTCTCTCATATGTGGAAAAATCCGTATAGCACAGGTTAGACTCCTCAGCCAACTTAAGTCTCATCCATGATTCTTCCCCTGGTAGGAGAATCCGAGCATCATCCTTGTATCAAAGGATAGTCAATGATCACGTGGCTGAGTGGGATTCCTAAGGAAGAGGAAAATGGGCCTACAGGCTATTTTCTTCTTTTGCAGATAGATGGAGGGAAGGGAAAACCTTCGGGGATTGTAGCCAACATTCGTCAGTTAAAGGTTTGGGGACGGTGGTTGGTATTTTTTTTTTAAGTTCCTGAAGATAGGGGTTGTTAAAGGAATAGCGCATGATGTTCCTTTCTTGGGGTAGGTAAATAGCCCACCAGGTCATATGGCATGTATAGGTAAACAGTAGGCTAACTAATACACAAAGCTTAGCAGATCAATGGCTTTTATAAGGTTGCCCTGAAAATTCATGTAGGGTTGGGTTTTTTTCTAACTAGCTTTGAATTGGGAAATATCAGCACCAATTCATAGTTTAAATCTGTTCAAAAGGCAAACAAATGACTCCAGAAATGGAGTTGCAAAGTTGTATATTTCATAACATACCATTGCTTTTACTGGTGAAGGGATGTCCTGCGTGATGACTCTCCTTAGAGTATTGATGTGAACCATCTTTATGCAGACACAACTCCTGGATCTATTTGAAAGATTTAACTTTGTGACTAGTTGAAATAGATTGCATTGTGAAAGAGGATCTCTTCCTCCCACTCTATGAAGTAAGCTGAAATCTGAGTGTGAACAAATGCAAACACTTGCGTGATAGAGAATACAAAAGCACAAATACCTGAATTGTATTGGATTTATTTTCAAACCCTATGTTTGACATTCTGATCTGACAATGAAAAGGCTGCATTCATACACTGAGAGACTACATTCATTTCCTGCCGTGGTTGACTTGCACTGCTGTCAACATATACAGTGTTTCACCTCAGGAGGCATGGCATAGTACAGACCTTTTTTATTCCTCAACTCTCTCTCATTAAACCAATGAATGCCATTCATCTGGATTAGAAGGAAGAAAACATTAACTCCTTTCTTAAAAAAAAAACCCCAAACCTTTGTTTTTACAGAAAAAAATTCCCAGGAGTTCTACTATAAGTAAAAACAGTTTGAAGCCTGCACAAATACTTTTATTTTAATTTTCACTGAGTTACAAAACAGGGAAAATACATCTGAATTCATGGGAGAGAGGCTGTTAGAAATTTGACAGCAGAATAATGTTGAACTTTGCTAAAATAAATGTAAGCTCTCTATTCTCTCTAAAGCTTTGTATATTGACTACAACTCTTAACGTCAAATCAGTAACAGAGACATACAGCTGTATAGTTTAGTTCTTTCAGCAGGAATATATATCAAGGGGAGGGAGCTTGTGTCTGTCTGCGAGTCCATTTGTTCAAGAACTCCTCCTAACCAGTAAGAGCTAGGATCAGCAAATTTGGTATGCAGCTTCCTCTTCTTCTAACTTAAAGTAAGGTCAGGCTTTGGCTGTGCCGGGACAGCTGGAAGCTCCAAAAAGGGAATGTTTCCCACAATATGCAAAGGGAGGTGCTGTTGTTTGGAGGGACGTGATACTGCAGCATGTCCACTGGGGACAGCTGCACTACCAAGGGAGTGGCCAGCAGGACTGGGGGCTCTGCTATCTTGCCTGACAGCACTTGGGGTCCTCCCCTGACCCAAACCCTTTCCCCCACTCCTGGCCCTTGTTTGTGGTGCCAGGGAAGGAGAGAAAAAAGGCCCCTAGCGACATTCATGAGTGCAGCTTGGATGTGGAGAGACAGTTTAAAGTCAACTTTAAAAAAAACAGTGAGTTCCTCTGGGTTCCAGTTGGCCACATCAGAGTTTGGATTAGAGCAATGAATATTTTTTTATTGGTCACTAAGACAACAGTTTCTTCAGATGAAATCAGCCAAGAGACCAGAAACCAGCACGGAGTAAAATACTTCTTGGCAGGCTCACACCTCACTTTACTAGCTTTCAGGCCACAACAAAGGGTAGAGGAGAGATTAATAAAACTGGGACTTTTCAGCTTGGAAAAGAGACAACTAATGGGGGGTAGAATAGAGGTCTATAAAATCATGACTGGTGTGGAGAAAGTGAAATAAGAAAGTGTTATTTGCTCCTTTTCATAATACAAGGACTAGAGGTCACCAAATAGATTGAATGGGCAACAGGATTGAAACTAACAAAAGGAAGTATTTCTTCACATGATGTAGTCAATCTGTGGAACTCTTTGCCAGAGGATGTTGTGAAAGCCAATACTATAATAGGGTTCAAAAAAGAACTAAGCTCCTGGAAGTTAGGTCCATCATGGTCAGTGCTATGCTCATGGAAGATAGGTCCATCATGGGCAGTGGTAGTGTCCCTAGTCTCTGTTTTGTAGAAGCTTAGGTAACAGGTAACCTATGGTAATGGGTAACAGGTTGGATTGCTTAGGTAATGGGTAACAGAATGGATTGCTTGATGATTACTTGTTCTTCTTCACTCCCTCTAAAGCACCTGACTTTGACAACTGTGGGAAGACAGGATACTGGGCTAGACTGACCTTTGGTCATTTTTATGTTCCATATGTATCACTGCTCCTATTTAACAGTTGCATAACAGAAGGTAGTCAGTGTCCATTAAAACAAGAAATTCCTACATCCCAGTTATTCTCAGAACACTAGACCACACAGTCCTTTTAGTTCAGAATCTTATCTCAGCCAAAGAACAAATAATTGGGATTGTGTGCGTAGCAATGTATGTCAAGGAGATAATCCCTCTCATGTGCCGCTCAGTGCTCTAGATTCCTCCAATCTGCTTCCACTGATATTGAAAAGATTTAAAGGTCACTTAGCACTTTGGTGGCTCTGGCTCTGTAAGCAGAAAAGAAAAAAACCCTAGTACCAATATTGCTTATTATGTGTCTACATTTGTTCTACTCTATTGTGCATTTGTCACTTACCATTGATGGTATGGAGGCTGTTGTAATGCATTAGTTGTGTTGGCACTCATTTGAGATCTTGCATAACTCAGTTGTGGCTTCACAGCGTGTGACTAATGGGACTATCTCCATTTCATATTGACTATGTGTACTCTAAAGCTTTTATCATGTATACTCTGTATATAATGAAGTTATTTACCACTTACCTACAGCCAGCTATGTATGGATTATGCCTGAACATAATCACATTAACTGAATTTACACTTTCCGCAACCGTTTAAGAAATTGTAGAAGGACACCATGTATGAATGGAATTGCGATGGGAATTCAGAAGTGGAATTTGATCAGGACAACAGATGGCTCTGCTTATAACAAAAAAAGTGAATTCTCATATTGTTTATAACTTCATTGGTTATTTTGATGTAATAGTCCAGATCCTGCCTTCTTTACCCACCCAAAATTCCCAGGGATGTGATTATAAATTTTAGGAAGGCACACTTGCAGGGTAAACCCTGAGATATTTTGTAAAGTATTCCTGCCACAGTAAACAATCAGGCTATGTCTACACTGGCATGATTTTCCGGAAATGCTTTTAACGGAAAAGT
>JANRFK010001234.1:22961942-22972409 GCA_030068395.1 Apalone spinifera | reverse complement strand
GCCTCATTTGCATAGCTTTGGCGCAAAAACGCGCCAATGTAGACGTAGCCTCATGGTATAGGGTAGAACAAGGCACTGTCTCTCAGCCAATCAGGACCAAATGTGGTTAGGAGGACAGTATAAAATCTACCATCTTCCTTGTACTAGGAGAGATGCTAGTAGGAGGACTACTGCTTACTGATCTTATACATGCTAGTAAGGAGGAAACCAGTAGGGAGGTGTGGGCTGGCCTTCAGGTGGTGAGCATAATTGGAAGAGCAGAAGTGCCTGAGGGTTATGAAGGTGTTTTGAATTCTGTTTGAAAAATTGTGGTGGCAGTCTGGGTGGACCTAAGGGGCAGTAATGTAAAGGTGCCAGCTGGAAGAAATTTGCTTTGGGCTGCAAGCCTGCCTGAGTCATAGTACACCCTCAATATAACTGTAGGGGTCCCTGAAGTTCTGAACCAGGGGAAAATGTGTGAGTTCATGGACCAAGGGAGGCTTGGGGCAGACTCCATTTAAGAGAATGTAATTTCCCAGTTCAGTTAGTCCAGGAAAATAGGACTAACTCCTATTTGCATAAAAAGTGTATGGGATCCACCGACTGCACTAGCAGTATTCCCCTCCAGTGCTTTAAAAAAAAAAAAAAAAAAAAAAAAGCACAAGACATTAATTCAGCTCTGTTGTAAGAATGTGCAACTCTGCTGAAATGGATGGTTTAAATTAAGGTCTGGTGTGATTCAATGGTTTCAGAGTTTAACACCAACACTGAATGGGGTCCAGACTCCTTGATAAAGTATAAGATAAAATGGTTTTTAAGTATGATTATGGCCAGGTTCCCTATGGCAAGACAATTCAATTGCTTAATGGCCTACATTCATCCATCAGTCAAACAGATAACTGGCAAGAATCCCACCTAGCAGCAACAGACTATGAGAAGTGACCTGGACTCATTTCATAAGCAGATGTCCCACTGTTACAGAGCTATAAGTGCTTTTTTTTTTAAACTGTAAGCTATATGTCACCCAGCTTCTCAAACACAACTCTTGTGTTCTTTCTTCACAGTGTGCACATTTCTCTTCCTTGTACTTACTAAACATGAGGTTGGAGAAAGGATTCACGTGGTCAGCTGGACATGTTGACATGTTTGCTCCTGCATCAAATGCTGGAAAGAAATCTTTTGTTGGAGAAGGCAGGGAGAAATATGCTCTTCAGTTATCAGGTGTATGAATCAAATCGGTAAGAAGCTGACAATTGTCAGCCTCCTTTCGGAAGAGCAGATTGTGTCAATTAGGCGTAAGCCTAGGATTGAGCTGAACCACTCTAGTGTGCACCTGAGAAAGAGATGGGACACAGCTCCCTGCCCATTTTGTGGTGACTTGCACGTCAGAGAGAATTTTCACCAGTTAAATCTATAGTGAATATGTCTCTGAGAGGACAATTGGAGGAGCTCCCAACCAGAAGGGAGTCCTTGCTGACTTTTCTTCCCTCTAACTTTGTCCTGAGGGTTTTATGGTAGCAGGAACAGTCCATTTCACGGTGTTGAAATTCTACCAAGGTTTACTATGGGGAGAGGGGAGGAATCCAGGCTTGTGTGTTTCTTGAGAATTAGCAACCCCATCTTGTTCCACTGCAAACATTAAGTAGTCAGGATTTGGCCTTGCATCTGCCCCTTTTCTTTACAACTGTATGCAGTAGCAGAGCATGTTCACTGAAGTATGAAAAGTTCATGGTCCCTTCTAGGTTAACCCAGTGCATTGGAGATGAGCTCTGCAAATATTTGTTCACTTTTTATATGAATTTGCTTTGGCTGTGTTTGCCCCACTTTAGGGTTCTTACTTGCAAATATTTGTGTGCATATTTCAGCTTTACTGATGTGAGTGGATCTAAAAAGCAAATTTGAATGCTTGGGTATCTAAATTACACTATATACATAAAACTAAAATTCAGAATTGCATACCTAATCAGTGTCTGCAGATTTCAAATTGCCAGTTTTATACTTCATAGATTTTTTTTTTTAAAGACTTGGAAAGATCCTTAGGATGATCTAGCCTAACCTTCACAGAACATAAGCCAGTTGTTTTTGCACTAAGACCAATAACTTTTGGAGCAAGTAGACAATGTCTTTTGAGAGAGATCCAGACTTGATTTAAAGATTCCAAGTTATGGAGGACTTATTATATTACCTGGCAAGCTGTTCCTCGCTGTTAAAAATGCATCTTATCTCCAATTTGAACTTTGCTGGCTTCAGCTTCCAGCCATTGCATCTAGTAACTTGAAATCTGAAATTCATATTTTTAAATTACATAAATCATTTAATCAGGGCAACAAAACTATTCCTTAGGGTGGGAGAGTAGAGAAGACTAATGTAGCAATGTTTTTGTGCACAGGTGATTACTGAAGGCATTATTATTGGCAGAGAAGAATCAACTGAAACTTTTTTGTTAAACACAATTCTGCCTCCATAGAAACCTGAAGTTGCAATAGGAAAGGGTCTGTCCTAAAGTAATGTTTTACTGTTAACAGTATGAAATTAAATGAGAGAGGAATGTGCTGTTTGACTTTTTTCCCCAAACACTAAAGATCCATATTCCTTTCCCTCCTTAGATCTGATTCAAAACTTGAAGAAATAAATCTACTTCATTCCTTAGCAATTATATTTCCTTCTTCCATTTCAGTGTGAATTGAGAGCCATACAAACTTTTTTTACTGTATATTCAGCTATTTCAATAACACACACACATAAGCTGAATAAGTCATTTGGATACCCACAACTTCCAATATTGCTTCAGCTAAATCTCTACTGATGACACAAGACTAGATTTGAACCCATAACATGAGAGTCAAAAGGTTAGAGCCTCAGTATTCTAACATTTACCATATGGTCCTACCCAATTAACTTTTGTCCTCTAGCACTCTGATTTCTCTCCATTGATCTTACAATTATTGCCAAACCTCAGCAGTTTTGGGAGTGATATTGGGGAGTGATATTGGACAGTGATATTGTACAGCTTATCTGGGAAGTCTCAATGCAGATGGAAGTTGGCTCCTGTGTGTGTTGATGTTGGCAGAAATTATAGATTTAGAACTACAATCAAAATTTGAGTTTTTATTTAGGCAAATTAGATTTAAAAAAACCCCTCAAACTTCTTTATTTGAGAGATGCATAATCAGATTCTACTTGGGCATATGTTTGGGAGGATGCTTCAAAGGCAGCATGCCAGGCAGAGCTAGAGGCCTAAAAACAGGAAAGTTGGACTCCACTTAAGAGAATGCAGTTTGGAATTAAGAGACTTTGGAATGCATTGGAAAGTGTTTTTGGATATTCTGAGCATATGTGAGGGCATGTCCTAACATGGCAGAGTGGAGGGACAGAATCTTTGGAAATGGGGTTCACATTGGCAGAAATAAGGATGGCAACTTGCTCTATCTGAATGGAGAGAGAAATTGAAAAAACAAAATTAAAAAAGTTAAAGCATGACTTATTACATGTTTAGTGGCAGCCAAAGTATCACTGTACTAAACAGGAACCTGAAAACTGAGATTGGTGCTCAAGGAAAAGACAATATACAGTATTATAGGAGACAATCCTACATTTCAAGGGAGAACAGAACTTTTCTGTAATATTCTTCTCTGTGCTTCAGTGATGGGAGAAGAGCCAAAACCAAGCAGATTTCAGAGGGAATAGGGGATGAGTTCCTGCTCTGCTTGATTCCCTCCCACATCTGGATCCTATCTTGAGGTCTGTAGTGTTGGGCATCCATAAATGTTGAGGGTGTGAAGGTGGGAGGGCATGGATGAGGAGAGAGGCACAGACATTTTCCATCGCAAACTCCATGGACTCAGTTGTGGCTATTTTGGGCTATGTCTACACTGCAGAGCTATTTTGGGGATACCGGAAGAATCCTGAAATAGCCATTCCATGTCTATTGAAGCAGCCTGTTGTTTGGAAATAGATTTCAAAATAACAAGTGGTTTATTCCAATGTCCCTATAAGCCTCGATCTGTGAGGATTAAGGGACATTTTGGAATAGCGCTTTATTTTGAAATTAATTCAAAATAAGGGTCCTGTGTAGAAACACCCAGAGTTGATTATGTGATCAAGTGTTATTTTGGACACGCATTCCCTCGCATAACTACTACAGCCCAAGACTATGGGGAAGTCAGACAATGGCAATATGACAACATTCCCCCAGGTAAGAGAGCAAGCAAGGTGATTGTGAAGAAAAACTCCCATTCAGCAAGGATGGAGTAGAAATGAGTTTCAAATCATAGCTTCCTCCTCTAAGGAATCAGGGTGCAATATTTCCAAGATACTATGGTGTAGATTAGTGTTTCCCAACCGGGGTTCCGCGAGAAATCGTGGAATAAATAATGCTGGGTGGGGCCCGGAGCATCTGTCATGCCCTTCGCCTCCCACCCTGGCGCTCGGCTGACTTCTGCACTGCTCAGCCAGGCCGCCGCGTGGGAGCAAGTGGCCATTTGGGCTCTGCGAGTGAGAGGCAGAAGGGGGAGGAGAAGAGAAAGAGAGAGGCAGGAGGAGGAGGAGAAGAGAGGCAGGAGGAGGGGAGAGAGAGAAAGACTGGAAGAAGGGGGAGGAGAAGAGAAAGAGAGTGAGAGGCAGGAAGAAGGGGAGGATATTTGGAAAAAAAAGATTAGATAATACAAAAAAAGACAGGAAAAATGCTCCAATTTTTTTCTTATAATATAAGCTGACATATATATAAAACAGCTCTTTACAAATCAATTTTCTTGAAAACATTTAGCAGTAATTGAATTGCGCTCCCCGCTGTCAACTTTTTCTGGCCAAACAAACATTTTCATAGGTAGGGGTTCCTCGGGATATGAAAAATTATTTTAGGGGCTCCTCCATAGGGGAAAAAGGTTGGGAATCACTGGTGTAGATCCTCTCCTGATATAAACACTCATAGTTCTTGTGACTTCAACAGAGCTATGATAATTTTCACCCAGTGGAGTTTTTGCCCTTGTATCTTTAACACAAGCATCTTGTTATAAATAATCATATCCATTTACAAATTAAACATTTTTTTGGATTATTTGGGGGCTTTTTCTAGATTGCATTAGCAGTTCTTGGTTTTTATCTTTTTTGTTATATAGCTTTTCTTCTTCCCTCCATTTCTTCTTATCCATTTTCTCTTGTTTTCAATCCCCTGGATAAAATTGATAACATTTTAAATTATATTTAACAATAAATGCAAAGCAAAATTCATTCTTTTTCCATTATTGAAGTCATAAGCAATTTTGCAAATTTGTTTTCTCTTTTTTCCAGGCTGGGGATTCTCCCGTTCATGTGAAAGTCAATAAAAATGTTACAAAAGAAAATACATTTCAACAAAACTTTGTTAAAGTATATTTTAAAGTTTTCTTGTTTCTAAATCATGCAAGATGCTATAGCAGGCATGTAGCCTCTTGAAACCATCTTTTAAACACATTCTCTAACCCAAATTCTAAAAGATTTTGTTACAGTTTATTATGAAATATGGGTGCAGCTTTTATTGCTAATAGGTTTTAACATGCTTCTGTCATTACCAAAATCAGCTGCATATAGTAATAATGAGGGTTTTTTTTACATTGACTTGCTACTTAATTCACAACCTGCCTCCTTGTATAGATATCTTACAAGGAGGCCAGACTGAGGCCAAAGCACCATTTAAATCCTATTTAGCCCTTATTTCAAAGACTTAAAAGGGGCTTATTTAGTATATGGCCTTGTGTTCTATCTGTGCGCAAGGGTGAAATTAACCTAACTCAACTGTAGAGGGGCTCACAAAAGCTGGAAAATAACCAGCTAGAAGTGATTTCACTTGGAATACTTGTGACTCAAGAGGGATAAAGAAATATTTCTTAGTCAGACAACAGTGTTTTTACAATGCACTTCTTAACTAGCTTTATGTATTAGAAGTTGTAAGATAGTAAGCATGGCTGGTTGAAATATACTAGTTAGTTCAGTGCAGGAGAACGGGACTAAATTTATAAGTTGAATTTGCAGCCCATCAATAAAATGTTTTATTTTGTAAATAAAACTTACCGCTGAATGCTTTACTATGCTGGTGCTGTATTATGCAGAGTTGTAATCTGGTGCTGAAATCTTACCAGGCTGCGTGAACCTCTGGGCAATTTTTTTTGAACAACACAGTGTAAGGGGAAAAGATTTATGTATGTGTTGCTGTGCTGACTGTCTCTGAGGCTATGTCTACATAGGAAAGGTTTGGCAACAAAGTACCGTTGACATTCAAAAGTCACCAAAACTGAAAACTTGTTAAAATTGTTTTTCTGACACTGGTTGTTAACATTTCATGGCTACATTGTTAGCTTCCCTGTCGACAGAAAGAGTAAAGCAATACGGGTAAGCATCCCACAGTGTCTGGTGTCAACTTCAGTTGCTAAGCTCTGTGGGAATGCACAATATAGTGCTATGCATTTTGGGAACGTGAAAAATACCCCATCAGCAACCTCTTTGCTTCCTAAACCTGTCTAGGCTTCCGGATTACTTTCATTCCACCTGAATGTCAGTCCTTGCTGCAAATGCCAGCATCTGCAGTGAAAAATCACGGATCCCAGAATTCCCTCCCATGTTGTGTTCAGTGTGCCTAGGACATCACATACTGCAGCACAGCTACTTATGCAACTAAGAGAACAGGAGGAAGACTCAGACAGGGACAGCAGCAACTTGGTATTGCAATGGGCATTGCATTGGACTGCGCATAGTAGAGCATCGCTTTCAGGCTAGGGAAAGCAGCACCGCAGGAATGGGATGATCAGTAGGTACAGAACTTCCAGATGCGTAAAACAATCCTCTTGGAGGTAGGTGCTGACCTGGTCCCTGAATTGCAGCACAAGGACACCCAAATGAGAGCTGCTCTCTCAGTAGAGAAGCGTATGGCAATTGCTTTGTGGAAGCTGGTGACTCCCGATTGCTACCATTCAGTTGCAAATCAGTTTGGAGTTGGGAAGTCTACCGTCGGAGCAGCACTTATGCAAGTGTGCAGGGCAATGAATCACATTTTGCTGTGCAGGACTATGACTCTGAGAAATGTGGCTGATGTAGTGGCTGGCGCTGCTGACATGGGCTTTCCGAACTGTGGCAGGACAATCAGTGGTGCACACATTCCCATTATAGCGCCACCCCACCTTGCCTCAGAGTATATCAGTCCTAAGGGGGGCTTCTCCGTGGTGCTTCAGGAGCTTGTGGATCACTGGGTATTTCAGACATAAATGCAAGGTGATCTGGAAAGGTGCATGATGAATGCATCTTCAAAAACAGTGGCCTGTACAGAAAGCTGCATGCTGGGACTTATTTTCCAGACTAGAAAATTATAGTGGGGGAAAATTATAGTGGGGGAAGTCCATGGTGATCCTACATGACACAGCTTACCCCATGAAGCTTTACACAGGACACCTGGACAGCAGCAAGGAGCAGTTCAACATCTGCCAATGCCACGTGTTGTTGAGCGTGCCTTTGGTAGATCAAAAGGGAGATGCAGGTGTCTCTCTATGGCAGGCTGGACCTTTTGGAGGATCAATCCCAAGGTGGTAACCACATGCTGTTGCTTACCTAATTTGTGTGAAAGGAAGGGTGGAATGTTTGGCTGTGGGTAGAACAATGAGACATAGGACCTGGATACACAGTTTGAACAGCCAGACCCTTCTGCTGTCAGAGGAGCCCACAGGATGGCCATCAATATCAGGGAGGCTCTAAGGAGCCACTCTGGCAATGAGGGATGCTGAGGTTTCTGTGTGTGTGTGTTGGGGTTGCTTCCCTGCCTCATCCCACTCTTTATGGGGGGGATGTCAGCGTATAATCATTTAAACTGATAAGTCAGTTAATCATAATGACTACACCTCTTTGCCCTCTCCTCTCCTCACCTTGCTGTCTCTGTATCAGAGGCATTGGGGGAGGAGGTGGGAGCATGTGCCTATGAGGAGCTGGCTTTTAATCCCCATCAAAGATTGCATCCAGTTCTTTATAAAAACAGCATGTTGTGGGTGCATCACCACCCTGCTGTTTGCCTCCTTAGCCTTCTGGTATGCTGGCCAGAGTTCCTTTATCTTGACTCTGCATTGTAGGGTAGTATTTTGCTCATACCCCTTCTCACACAGGGTTTGAGAAATGTGACTGTATGCGTCCCAGTTCCTATGGGTCACTCACAGCTGTGATTGTACCACTTCTTCACCCCACACACTGATAAGGTCGAAAAGATCTCTGGTGCTCGAAGCAGGAAAGCGTTTTGAGTGATAGCCACCCCTGGTTCCCTGAAGATGCCAATGAGGACCACTACAGAATGAGCCAAACACCAAGAAATGAATTTTAAAATGTCCAGGGTTTGTAGGTGGGAGCAGTACATCAAAGTTCAAAGTGCTGGCCAGAACGGCTCATCAGCCATTGTGGGAAAGATGCTGGAGGTCAATAAACTCAACAAGAAGCCTACTACAGTACACCCCATATGACTGTTGACAATAAAGAAAGGGGAAGAAATAAAAATCCTGTGCAGACATGGAATTTTTTTTGTCGTTAAAATTGGGCATTGTTTGCAACTTTTGTTGTCGCAGTGTGAACTCTCTCTGGGTTTTGTAGCCAGAAAGGTGTTTTTCTTGACAAAACTTGCCAGTGTCGCAAAGGCCTGAGTAAGCATAGAACACTGAAGCTTCTTTGAGGGGAAGGAAAATAGTCTGCAGTTCATGGGATTGTTACATTAAATAAAAAAGATGAAAATATTTGAAAAAGCAGTGTGATTGGTTAAAAGGCAAGATCCCTGGCATGCCTGGGGATTTATTTTTTAAATTGTCTGCTCTTTAAATCCTGGAAGTTGCTCTGCATGGGAAGACCTCTGCATCTACGCAGAGCCCCACTGAAGTCATGGGAGGTTTCCTAGAGGGTTCCAGAGTCTGCAAAAAGCAGCTTACAGGTTTGAAGCCTAAATTTTTATTAGTTGTGGAGAACGTTTGTGGACCCATAGCTGTCTGACTCTGTTTAAGTTATTTTATCTCACTTGCAAATGTTACTTACACCTTTTAAAAAGTCAATTTGTTTTGCCACAGCAGTGTAAATTGGCCTAAACTATATAAAATATAAACTACCAATATTCAGGGTTGCCAGATGGTTTCAACAAAACACCCTTGATATTACATCATAATCTACATTACATCTTATTTAGAAAATACTGGACATTTATTTTTTCTAATTTATATTTTCTCAATTTGTTTCCCAAACAGAAAGCTCAAATACTAGACTGTCCAGTTCAAAACTGGACACCTGGCAACCCTACTGGTATTGAAAACTGATGATATTTTTAAAAGTCCTCCCCTTAGTCAACACCTGTAAGTTACAGAGTAATTGTATTCATTAAGGCTCCATAGATTTTATGGCAATCTTGAGTCCTCAGTGTTTTGCTTTGTAAACATGAGTATTTTATGCCTGAAGTCAGAGATCAAGTTGTTCTGTCCTTTCTTCCAATGTAAAGTTCTTTGGAAAGAGCATAGCATAGGAGATCACTTAGCAGAAACCACGTTCTAGTCTGTTGCTCCCTTTCATACGCACTCTGATTCTCTGAATAATAAATCATAGGACACATGTTGTGCTTGGTTAGAGGTGTGTTAGGTTCTTTTGCAATAAAATGTAACTTTTGGATGTTTGTTCCCTGAGTATTAACTTATTTTGATTAATCATCTCACTTCTGACACCCATTATGGTCTTTCTATTACTATTGAGGCTGAGGTTGGCAAGTGAGGACATCTGAATAAGTCGTTTCCTCCAGGATAAATTTCATACCCGTTACCCTCAAATTAGTGGGATTTCCTCTATTTCTTTGCTGGCTTTAGAGCCCAGAATCATAAATAATTCATTGCATGTTAATAAAACCAAAGATATTTCCCTTCCTTGGGAAAAAAAACACATCCAAACTTTTCAGTTTGTTGTAGCTCTTAAACCACAGCATTGCTGGGAGAGGGTGTGTAGGGGGAAGAATAGTAAAGCATTTTGCCTAATGTGCACATGGAACATCACACTTTATTTCAGGATTTTTGCAGCTGTTGCCACTAAGCAGTTTTTAACCACTGCAGCAGCATTGTCAGACTATGTATAAGAAAACTTATAGTATGTCCCAAAATGCCTTCCTTCTTGTATTTTTTCTCTTTGACATGGCCACTCCTTTTTTACATTACAAAAAAAATCCTGTTTATTTTTTCACTTACCCAGTCCTGGATGGCTTTATTATTCATGTGATCCATATACAAGCCAAAATCCTACTGAAATCAATGCCTAATTAATGATTGCAAGATTTGATCCTTGGAAAATGCTAACTATTCTTGAAAAGACTGTGGCTTTAAGCCACTTCTTCCATTGGGAAAAGACTCTGTAGCGGCAGCTAGCCCTAGAGGTTTTCTGCCCAATGCTTTTGGAATCACAGGCCCAAGCAACTCTTGGGCTGCGTCTACATTGGCGCGCTTTTGCGCCAAAGCTATGCAAATG
>JANRFK010001234.1:22931643-22955678 GCA_030068395.1 Apalone spinifera | reverse complement strand
GAGAAATTTCACATAGTCTGTCCCAAAAGGGAGTAAACCCCTGCACCTCTAAAAACAGTGAGGCAAGGTATATGGTACAGAGGGGGCCCTGTACTGTCTCAGAAAGGACAGCACTCTGTGCTTCTCTCTTTGAGATGTGCTGCATAGGGCTGTGATTAGGTGCACTCAAGAAAGAAGTCTTAAGATCAAGACAATATGAGGAGTTGGAGCAGGAATGCAAGTGGCAGACAGTCCTATTGCTGACTTCCACATGGCTACACTATTGAAAACTATTAATAGTAGCATTGGATATGTTCCTTCCCCTTCTGAATGAATTAAGCCCGAGCTGTTGTACTGGCATCAATAAATAAATAGCTTGCAGCAGGTGCTACCCACAAAGCTGCCCATTTCATTCCAGTCCAACCAAACAGTTAGATGGCTGGGGGGATGATAAAGAGTTAGGAGAGAATAGTGACTCTGGTTCAAGTCCCAAGTCTACTGAGGAAGGCGATTACTACTCTAATAATACTACCAGTGGACACGAATAACCCTATTTGTGAAATAACAATGTGGGTTTCCTCAGCAGCCAAGAAATTTGGCTAGCAAGTAAACAAAGTTCAATGGACAGCTGCACAATATGTGAAGCATGGCTGATCCATTTACAGATCTTGCCACATGCCTGTTGACTGACATACACTAGGACACAATGAATGTGAATTTAGATAGAGAACTATAGAGTCTATGACACATTTAAACATGATAAACCCTCTGACTCCCCACTTTTCTCTTACTTTAATATCTACATCTCTGAAGATTCTTAAGTAAAAGAAAGGGGGTATAGGCAGGTCTAGATTATTCTAGTGACACATGGGAAAGAACCTTAACATCAAGTTGACTGATTAATGACTAATTGTGTTTTCTATTATTTTTTGTTCCAAACCCAGTGAGATATTTTGACATGAAAATAGCTTTTAACGTAAGCCCTCCTACAATTAAGAGTAGTCTTCTGTGCTTGTTATATGTGAACACATGGAAGGCCAGAAAACTAAATTCAAGAGGAAGGCCTTGATGTTTCAATGGGCTCTGTGCAGATGAATGGAGGATCAATTGGTCTGGTGCTATGTATGGGTACAGTGGGCTACAATTGCCAACCCATGCAAAATTCGCTTCAAGTGCGATTTTTCCAAAGAGCTCAGCATTTACTAATTCCCAGTAAGTTAAATGAAAATTGCTAGGTGCTGAGTGTCTCAATTTAAGGGCAACTGCACCTCTATTCCCCCCTTCATAGTCCACTCCAGGAGCATCTTGCCATGTCTCCTACTGTTACTTTGTCCCACTCTCTTATGACTGGACATTTTAAGGCTGCACAGCTCCCTGTCTTACATTGTCATATCCCCAGCAAGCCAGTTGCCTAATGTCCCGTGCTTCTGCACTGTTTTCTCTCCAATGACTATGAACTGTATATTTCCTGCAATTACAAGTTGCAGAGAAAACATAAAAAACTATGAAAGCTCTCACACTTGTGCTAAAATCTTAAAAGCGGTCACTATTAGCTTTAGAGGGGGCCCTACTAAGCCAAAGTCTTTCCATCCCTTCTGTTGGAACAGAAGGGTCCGGACTGTTTGCTGGTTCAGAAAGAAGGCCCCTAGCCAGTTTAGACCCAGCCTTTCTGTGTCAAAAGCCCTTTCTCTGTTGGTCTCTGGTAAACTCAGTTTGAACCACTATATCAGTGGTGGGCAACCTGCAGCCCAAGGGCAACATGGGGCTTATCAGGGTTCTATGTCTGTGGCCAGCGAGATATTTTGGTTACCATTGTCCGAACACATGGTTACTAGATTCTACTGGTTTCTGTCTGCATAGTTTTTCCTACCGGTATTACTAAAGTGGCATGCATGTAAAGCAAGGGCACATGAAGTGAAGTGTGTGCTGATTGCACACAACACTGACAGTAAGAGCCGGCTGCTCCCTCTGCATTCAATGAAAGCACTTCTATGGTTCAGTCACTATACCATGCATATTCTAGGTTGTCACGGCTCCTTCCCCACTCTGGCATGATAAATGTGGAAGTGGGGGCCAGCAAGTGTACCCCAAAACCTTATCTACCAGGCTTTAGTATAAAACTTCCCCCCAAAATCTTAAAACCCTAGATTTTGGGGATATAATCTCTGATGCCACTACCCAAATTAATAAAGAAACCAGGAGAGAGACCATTTGGGAAAATCTCACCCTTAAAGTAAAAAGCAAGACACCACCATTAACCAATACCATGTTAATAAAAGGAAAAGAGAAAACTTCTATTATCACCACACTATTCCTGTTGCAAGCATAATGATTAGATGGAAAAGTAACAAAATAATATATTCATGGAGAAACTCCATGGGCCTAGAACTTAGTTACAAAGGAAAGCCAAAACATTTTTAAGAAGTGCACAGACAGCAGATCTCATACCCAAACCATAAAACAATGAAACCTAATGGATTTATCTAAACTTTACTCTACTTACAGAAAGTGAAGAAAGAGTCTTTACTTGGAGGGAGACATAGTGTCTGTCCACCTCAATAGCTGGAGAGAACTGCCCAAGACAAAGGAGGGAAAACACAAAATTCCTTTGTCTCAGTTTGAAATTCCTACCTACATTCCTACTGGCCACTCTACCTGGCTAGGTAAGGGACACAGTTAACCCCTTAGTCCCCAGGCTGCTGGCTAACCCTCATGATCATGACATAGGTACAAAAGCACAATTAGCAAAACTACCCTATCCTGGGAGATCGGCTTAGTTATGACAATCGTGCAGCCCACTGAGATAAAGGCAGGCCACTCTCACGGCCCACTCACTAGCCTAGGTTGCCCATTGGTGCAATGTATGCAAGTCTTTTTAGGGGTGATACCTCTGTGGAAGTGTTTACAAACTTAATCATCGGCTCTTCCCTACATTGCATGTGATCCTTGGCCAACAGAGAAACATCAGCTATTCAAAAATGTAATACAAGGGTATTGCATGCATTTGCAGTATCTGTATCACTGACATCTTTGCTGCGCATGTCTGATAATATCTCAAAAAGATTGTGTGTTTGTGTACATACTTGCTTAGAAGTTTTTTAAACTTGGCATAACTTCATTTTTAATGAACTCAAAGTAGACTCAGAAGAATATGTAAAGGTATTCATGAATTGCAATAATCAGAAAATAGACACAAAAATAATGAATCTAAAAAAGATTTCTCTCTACAAACTAATACCAAATAATATTTTGCATCCATCTAAAAATGAAAGAGGATCTCAAAATACTTTATAAAATTAATGAATTAAGCATCTGGCATCCTGGGAGATTTGTATTATTAGCCCCTTTACATACAACGTTCTGAAACTGAAGCAGAAAGAGAGTATTCTGTAGAGGGCTCTAAGCAGGAATATTTTTTCCCTGCAGTAAAAAAACAGGTAAGTTCTTATAATAAAAAGCAAACATCTCCCTCAGCTGTCTGGGCCCTCAGCAAGTGCTTAGTTTGCTTTTGCCTAGAAGCAGCTCTGCACAGAAATATTAAACTTGCCCAGGATCCCTTACCAAGTGTGGCAGGGTCCATGGAACTGCTAGACCTATGCCTTATAAGACCATTCTCTCTCCCTCCCCCACCCCGTTACTTATTGAAATATTGTGTATTTTCCCCTTACAAGACAGCAGAAAGGTAAAAGGAGAGACAGTATAATAACTTAATGTGCAGGCTCTGCTGTAGTCATAACAGTTAGCTCAGCACCAGGGCATTTCCTGATTGTAAAGTTGTTCTCCCCACCCCCAAACGCTACAGTGACTTACTCTAATCAATTAGACATTGTTGGTTCAATGGTAACCGCTAGTGAAAACCCATCCATCCATCTTCCTTCTGGAGAGCTCCTGTCCCAACCAGCCAAGGTCCCTCCTCCTTCCTTCGCAAAGCAGCACTACAAGCAGGAAGGAGAAACGGGGAAAAGCTAGTGTCGGGAGCTTCTCTGATAAAGGCACCGGAGCAAGAGGAAACCTGACTGACGGCTGCTCCTAACCCCAAAGGGAAAGAGCTGCAGCCGCGGTGCATGGAGGAGCCTGTCGTGTCTGTGACTTGCTGCAAGAGACACACACGCAGGCGCGATCACCCTGGAGCTTTTCCTGTTGTGTAGCAGTAGCTACAGTGAGTGACAGGCGGAGGCCGCCCCCGCCAGCTAATGACACACGCGCGGTATCTCCCTGCTGCTGCTCTTGTGTGGCCTGGGGCTTTGTACAAAAAAGGGGAGACCCCCGCACAGTCCCCGCAGCTCTCCCGGGAACACATCGCTCCACAGCAGCAACAGCAGGGCGCAGGGCAGAGCTTCCTTCAAGCCCACGGGCCTGCCCCATCTCCCCGCCCCCGAGCCCCAAGGCAAATCACACAGGGCGCTTTACTACTCGCACTGCTGCTCAACCAAGCCTTTGGAACGCTCCGGGGAGAATTCCACCCCAGCTGCTGCTGCTGCTCCCTTTCCCCTCCCCGGCTCCCAATCCAGCTAATGGTGAGAGCCGTCAGAACACCTGGGAAGAGAGGCGGGCGGTAGTTATCTGACAGTGATTGGCAGTCCTACGCGAGCCAATGGCTGCTAGAGAGAGGGGGGGAAGAGGGAGAGGGAGCTGGGAGGGAGATGCGGGTGTAAGGCTAAGCGGTGAGGGTAGGTTGCGCCTTGGACTGTGTGCAGCTTAGTGGCTGTGTCTATGTGAGTGAAAGGAGAGACCCTGGGAGGGGGAAGAGACGTATCCAGATCTAGTGCAGCAGCCGGAGCAGCAGCCGTTCCGCTGCTGTGGGGGAAGGAAGACCAAGGCTGCTGCATTTGCACCCTGGTTATTTTTTAAAATTTATTTTTTTTCTTGGCTGCTTTTGCCTGTTGTTTGTGCAAAAATATATAAATAAGGAATTGGCGTGTGGCGTGATTGAGATAAATAATTAACTAGCGGAGGAGGCGGAGGAGCAGGAGGAAGCAGAAAGAGGAGGAGGAGGAGGAGAAGGAGGAAAGCAAAGCACAGCAAGCAGCAGGCAAGAGGGGCAATAACTTTAAGCATAGCCAAGGACCTAGAGACACTGACTGGCCGTTTGCTGCTGCAGCAGCCGTCTCAGCCTTGTGTCTGCGCTGTGTGAGGGAGCGAGCGAGCCCTTCCCTCCTGCCCCCGGCTGCTGGAAATGTCTGAGCATAAGGCAATTGATCCGAAGTTATCAACGACGGACAGGGTGGTGAAAGGTAAGTGCTGTGCCGTGCACAGACGGACACACACCGCCAGCTGTCTGCTTGCACAGGCCCCCCCCCCTCCATTTTTTAAAAAAATTGGCTACCACCGTCCTCCAAGATACAGTACCTACCCCCCTCCCCCTTTCGGGAACAGGGTCTGCTTATTTACTGTGGCTGCAGTTGCTAAATGCACGAGATGTGTTTGGAGGAGGCGGCGGAGGTGATGGGGGGAGTGAATAGGGAGTAGCCGTTGTGATAGCTATAGGAAGTGGGTGGCTGTTGGTCAGGGTAGTGTCTGGGGGTGGTAATTTGGTTGGTATTTTGTACTATTGACTCGGGTTTGGCTTTGTTCGTGAGAGCTCTCTGCCTGGTGCTATATTGCAGCATTTTCTCCCCTTGCCTCCCCCGCTCTGCCTTCAAGTGATTGCATAGGGATCGCGCGAGAGAGGGGGAGCCCTAGCTTCCTTAATTGCTGGAGTGTCTAAGGCAGAAGGAAAGGGAGGGCGAAAGAGCGTGGCTCCCTTCTCTCCCCTGGCTACTACTCCGGCCATTTCCCCCCCGCCTGGTTCGAGCCTTTCTGGGTTGCGTGGCCGGGTTCGCACGCAGACGCCGCTGTCTGGAGGCAGATCTTGTCCCTGCATTTCAGCACCCCGCCTGCAGGAATATGCCCGTAAATCCCCCGATCCTGGCAGCCGGGGCTCTCCTTCCCCTCCTCCCTCTCCCTCTCCCTCTCCCTCTCCCTCGAGTCGCTGACATCGCTCCTCTGCTTGCCTCTCTCAAACGTGCTGCGTGATGTATGTGACACCTGGAGCCAGCGGTTGATTCACAGACATCTCCGTTCGGGCGGGGACGTGGCTTTTAATGTGCAAGAGCCGGGAGCCCTTCCCCGCGGTCCTTCACGGTCTATTTCTTCACTTAGGGAAGGGAAATCCGTCGATCTCTCTGTCTCTGCGTACACACCTAGCCTACCCACCCAGCCACCAGCGCTGCTGTGGTGGGCAAAAGCCTATGCAGCAGCAGCGGGAAATTCTTCTGCCTCTGGGCGATGCCATCTGGTTCAGTAGCCAAATGAGGGAGGGGGAGGTGACTCTAAAATGTGAAATATTTATCCAGGAGGACCATCCTCTCTAGGAGAGGAAAATGCATGTGCTAGCCACATAATACATGCTGCACATTAATACATGCTAGCCACATAATACATGCTGCACATTATTGTAGACTGCAATACAAGCCACTCCCCCCCCATCATGATTATTGTTTAGGATTTGGCCTGGCTGAGTGGAAGTTAACCAAGAAGTCCTACTGTTTCCCTTTACATCTTTGTTTGTGTGTGCCCATACCTGTGTGTGGGTGTTCACCACAAATGAGCATAATGACTTTGTGCCATTTTAAAAAATATACATGTATTATGTTCTATAGGTGCTAATGCTTCTTGAGTCACTCCATTTGTTGAAAAGCATCTGAGAGTTTTCTTTAGCCACGCAAGCACTGTGCACAACAATGAAGAAATGCTTATTCCTTTATGGAACAAATATGTGTTTTAATAATGTACAATGCTTATAGCAAATGTGCATATTTCCATATGTGTGCTTAGATGTAACACGGTGTATTTATCATAGACTATAAACCTGTATTTATCTCCAGAATTTTTTGTGAAATACAGACTCCAAATGGGTTGTGCAATGCTTCCAGAATCCAAGAGACTTAGAACAAAAATGGCTCTGCAGTATGTACAATTTTAAGTGCTTACGTGAGCATCAACCAAAAAGTCTTGGGAAACTGAGAGATTAACATCTTTATGTATTTTAATTTTGTGTTTTCTATTGTTTGTTTTTTTTTGCCTTTATCTTGTGAAATAAGAAATCTGTCACACAACTTAGGCAGTATTGCACTGAATCATGGTCCTGTGACATCACACTCAAAGAGCAAGGATTTAAAAGTTTGTAATACTCTTCAGCCATAAATAAATATTTTTGCCGACTGTTTAAAGTACACTAGTAATTGGGGCTGGAATGCAGATTTCTTCTTAAATATTGTTATTGAGTCTGTGCAAAGGTAGGATTCAGTTCTAGGAATTTAATCAGGGAAAACTTAAATTCACTGGGAATTATGCACAAATGAGGGAACAGGGGCAGGATCTGACCTATTATCTTTTTACTAAAAAAATCATCTTTGCTTTTCTAAATGCAGATAAAATTGCTACTCCTGTATTTAATAATAGGATCAGTTACTGTTATGTTTAGAGGTACTATAATTTAGTCTAGGTTTTTTTTTAACACATTAGTGTGATATTTTAGTCTTGTTATAACTCTTAATCTTAAATCTCTTTTCACGTTGTTACACTTCATTCTGTGTTAAGTATGTAGGCCTTTTCAGAAATGCTATTTCTAAGATACTCTGACAAAACAGATAGTTGGGGATACTTACATTTTTTTATAGATATAAATTGGGTGAACATTCAATCAACCAAACATTTAAGATTTTATTCCTTTTATGAAGTATTCATTAAGAGGGATTGAAAGAATAGAAGTTGACCTAAATCGTGCTTAGAAGAGTTATTCATTCATCTGGCCTGATAGTTGTTATACCTCAACATCTTGTAGTTAATATTTGGATTCATTTCACTGGTTCATTCTTTTATTAAACACCAAAATCCTGTTAAATGCTTAAATACAGAACCTGGAATGAGTAATGCACAGTGAACTCTTAATAGGATTACTTTTATACTGTATCATATTCATTTTAAATTGCGTTCACTGAACTGCTTTTTTATTGTTTAGAAGCATAAATGAAGAAGGATAGTAATGTAGCTTTTTTTCACTTGTAATAACAAAACAAATGTGATTCATAACTTCATTTAGTGCTGTAGAATCCCAGGTCATGTATTACATTAGCCAAAGCTGTAGTGTTCCTTCTTCATAGGCCATTATCTAATCTATATCTTTTCAAGAGGAAAAGCTGAATAGCCTTGCAATGGTAAAATTAATAAAATAAAGTATTATTAAAACGTAGATAATTGTGAGGCTTCAAATAATTATGCATTTTTCTTCATTACATTTTAATCCTCTGGACCATGTTCAGATAAAACCTGTGTTAGCTGAGAGGGTTTTTAAAGATACACAAATAAACTGTAAAATGGAACCTTATATGGGGAAGAAACACGTTTTGGTCTTCTATATGGGCTTGATCAGTGGCATTATCAGTCAGGATCTGATAGTTTACCTACTGCAAAATTATAAGTTTAGTTTTGAAAGATAACAGTCACTCTACACATGACAGGAGATGTCTTGTTATATCAAGAACTCCAAGCTTTGTGTGAACCTTAGGTAGATACTACTACGTAACAGTAGCGGGTTTGCAAGGGTGAGAATTCTAGCAGCTTTAAACAGATTGCCATATTGCTGACACCTGTTGGGGTTTTTTTTGGTTTTTTTTTTTGTATTTTAAAGATACTGCTAAAGAGAGTGACTTTAAAGATGTGAAATTATTTCAGTGCAAGAAACTATTTCATACACTGCCACTCACATAGAATTTTCCAGTCTATCAAATTGATTTAATTCAAATTAAAATGTCCTCATTTCTTCGCAGAACAGTTAGGTATTATGAAATGCCTTGTAAGATCTTGGCCTTCTGTTGCCTACGTTATGTCATTTGTACGCAATGGCACCTGACAGCTTATTGAGTGAAATCTTAATATGCACAGATCTGAAATTACTGGATAGTGTGCAATATAAAGAAGTAATTCAGGTCCATGTCTTACAATGGCAAATTTTCAAAAGGAAACTCACTTCTGAAAGACGAAAAAATACATTTTTGGGAAACGGTATGGAAAGAGTATCCTGCATGTCAGTCTGAAAGATACTCTTATACCTCAGTCGAGCAAAGATTATTCCACAACTTTCTCCTTTAATACATGCATTCTGATGCAAGAAATTCTTAACCCTTTTAGCATCTGTAACATAGACAAATCAGCTTTAGACTGTAGGTACTAACATGTACAAATACTGTTTTAAAATGTATTGATCTGCAAACACACATGATTAGTTGAATGAGATTACTGATATGCATAAAGCTGTGCACATGCAAAAGTGTTTGCAGGATTAGGGCTCATAAAACCTCAGTCTTGCTGAAAGGTGCTGGCTTGAAAACCCTGAAGATTGAAGTCCTTAATGTCCTCATAGAAAAAGTATAACACAGGGTTTGTCTTTATTTATCCTGGGATTGACCTCCCAGAGTTCGATTTTTAGCAGGTCCTTACTAGACTTGCTAAATCAACTGCTGCACCCCCTTTGACTCTGGTACTCCACTGGGTCACGAGGTGTAAGGAAATTTTCTCTCGTCGACCAACTGCAGTGGGGACGCTATAGAAATTCAACCTAAGGTACGTCAACTCCAGCTACGCTGTTCTCATAGCTGGAGTTGCTTATCTTAGGTCAACTTTCTCCCATACTGTAGACCTGTCCACAGATGCAAATGGTTGTTTCCCTATGTCACTCTGCTTATGAGCTTTCATTCCCCTCAGTTGGGATGAAAGGGTTGCTAATTATCTACATTAGTTTAGCACTCGAGGCTTGTGAAATTTGTGGGAGGAGGAAAAGAGGGTGTCAATGTTCTGGGTTTGGCACTGGCTTTTAAGGTGGGGATACTTGGTACTGGAAGCTGGCTGAGATACTAGCTTATTCCACAAAGGTCACAGAACTGCTGGCTGGTGCCAATATCTTTTGATCACTACTCATCTTAGCAAGATTTGAACTAGTGACCTTAGAAAGGAAAGGCTCTATATCAGGGGTGGGCAATAATTTCTTGCCGGGGGGCCTCTTCTGGCAAGGTGGAGGAAACTTCATGGGCTTCCTTCTGCCCCAGGTCCTAATTGGCCTGAGGGCGGGGGAGCGGCAGGGCCTCCGTGGGCCGGATCAACCCGCTTGGCAGGCAAGATCCAGCTCACAGAGGTGCTTTTGCCCACCCCGCTCTATATCATGTTACCAGTGTCTTCAGATTGTTCTATGTTGCATTACAACCTCCTGAAGTACAAGAATCTGTAATAAAAACAAAAATGTATCAAAGCTCTGTCTCAATATACTAAAGATAACATAGAACAAAATAAATAGATAAATGTTGTTTACTATTGTTTGCAGACAGCCATAATGCTGTGCATTTTTGTTTAATTTGGAATTGACTGAAATCAA
This sequence comes from Apalone spinifera, assembly GCA_030068395.1. Classification (NCBI taxonomy): domain Eukaryota; kingdom Metazoa; phylum Chordata; order Testudines; family Trionychidae; genus Apalone; species Apalone spinifera. The sequence continues at coordinate 22,945,291 of JANRFK010001234.1, read as the reverse complement.
CTATAGGACATCCAGCAGCTAGGATGGGTGTGTGTGGGGGGGGGAAAAAGGAGCTGCTAGTTTCATTCATGGTCTATCGCTTCTAGACCTTTCCTGGTGATCACACTCTGCATTTTGTATACCATCTTCAGGTTGGAAGTGATTGTTGTATATAATGTATGGATAGATTGATTTATTTTTGATCTAGCCATGGCACTTCATATTTAAATATAATCCCGTTTATATTTTATCCCTCCAATACTTAACAAATACAATAACTTGTATAGTTATATTAGCATGTGTTCATCAAATAAGTACTTTTTTTGCTAGTCTTGATTTTATTTTTTTAAAGGTTCGTATACGTGTCTAGCAGTAACTGCTCTTTGTTGGTATGAGCCAGAGGATAAGGTTCAGCGGAAACTCTGAAGATCAGTATTTAGAAAGATGTATGCACCTTTTGTAGGGCTGTGCCTCAACCTGGAATCCAGAGCACGCCCAGGTGGAATATAAACCACTATAAGACTTCAGGTACTGATACTTCTTGCTGTTTGGAACTGATACTAGGATATTGTTTTGTTTTCAGTTTCTTTAAACCAGCTGAACTTTTACCTATTAAAAATAAGACTTTTTGTACCCTTTGTGGCTGCTTCATATATGTCTTGTTTGGTGCTGCTTAGCTGTAAGTGGAGTGATGCTCAAAACTTGTGAATTAATCTTAAGTGACCTGAACAAAGGGAGATTAGATACTTAAACTGTTTCTTTTTTCTAAATACGGTGTTTACAAAAAATGAGGCGCATGGGAAGGAGTCACTTGGCAGTTGGTGTGACGTAAAAGCATTCATCATTAATGTTGTCTCCTTTAATGGTGTTGTAATAGTACACTTCCATGTAATAAAGGATTGCACTTTCTGTATGGAAAGTGTGGGATCAAATTTAGTGGGAGGGGATGTAGGAGACCATCTGCATTCGGCAGTATAGAGAACTGTACAACTTCTGTCACAGGATTGTCTACTCTTGATCAACACTCTAAACTTCATGGAAGACATGAAACATGTCTTGGGTCTCTGTTTTGGTGACTTCAGTGGGATTCTTTAAAAAGAACCAAGAATTTTGTCCCATCTGTTCTCACTCAGTAAAACATGCTATGTAAACTACAGCGGAGGAAAGAAAGACAACTACATACCTGTATAGTCCCTAAAGGAAAAACTAACAAGATGGTTTAATAGGTGATGAGCTTTTGTGGGCCGGACCCACTTCCCCACAAAAGCTCATCACCTATTAAACCATCTTGTTAGTCTTTAAAGTGCTACATAGTTTTTCCTTTTGTTTTAGCAAGATCAGACTAACACGGATACCTCTCTTTTACTGTATAGTCCTAGTTAGTCAAAGAAAATATCTTGCTTCGCTTTTTGTTCTTGTGTGGGCCCAGAATCAGGCCAAATGCATGTCTAAACCAGGACTGACTGAATTCCATCAGTGGAATGCTGGTAGGGGTTGGGGTGTGTGTGTGTGTGTAAGGGTTTTAACTGATTCAGTATGTGTATAACTTGTATTTTGTGTGCATAATATGTACAACTAGGATTCATTTTTATTATACTATTGAAACAGTAATCTGAACAAGTTAAATCAGAAAATTCTATCTTGATAAGTGTGCAGTAATGTTGGCAGTTCAATTAGCTAGTCATTAATTTGCTTAACCTTTGTTTAACCATGAATACTATAATTTTTGTAAAGGAAATCAATTCACCAAATAAACCTGTCACACTTACTGTATAAGAGCAGGGAAATATTCCAGGACAACTTCCTTTGTATTGGAATCCTTATTTAGTGCTCGATTGTGAATTCTCTCTGTACAGACACACTGAAGAGAAACACATCTGACCTTACTTAGAACTCTGCTGTCTGGAAAGAGGATGTGATATATGGTGGAGAATTGTCAGGCAGCTTTGTGAATGCACGGAAGCCAAAGATTGTTGAGGAAAGTCTTGCTCAAATTATGGATAGAAAGTTTTCTGCACAATTTATAGCTCCATGCTCACCCATGCTGTCCACCTATTCTGTAATTGCCTCCAGAGAGAAGAGAGTATATGCTTTTGTTCCCATCCTTGGTGTTAGGAATTGAGAGGGGAGTTAATGCTGAATGTTAACAATATTAATATAAGCAGAAAATTGTAACCTATTACGACATTTCATGGGAAGATTCTGTACAGCATAGAGCTGCTGTTTCTAACTTTCTTTTCTATTTCCTTTTCTTAACTATGGCCTGACTTAGTGGTAATTTTTGTTGTACCATGAGACAGAGAAACATGCAAGTGGATGCTTTTACTTTCTTGTTCTCCAATATGTGCCATGCAGCAGAGAGCAAGTGAGCATATGAATAGTGAAATTATTCGTCTCTGGGTATCTCGGGTTCACGGTATTTCAGTCACTCCCACAGGTTTCAGAAACTTGAACAGGCCCCTGTTGTTAAAAAACCTTCAGAAATAGCAGTCTGAAAATTCAGTTCAGCCCTCATTAACAAGTAATAATGGTAGCTGGCATTGAACTGCTGTTTTTTTATTTTATTTTTTTTATTTTTTATTTATTCTCTGGGGCTTTAAAAAGTGCCCTTTTATAACAACTTTCTGTGTAGTCACACTCTTGTATTTTTAAAAAGTACAAAACAAGGCCTAAATCTGGGTTTCAATAGCAATGTAGATTCTGTAAAGTATGCTCAGACAAACTGAAGGAATATTTTGTGTTTAAAGGCTATGTATCCTATATTTCTTTGCAGGTACCAGAAGGAAAGACATTTTCTACATTATTTATTTTTAACAAAATTGTTTTAAGGAATATTTGTATAAATATTATTGAAGGCTTTTCTAAACTTCTAAAATGTGCCCTAAAGGAAGCCACAACTTTCTAAAGAGAAACCCACTTCAAGGAGACTTCAGATAAAAGAATCTGAGACTACACTTATGTGGTTACATGAGTTGAATTTAAAATATTACAATGTATCATCTCAGCTATTTAAGATGAACACTTACAACCATTTCCTCTTCTGATGAGTCAATACCTCGCCTTCTCCTGTAAAACATCACTGATTGCCTGTTACTCAATTATTATGTAATCCTGGGGAATGTATGGCCCCCAACCCTGCAAATACTTCAGCATGCAAGTAAAATTACTCACATGAATATGTGTCTTGAACTGAACAACCCTGCTGCTCAGATTTTGGATCAAATATATATTAAGTTCATATGGGAAGTACAATCTGTTTCTTTTCACTTTTGCCTGCAGTGTAGACATACAGTAAATCAAGATGCGCCACTTCAGCTACGTTAATTGCAATATAATGGGCTTGCTTTGTAGACGTGCACTGTTATTTTGAAATAATCAGTTATTTTGAAATAAGCATGCAGTGTAGACATAGCTTTACTGTGCTGCAGAAGTCGGACATCTGAGAAATGAAGAGAGCAAAACAATGCTTTGATTGTGAATATTATTTCTCATTGCTCACTCTACCTGTGTTGCTGCTCTTCACATTTTTTCTCTTTCTCCTCCACCAAAAAGTTCATACTGTTGGAATAACACCTCCTAGAGTAGTACCTCTTTCACACAGTAATTTGCATGCATTTTGAAACTGACTAGATCTATTTTTATAGGCAAGGTTAGGCATGTTAACGTTGGCATAGCAACACTGCTGTATGAAGAGAACGTGACTCTTATTTATTTAAGATTTAACCAGGATGCCAACATGAGTTCTGAATAGCACAATTTTTCTGTGGACCTTGGGGCAAAAATTCCAAAAGACAGACACAAATCATTTTTCTGATTTATAAGGTAGCTTATGTGGTAGCTTGCTCTTTTTTTTTTTTAAAAAAAAAAAGGCAAATCTGACTGCCTTGAGGTCAATGAACATACATGGGTTTTGGAAACTGAAATATTAGATTCCTATACAATAAAATGCATTCTACCAAAGCTAGGAAAAAAAAATCTTGCCTGACACTTTCTGGCTGAAGACTATTGCTGCTAGGTAGGGTGAAATTGCAACACCCCTGCAATTTAAAGAAATAAAACCATTTAGTGTTATAGTTTGGTTTCAGTTTTTCACACTTTTTTTTCCTTCCCCTATTTTTTTTTCTGTCCCAGCATTGTGTTCTTTTGCTCTCCCACTTCTCTCCTCCTCTCCTAATGCTATAAACATGAATGCTCCTCAGTTCTGTAAATACTAATGAATGTGCTTCACTTTAAGCACAAATAGTTTCACTGAAGCTAATGGGGCTACTCCCATGCTTACAGCTATGTCTCTGTGTGTTTGCAGGATTGGATGGTTAGATTGTATGTTCCTTGGGGCAGGGCCCAGGGGTGTGGTATGTTATGCAAAGCAGTAATTGTTGCTGTCTCCCATCCACCCACACAGTCACATCTGTGACTTGGAAAATGTCAGATTAAGATGATGATGATCAGGTGAGAAGCTAGGCTCTCTCTTGTCTGAACTTCTGTGAAAAGGGAAACACCTGCCAAGTTTTGTCTGTGGACCTTACTCAGAATTCTGTTTGTCTTGTTACCACTGTAGAGTAAGTCTCTCTAATCTCATTAAAGCCTACAAGATCTTGTAGAGACAAGATCATGATTTCTGTGTTCTGTCCAGCTACCGTTCAAATCCCAGTGCCTCCTTACTACTGGTAGGGCGATCTTTGTTTGGATGTACATTCCTGCTACCTTTTCCTCCAGCTTCTGATTATTTTTTTTTTTTTTTTTTTGTATTAGCATCTTCCCCTCTAACTGATTAGCTCAGATGCCTGCCACTGTTGTTTCCCATAGCTTCTCCCAAAATCTAACTGAGCAAATCCGACTCCATTCTTGTGGTTTTCTTGTTGCTTGAAAGCTATCGAATGGCAGCACAGAAAACTCTTAGCAGGTCTGTGATTTCTCTCTCCCCACCCCTCCTAGCTTGGAAAAGCACTGAGCACTGAAGCTGACCCTTTTTTGTATATTTTTAAAAGACCACACTGCCTTTGTTTACACTCTCATTACATTTGGATAAAAATGGGAGAAATTGGTTTATTTTAACTGGGTGGAGAGGATGCTTAAATTCTGCAGAATTCATCCAAGAAAGTTTCTTGAATACTAAAGATGAGTGGATTTTTCAAGTCTTGCTTCTTGCACTTCCATCCTTTGTACAGAATACATACAGCTGGATAGGGTTGAGGAGCGGAATTATGGTGACAGGAATGTTGAGGGATTGATTATTTCAATGAAATAGCAGCTATTTTTTCTAATATCTCATATATTAAGAGGCAGAAACATACAGAAGGGCAAATCTAGACCTAATAACATAAAATCTGATGCAAAATAGAACTGTCTAAATAAAAAGTGCAGTGTTTAATATAAAATATTTGGATCATGAAAACCATTACTGGAATAATATGACATGTCAGTCTTTTAAAATCTACATTATATCTTATTAATTTCCCTATCCATCATTTAGAGAGATGCAGCTTAGCCAGTTTATAGAAGCTCTTTACTTGGACAGATTAAAATATAGCAGTACTTGCCTGAATTGGCTAAATTGTTATATTTTGGTTTCTTTCCTGAATTCTGCTACACAAAATGTGAGATGAAAAATCCAAAATCTACAGGTGCTATGGATTGTATTTATCATTGAAGAGATCACTGACTGTTGACTACATAAATTGGTGATGGAAAAAGTGTTGCTTTTAAATATTTTTACTAGAATACCATCTCCTTCTATAACCAGTCTGTGCCATTTTGCGATCAAATTAAATGTATTTTGAATTTCTGATCCAAATAATGAAAATGTGCTAACACGCACATTGTATTATTACAGATAAGTCTTAAGTTTCACACACAACCTTGTTCACTGTATTTAGTTACTGGAATCCTGAGCTATTTTGTTAGTCTTTATTCTGGGTGTCACTTTCATATTTGTTTTTGTTTTTTAATCTTGTGAGTGGACTTGCATAGATGGCTTGTTTTTATTTCCTGTTTTCGGACCACTTATCCAGGCTAGAAAAGATTGCCTGCCAAAGCATGAACATTCCTGCAGCCGGTCATACCATGGGTGGGTGATTGACAACTGTAGAATCTTCTACCCTGTTTTCCTTTGCTTCCTGGTACAGCTATAAGTAGTGCTTTATTTTGGGAGAGTGCTTTTTGCCCCTGCTTGGAATCCCATGGCAGCTTTAAAATTTATGGGACAGTCTGAGATGTTTCCATTCTGTATCAAGCTCAAGCGTATTGGTTACAGAACATATTGCGAAACTGTTGAGGTTTGGGTCCTCATTCAGGCTAGCTCTTCAGTTCCTCTGACCCCCTTCTGATACTGCAGTCTTTGGTGACTTGCTTAGCCCTGTAAACACATGTCACTGCAGTTCCCATAAAGATGTCCTGGTCATGAGACATTGCTGCCTTTTTGAGACTCTACCTCTCTCTTTTTCTTTCACAGACTTTGTTTGATTGCTCTGAGTGTGAGTTCTCTCAGGACATATCTGGGTTTTAATGACTTCTGCCAGCTTGCTGCATGGGTGGGTGAACAGAGATTATGACCTTTTCTGGTGCACTTATTTTAGAAACAGCAAAAATTGATCATGGCCAGAAAATTCTAGTTTCTAGAGTAAGTCCTTATGGGCATCTTTACTTTTTCCTTACAGCTTTTTTTCTAGATGTCAAACAGTGTCTCAACAGAAGAGAAGGTGGGCCATGCTGGATCACTCACAGACCCTCCAGTTTAAACATGTGAATGTGACTCCTGCAGGTGCCTTCCCCCTTCAGTATTTTCCCCCATTCCCCTCCTATCTTCTCGAGATCCAAGGTATGGCATATCTGGTACTATAGAGAGGACATTTATAAAGCTTGAGTATGGTTGAGGAATTGCACTTAAAACAGCTTTTGATTTGAAGACATTGTCACCCACCATAGTTTGTGATGTTGCCCTACCTCTGTCAGATGCTTTTCAGTAACAAACTTGGACTGTGTTTGTTGCTGTTCATATTCCCAAGTGACAATTGTTATATCCCATCTTAATAATGACCATATGCCTGCAACATTTCAGTTACCATCATTTTTCATGAGGTGAGGGTACCAAAGAGGTCTTGAATTGGAAATTATTCAAAATAAGAGTCTTCACATCCTCTAAAAACAGTTGGAATAACTTCAGACCATTTTACCATCGGGTTTTCCAAGTGCCAGTCTGATGTATGCAGTGGTGTGGTCACTGTTCTTCCCAGAGTATTATCAGAGAGATCAGATGGGTGAGGTAGTATTATTTTATTGGACCACCTTCCATTGGTGGGAGACACAAGCTTTTGAGCATGCACAGAGCTCTTCTTCAGGTCAGAGAAATGTACTCAATGTCTCAGCGAATTAACAGTTTTGCTAGCTACTAAAAATCATGGACTGACTTACTGAAATGAACTGCTTATTACAACACTCAAACCTTCCCCCACTCATCCCCAACCCCACCCCCCTGCGCTGCCGATCATTGGGAGGTGTTTGGGTCACATTACATGGACTGGTCCTTGGAAATAAGTTGTTCTCATGTATGCTGAACAATCTGTTCCACCTTATATTTAGCTGTGATACAGAGTATATTTCCCAGACCTGTGTAAGCTTTAAAGCTTATCTGGATCATCAAAAGGCGAAGAAAAAGATATTACCTCAGCCACCTTGTTGCTCTAAGTTTTAGTCTGATGTAAATTTACAGTGGTCATAGTGTATTAGATCACCTGAAATAGTGTGTCCAAGTACACTGAGACACGCAGCTATAATAAATAAAAACAAATGGGCACAAGTTCATGTTTCATGGTAACTTTTATTTTTAATGTTTTTTTCCATGCTCTCTTAAATTCATGGTACTAATACAGGAGTAGTTTTGCGCTGGGTGAGACTGGAGATTTTTCTAAGGTACAGTTGGTAATTTGACACTAACCGCTATTGAAAATCAAAGGGACTTAAATGCCAATTGGTGCCAATTAAATGCCACCAAACTGCCAGTGAATGTCAAAGGTGCCTAAGTCCCTTGGCAGGTACCATTTGGCACTTGTTTCTTTGAAAACTTTTCTCTTTAAGAGCCTGATCCAAAGTTGATTGGAGTAAAGAAGAAATCTTTCAGTTGACTTCAGTAAACTTTGAGGTAGGCCCTAGTTGCATGATTTTATGATTGCCATTTTTGGTCTTCCTCTTCCTTACTTTTTATCATTAGGTACCCACTTTGACATCTTATTTTAAATTAGATGGCAAACATCTTGTTTGTATAGCATACGCAGAATGGAGAGGTAACTAGTAGTGGTGGTTGCCAAAGGGTCTGTATTGTTTACCACTCCAAATAATTCATAAATGATCTGGAAAGAGTGGCAAAGAGGTGGCAAAATTTTGCAGGTGACACAAAACTACTTAATATAGTTAAGTCCTAAGTAGACTATGAAGGGCTACAAAAAGATCTCTCAGAACTGGGTGACTGGGCAGCAAAATGGAAGATGAAATTCAATGTTGATAAATACAAAGTAATGAACAGTATAAAATATAATTCCAACTATACATATCAAATAATGGGGTCTAAATTAGCTGTCCCCATTGAAGAGAGATCTTGGATCACTGTGGATAGTTCTCTGAGAACATCCACTCAATATGCAACAGCTGTCAAAAAAGTCAAGATGTTGGAATCCTTAAGAAAGGGTTAGATAAAGCAGAATATATCATATTGTCTCTATACAAATCTATGGTATGCCCGCATCTTGAATACAGTGTGCAGATGTGATGACCAATAAAAGGAAGTTCTTCTTCACACAGCGCATAGTCAATCTTTGGAACTCCTCACCTGAGGAGGTTGTGAAAGCTAGGACTATAACACGGTTTAAAAGAGAACTAGATAACCTCCATGAATTTAAGTCCATCAATGGCTATGAGCCAGTATGGGTAAGAAGGGTGTCCCTAGCCTCTGTTTGTCAGAGGGTGGAGATGGATGGCAGGAGAGAGATCGCTTGATCATTACCTGTTTGATTCAGTCCCTCTGGGACACCTGGCATTGGCCACTGTCGGCAGACAGGGTACTGGGCTGGATGGTCCTTTAGTCTGACCCCGTACAGCTGTTCTTATGACCAAATTTCAAAAATGATACATTGAAATTGGAAAATTCCAAAAATAACTTTATAAATTCATGAAGGGTAGGTCCATCAAAGGCCAGCATAGGCAGGGATGTTGACCCTAATCGCAGTCTCTCAGAAGCTGGGAATGGGCGACAGGGATGGATCACTTGAAGATTACCTGTTCTGCTTATTCCCTCTGGGGCTCCCAGCATTGGCCACTGTTGAAGGCAAGATACTAGGTTAGATGGACCTTTGGTTTGACCTAGTATGGCCGTTCTTATGCTCAGGTTTGTTAAATATATGGGTGGTGGGTATAAGAGGCAGGGGAAGGCAATGCCTTTCAAAACTGCCAGCCCTTGCACCATTTCAGCACAGCTTCTGGAGTCTCACAGGACTGTCTGAGCTTCACCCTTGTTGAGGATGGGGCAGTTTCACTAGTGTTCCTGGGGCAAGGGGGTTGGGGCCAGGTGCCTCCTGTGTTCCTTGTCTTGGGTATGTGTGTGGGGGAGGGGGCATTATATGCCAGCCCGGGCCCATGCTCCTTTGCTCCGAGGAACTCTAGGGCCATATGTTTCCTACCCATAGCCTTTCCTCCTGATGCTTTGCCCTGGCACCAGGGAAGGCTGGGGCCACACATCCTTCTCTCCTCATTTTCCCACCTGCCCCCATGCTCCTGGAGCTGGGGACATGTGCCCTCACATCTGTGCTGCTGAGGCTGCATATAACCTGCTAGAGGAAGGGGTGGCCTGTCCCTACAGTTGGGGGGGGGAGGGGGAAGAGGAGGGGAAGCTTAGCTCCCGGGGACCCTAGGTAGTAGGTCCTAGGCTGGGGGTTTGCTCCCCTAGCCCAAATTTCACTCACTATCTATGGTTAAATATTTCCCTATCTTGTAGGAAATGTACCATGTTCTTCTCAACATTTCTCAGAAATACAATTTTCCCATAAGCTTACATAGCTCATCAGAGCAAGACATATTCACTGCCCCAAAGATCTTGAGGTTTAAGGCAGACAAGGCACAGCATCACAGCTGCAGAGGATGAGTGGTCTGGAGGATAGCATAGAAATGATTACTGGAGAAAGTGAGCTTTAAGGGAGAGGGGGATGACTTTTTGGGCAGGTTGCAAGGGAAAGTTACGAACATGTGGATCAGCTTTAAAGTAAGGAGTGAAGCCAATACCAAAAGGATGACCATGGGGGGGAGGATGTGGGGAAGCATAGGGGAGGTAGGCTGTTTGAGTTGGGGAGCTTGAATCTGATTGTATGAAGAGAAGCTAACAAAGTAACTTGATGCTACATATATAGGCCCTTTCTAGCTACCTTAAATTGTACTCTGATTAGCTAGAAATGTTATCTTCAGCTTATTTTCAGGTATTTAATAATATCTTTGCTCGCCACAACACAACTTAATTTTTTTCATACAGGAGCGACGAAAAAAAGTGCCTGCTGAAATGACCAAGCAAAGATTTGTCGCATCCATATGGAAATACATTTACACATTGTTGGAGGTTGCAAAATCTGCCTTCATTTTAGAGGGTGGGTAAAGTGAGAGAATTGAACTCTGACAGGTGATAAGTAAGTTTCTTCTATGCTGCTTCTTTAGAACATGCAGACATCTCAGCGGCACAAGTTATTGAACAAGGAATAAAGTCCCAAGAGAAATAAATTAAAGACCAAAAATGAAGGGTCCTAATTAAAAGCATTTTATCCCTGCTTCACTAATTCACAGCTGCCTCCAGGGAGGTAGTGACTAGAATTTATTTCAATTGCTTGGTTTGTGACTAGTGTTGATTCTTGGGGGGTCTGTCTAACTGGCGATTTAGTGCACATAAAGTGTGGTGTAAATGTACAGTGAGCCAGCCTGCTGTGCACACTCCATCACTATTTTCACCCTCCCGAGTCACACTAAAAGCACTGTATATAAGTTTTAGTGTGCAGAGGCAGGGTGCACATGGTGACAGTCTGGCAGGCTAACGTGCTGTACATTTACCCCTTGCCTGGCTGTCCTTAAGCCATGTAGACAAGCCCTTGGTCAGATTCATGTTGGGCAACTTTCTGGTCAAAATGATGTCGGTTGGTAGACTGAGCAAAGGATCGAAGGGACTTTCCTACCTTCTCAAGAGTAGAAATAGCCTTTCCAGTACAGGGTTAAGAATGTTAGTAGACTGAGTATGTGCACCTAATAGTGGAATACCATGGTTTTCACTTGTAGCTCTCGCCTTAGAAATTACCCTCCTTTAACAGAAGGGGAAACTGAGACATGGAAGCCACAAAAGAGACTGGCAGCAGACCTGGGAAGTAAAATGCAGTTCTCTGCGCTCAGTTGTTTTATCCACTGGACTACACTGCTAGTAGGAGTATGTGGGTCACGAGAGGAAGCTGGCTGACTCCATGGCATACCTGCACTGTGGGTGGCTATGTTTCAGTCTCCTGTCATGCATTCAAATGTTTTTGAATGCCAAACATGCTTTAAATTGTATTAAAATTGAAGAATAAAACCCCAATAATTTTGATGTCTTGACTTTTGAAAATGTCTCATCACTTCTGAATGAACCTAAAGAATCAAGAGTGCTGACTGAAAATAGTAGCAGTAATGGTCATTTGATGTTTGGTTTTTGTTTTTAAGTTTCAAAGTGGGTAAAGAACTTCTTTTGACCTCCAAAGGAACAAGAAGAGTTAATCCAAGATTTCAAAGAACTGTACCTTAGGGAACATTAAATCCCAGTTCTTTTTAACCTGGTATTGTTATTTCCCTATGGCCATGGACCTCAGATGGCAGCTGTCTGGCAAGTAAACAATATTTGCTGTTTACTACATAGAGATTGGGGCATTGTTCTCATTAAACTCTATCAATGTATTTAACTTCTCGGTGGTATTGGAATCGCACATCTTGTATTCACAGACACTAGATGAGTTAAGGCTGATTGCAGCAAGCTGACAAAGGGGCCATCCAGTTCATGGTAGCAGGTCTGCCCAGTGGGGTTGGGAGACACGCGTGTGGCTGGGAGCCACAGTAGCTCAGTAGGGCAGGGATCTGCGATGTGTCTGCCCGGTAGGTCCTGGATCCCTGGCATAGTATGCACAACTGCCCTCTGGGTCCTGGAGTCAGGGCAGCAATGGCTACAGAGTGGGATTGGTAGGGCAGTGGGGCCAGAAGGAAGTGAGGTGCCGGCTGGGAGAGCAGCGGACCGGGTGGGGGGAGGGTGAATGGGCAGCTGGGGGTCCAGAAATGACCTCCTATAGCCCTGCAAAATCCCTCTTCCAGGCCCGGTCAGGTCCTGAGGACGCTGAACCAGGGAGGTCCAACCTGTAGAAAGCTACTTTGACTATCTTTTGGTTATCCAGTTAACGTAGTTTTCTGATGCAACTAAGATGCTGATGCCATGAAACTTCACAGGCTTTTCTTAAAGGAGTATTTGTTTCTGTAGTGGTTGCAATAGCAATAGTCTACACTTTCTCTTCTGTAACTTTTTATAAAAATATTATCCATTCTGTGTAGTACTTCATTGTTGAAGATGCCTATAACTTAAATGTGAAGATCAAATCCATGTTTTATACTCAAAAGGCCAGTAAACTTTTTTTTTTTTTTTTTTTTTTTGCTTGCCAGCTACCAGCTAACCAGAGCCAACCAGTGGCATTCAATAGTAAGTACTCTATCAGTGCACTCTTATCATAGTCTGCTATGAATATGCCCATGGTGAAATAGCTCCGAGATCTTCTGAAAGTGACTTTTTTTTAAATATAGGTGACTGCTTAGAGGGAGCATCTTTGACATTCTTTGCAGTGCACTTTAACCCAAACTGCTCTTAAATCCAATCATTGATAGGTTTTTTTTCCCCTTTGGAGGCCTATCTTTATATTATTTTGAAAGAATCCCCTCAGCAGGTGTTAACTTCTTTTGAGGAGATGCTGTTTTTATCTTGTTTCTATTAGAAAATGACTTTGTGAGCAACATGGTGAAGGTATAAAGCTTGGGATTTTTATCTTTAAGATCGACTTGAAAACTCCCCCCACCCTGTATTGATGCAGATAAACTCTCTTCTCCTGATGACCCCTGATATTTTGAGCTCTGTAACTGAAAGCAACTGTCAATTTGTGCCATAGATTTCCATCTGAAACTTCCAAATAAGCTACGTTAAGTGAACAGTTTTGTCTGCAGATGTAAAAAAGTCAGGTTTTCAGCTGAATTGCACTTGTAACTTTCAGTGTGTGAAGAGCTGAATCCTGTTTATGTATAGGATAAATTGGGTAGGTAGACTGACTATTACTCAACTTGCTTTAAGAATTTTCTCTCACAAACATAAACATAGTAATTATGGATGAGCATGTGCAAAACTGATCTCTTAACCCACAATGACAAAAGATAGACCACAGTGAGGATAGGGATGTGACCAACCAGTCAACTAGCTGCTTCCCCCCCATGCCTTGCTGCCTCGTATTGGAAAGAGTGGCATGGGGGAAAGTGGGGTGGGGGAAAGAGGTGGGGGTGCTTCAAAGCAGCAGTGCCACATGGAGCCCAGGGCCAGACCCCAGGCTCCACGGGGTGCTGCCGCTTTGAAATGCTGCATGCAGCCCGGGGCCAG
>JANRFK010001234.1:22909672-22926602 GCA_030068395.1 Apalone spinifera | reverse complement strand
GTTAAAAGTATTTCCGCAAAATCATGCCAGTCTAGACGTAGCCAATCTGTTTAGTAAATTATATCCATTCTTTTAGATTTGTAACTTCTTTTGGAGCCAGTAGCCAAGCTACCAGTCAAAATATACATTAGTATGGGGTAGCAGAAAGGTGGCACTGATCTCCAAAAACGTCACCGTTCCTCCTCATTCAGACTCTACTTCTCTCTTTAAGGGTGCACAGAAATGTGCATTTTATCATAATACATATGTACAGAAGTTCAGAACAAAAGAGGTCAGTTGTTAACATGAACAGTGATTTCTGCTGACTCTTAAACTTGAAGCATTCTTCTGAAGATGACAATTATGAGGGAGAGGAAGGAGACAAGAGGAGGGGCTAGGAATATTTTTGAGCTTTCTTGAGTGTTCTGTCCTGCCAGGCCTCAAGTTCTGCTGGAATGGTGCTAACTGATATGCTTTTCTGTTTGTGCACTACCACAGGCTGGAGGCAGTCATCAGGGAAAAGTGGAATAGGAAGTACTGCTGGCTGCTAGCAAAGGCAGCCCCTTCCGAAACTGATTTTGTTTTTAGTGGAAACAATGTAAATGACTGTGGTGATTGTACTCTTCCTCGTAAAGTGATGATGGAAACGAGAGAAAATCTACATCTATTTCACTGGCATTTGTGTTTGCCAAACAAACAAAATGTGTATCCTTGATGGGAGAGGAAAGCATAACTTGGCATTCTTGGGCACAGAGTCAAGTGATTTGACCCAAGGTCACCTGAGAGGTTGGCATAGCTAGGAAGAACCTATGGCTCCTGACAATGAATCCACTGTCCTATGCATTAGATCAAGCTGCCTCTCAAAACAAAGGGAATTGTCTTTATAACTCATTCTGATACTGCTTGTGTGGAGAGTTAACTGTGCCAAGCATACCTATTTTCCTGCCAGTGTGCAGGAAAGTTGGAGCATGTATTTGATTCTCTGGGTATGTGGTTTAATCTCCAAGATGGTGATTGCTTACATAGAGGATAAGATGTGCTCTTTAAGATAGATGGGTTATCTCAATGTGTATGAACTTTCATTTCAATTGGGTTTCAGATGTATTTATTTGGCCCTCCAGATTTGGCACTTGAGTGGTAAGTCTTCTCTAATTTATACTTCACATAGCTGGTTACTGTTTTCCCTTTTATTATGGAGAGTATCTACCATGTCTAACCAAGTTGTATTAGAGTTGTTTTTGATCTTTAGAAAGTGGGCAGGCCAGTTCTAGTGCTGTGTTGGTTTTGTTGTGCACTCTGGAGACTGTTCTGCTTGGTTCTTATCTGCAACTTGTGTTTCCCTGATTTCTGTCTCCATGACAATTTTTCATTCCAACTTTGGTGAAAATCCAAACTATCTATAGCATCAGGAAAGAAACATGAAAGACTGAAACATCCCATTCAAACAGCATATTGGGGGCATAGCCACCTACACCCCAAAGATCCTCAAAGCCTTTTTGCAGATCCTGCTAAATCTTACAACAGACAGGGTAGTTTGTGTGGTGTTCTGGAATATCCACCAGGCTTTGAGTGTGGTATTAAGCGCACAGTCAAACAGAGGAATAACAGTCCTTGAAGATTAATCATACCCCTTGTTGGGTACATGCTGTTGTGTTTTATTGTAGCTGTAAAATGGTGGTCGGGGTGTGTGTGTGTGTGTACAAAGGGGAAATGTTAATGGTGATTATGGATTGTTAAACCAAAACTATAGTTACAAGCACTCTAACGCTTTGTTTTTAGAAGCAGCTTTTCAATATTTTTGTGCTTTTAATACAATGCACAGATATATTGCCCTGTGAAGTCACGTGTTGAGACACCCGCTTGAAAACAAAAGTCTACACTGAATTGTCTGAAAGTTCAGGCTTGAACATAGATGTTCCTCTGTGCTCCAAATCATGAAAACAGAGTGCGATGATTTTTAAAGAGACTCACTACTGCATCAGGAAGGGGGATTAATAAACTCCCACGTGTAAATTCATTGGAGGAGAGGCAATAATTGAAAAGAGCAGGCTTCTTTTTAAAAACACATGAAAATGCTTGAGAATCCCTCTGCAAGCAGAAATAGACACTGAAAGGATTTTGGTTTTTTGCACAACCGATTATACTCTGGAGAGGACACAGAACCTTTATTGGGGAAAGTTTAATTCACAAGTGAAACTAATTCCTCTCCCCCCCCCCCCCTTTTCATCTTGTCTTTTACATAAATTTACTGAACCGTGTTGTTTCTTGATGTGGTTGGCAGGACAATGAGAACAAGTTGTGCTGACAGGTGAACTTGCTCTGAGTTCTAGTACCTTGGCTTGTAGTTCCTGCACTGTTCTGAAAAAAATACCAAGTTGTAACATGCACAAGAAGTCAGAGCAAGTTTTACCAATAAAACATGTCATTCATTCACTGAAGTAATGATGAATGTCTTTCTTATAACTGGTTGCTAGAGCTTGTGGGTGGCCCCCCCTTTTTTGTGTGTGATAGCATTTTACTTTAGAGGTGTTTAAATATTCTGAATTTACAATAACTATACTGTGGGTTTTTTTTTTTAATTTTGTAAAGCTTATACAGAAGAGAAGAAGTGCAAATGAGTTACAAAAAATGAAAAATAGTGGGATGGAATTTAGGAAATTAAATATTCTATAAAATACACACATACTTGAGCATTTTACTGAACATATGTATTCCTATGGAAACAGGTAAATCTTAACTCCCTCGATGTCAATTCAGAGATGTGACACTCGCTGTTTTAATCTAATTAGATTTTTTTATGGTGCTTTGAGTGACATCATTAAAGATAAGCAAAATAATTACAATTAATTATTTTATTAATAGAAAGAAAAGGAATAAAACAAACACACAATCAATCAGTTCAGTCTCACTCTTTCTGTGCATGTTTAGGGAACTTTTCCATAGAGTGTAAACCTTCTGAGAGCAGGCTCATGGTGATGATGTCACTCTTCTCTAGGGAAGCTAAGACAAAACTATTTAATGAGTTCTATGTTAGTTATTGCTGATACACTAATGCAGTTTCATAAACAGTAAGTAACCTTTGATGCTACTGGCTTGTATTTAAATACAAGGTATTTGCAAATGAATTTCCCAAGAGAAACTTGTATCACCTTAAGTATTTAAGAAATAAGCAAATAAAAAGGTGAAAAAAATATTTTGTGGAGATGAGGTTACAAGTAACCAAAACATTTCTTACTATACATGGGGTTTTCATAGTTCTACAGAGTCTTGTATTTGTTTTATAAAGTTAAATAATTTCTGCAAATTTTTTTTTCGAATTTTCGGTGTGGTTTTAAAACAGATTTAAAAAAAAAAAAAGAGAGAAGGGGAGAAGACTGAGTAACAAGAGACTCCTTGCTGCACTCCTTGGGGACTTTCTAAATCAAGTAGTATGCATCACTTAAGTTTGAAATTTTAAAATATTTTCCCATCCCTTAACCCAACTTTTTAAAGCATGAGATCACTTTTTGAATTTAAGTGCAATACAAGATCTACCTCAAACCCAAACACCCTTTTCCCTGCCTTCTTTGTGCCCCTTCTGAGGCCCCGCCACCTTCTCACTCCATCCTTCCTCCCTCACTTTCACCAGGCAGGGGCAAAGGTTGAGGTGCAGGCTCTGGTCCTGGATTAAGGGATTTGGTGCGCAAGAGGGGCTCTGAGCTGAACTTGGGGCAGGCAGTTGGAGTGCCCAAGGAGGTTCTAGGTGCGGGCTCTGGGAGGGCATTTGGTGCTCAGGGCTAGGGCAGGGGCTTGATGTGCAGGAGGAGGTTTATGACTGGAGTTGGAGTTCGGGATGTGGGCTCCAGCTGGGTACTGCTTATCTCAGGTGGCTCCTGGGTGGTGGTGCAGGGGGGCTAAGGCAGTCTCACCCCCGCCCTGGCCCATTCCCTAAAGCAGCCAGCAAACTCCATCCCAAGTCCTGTTGTGACCTCTCTTTGCTCTGTGGAGATAGGATACAGGTTGGGAGAGGGGGCACCTTGTCATGAGCCCTCACCCTCCCCTGCCCGGAGGCTCCTGAGGGGACAGCTCCAAGGCAAAGGGCAGGAAATGCACCACAATCTGGGGGAGCAGCTGAAGTGCCAGCCCTTGATAGCCTCTTGGCCAAACCAATCAGGATCACCTCTCAGAGGCTCCAAGATCTACCAGTAGATCCCGATCCCTTAACCTATTGACTTGCTCTTTGAGAAGGCACTTCTGATGGCTGGTTGTGATAGTCTACAGTAGTTTGGCCCGCAGTTCAGTTATAGTCTTACCAAACCTTCTATGCAAGGCAAAACCCATAATGATGAACACTTAGATATCTCATTCTAACAAAAATGCAAAACTACTTAAAAACCAAATAGAAACTACAAAGCTGTCTTGCAGAGTCTATGACTCCTATATGGATATCAGTACTAATCTATAGCCAAGGGGAAGAGAGATTCTTGAAGCTTTTTGTGCTTGTCACTTACTAGGAGAAAGCAGAGCTTTCTTTTTTTGAAAAACTTAAAAAAACAACCAATTGACTAGTAGCACCTTAAAGACTAACAAAACATGTAGATGGTATCATGAGCTTTCATGGGCGCAACCCACTTCTGGAGTATTAGACGTCCAGATCCAAGAATAAATAAGGGAAGTGGGGGAGGGAAGAGAGAAAAAAGGACAGGGAAAGGATGAAAAAAATAGAGACAGATGGTTCAAATAGATACAAGAACAATTAACTAACCAACCAACCAATGCAGGTGCTAAGTCATAGGATGTGGACAGTAGTGTGCAAGCCAGCCGATGTCCTTGTTCGTACCATTTGCATAAGAATTAAACTTGTGAATGAAGTTAAGTTCCAACCCTTCTGTTTATTTGGCTTGTGGAATTGGCCTGAAACAAAACAGTGACTTGAAGATCCATTAATGAGTGTCGCAGTAGATGAAAGTGTTCTCCAACAGGTTTTTGGGTATTGCCTTTTTGGATATCTATATGTGTCCATTAATTTTTTTGAATGACCTTGAACATTTCATTAATCCATCCATCTCCTCTCCCCTCACCCTCCCCCCCCAAAAATACAAGCTCAGAAGGTATAATTCTCTGAGCATCACCTATATGAAATCTTTTGAATTTTAGGAAATGTACAAATAATACATACATTGTTAATTAAAAAAATTGTTCTAATGATTATGGTTGTAAAGAACACTTTTCAGATGTGAACCCAACAAAAACCAGAGGGGAGTGTGTTCCCTCCTTGCTGTAATTTGACATTAACAAGAGCAATTTCATTGCTGCTGCTACAGTGAACACTGTGACATCAGTTCTATTCTCAATAATCCAAGTTAATTTCGCTCAGTAAAAAATACCCAGGATCCTTCCCCATCTGAGATGTTGGGGTGCTGAGTTTCTCATCAGAGATTGCCTGCTGGATTTATATGGTGGTTTCCTTTCTCCTTACCAATTTCTTCATGTCTATTCAGGACCAGGTGGTTTAATTCTTTGGCTTATAGGTGGCTGAAAATTTATATCCTTTACTTCTAAATTAGGGCTCATGGTCTTGTCTCAGCCTATCTTCTCTTTTTTTGCCCACAGTTCTGCAAGTGCAGATAATTACAGGTGATTTTTTTTCATCCAAATGTTTAAACATCAAATTTTCAAGTGCAGCCAGGGTTAAGACATTGAAGTTACATATGTGGTTGCAAAAAGAAGCAGAAGCAGTATTTGGAAAAAATTGGCCCCAATAGTCTTTATTCTCACTAAAAATTTCCCATGTCAAGCAGTCCCCAATTAAATTCCTCAACAATTCTTGAATAGCAATATAAGTCAATGGATGATCTCGTCTTGTACAATTCTTCATTCCTTTGCAATAAAGGGAATTTGGGGTCCACTTCTCCTTCTGTATCATTTTGATCTATTCTGAGGGACTCTTTCTTGGAGGCTTGTAAATGGAGAAGCAACTTTCTGTCTCAGTTGAAGAAAGCAGATAACTCTTTCAGCAAGGTTTATTTTTAAGGTCTGGGCTGTTAGAGTAATTGCACTGGTGTAATGTGAACTCAGCCTTGGCTGTACTGGTTCTGGAGGGTCAAAAGGACTAAAATAAATATTGTAGCATAAAATATGATTCCAAATTCATCTAGCAGGCAAGCCTCAGTACGACTTTTTTACATGGTCACTTTTCAGAGTTGACCCACACTCAATATTAGAAACTGAATCTTAACATTTTGTGACTTGGTAATTTTTTCAACAATAAAGTTGTGTTCATCATAATATCTTCTGTCTTATTGGGTGGATGGGTTTCGTGTGAGTGTTGTATGAAACGTAAACATAATTTGCATTGGTGCTGTAACTTTATTGCAGTACTCCTGAGTTTTAGAACCAGAAGTGAGTGGTATTCCCAAGTCAAATGACCAAAGAGATTATACCACTCCATTCCATCATGCATTTGGATAATTTAATGTATTTTTCATATATTTAGTTTTTTTGCATTTGTTAAGAAAAGAAAGGCATTTACTGGAAAAACAGTTCAGTGATGTCCACAAATGCAATACTAAGTTCTTATTGCATGGCTTCACATATGTGTCAGGGAATTATGAAATGTAGGAATTTGTGCAGGTTTACATAGTAATGGGTTATATATAATGAGTCTGTCTGTTTGTTCGAGGAGGTAAGAGCTAGGACTACCACACCTGATATGCAGCTTCCTCTTACCACAATTTAAAGCAGGGTCAGGGTTTGGTTGTGCAAGGAAATTGGGATGTGCTGGGAATGGAATTGCTTCTCGTAAAACCATACGGAAAAGTGGCAGAATCACCAGGCAGGTGAAAGGGGCTGTGCCCCTCTTTCTCCTGTCCAGGACTGTACCAACCCTGAGCCTCCCACTCCCTCAACCATTCTTTAGTGAGGGAGGGGGGGAGGAGTGCAACTTTGACTCCCCAGTTTGTATGGGAGCAGTGCAGGTTGTTGCCCTTCATTAGGGAGTGAGGGGGAAGTGCACAGTTTGCTGCATTGTTCACTTTAGCTTAGGAGAGCAGGGGGCAGACAAACCTGGACCTTCTCCAGCTGGGAGAGGCGTGCCTAACTCTCTGCCTGTGTCCACTAGAGCTGCAGCAGCCACAGACAGGTACTTCTCACCTGGCCCTAAGCTGCTGCGGTGAGAGAGGGTTCGGGTAGTCTTCTCTCCCCGGAGAAGCCTGCTTATTGAAACCCCCATCCCTGAGCAACGATTCAAATGAAGCATATGCATTATCATTCAATTTTCAACCCCCCCCCCCCCAAAAAAAAATTGAGTTAAGGACCTGAGAAATGCCAAGTAAATCTTCTAGTATGCCATAAAGCTATCTTGAAAACCATTGCTATAATTTAAACTACTGGAGTAAGAATTAGCAAGAAGCAAATCTCATAGTTCACAGAACACTCATTTTATATATATATCTGCTGGTTTGTGGTATTGAGTTATCCACATAGTGTGTCAGCATGTGATAACATTCAACTAGGGCGTAATAACAGTAATATAGTCACATCATGTCAAGCTTATTAGGTAATGAATGGACATTCTTTTTGTTCTGTTCGTACAGTGCATTGCACCATGGGGTCCTGGTCCATGACTAAGGCTTATAGGTGCTCTGGTAATACAAATCATAATACAGCATATTTCAACCTTCCATGAAATCTCCCTGGTGTTCATTTTAGCTCCCGTCTCTGATTATGCTGCCAAAATAGGAAGAGCTTGCTCAGTGATGCCTCTCTGCCTTTCTGAACCAGAATTGCTGCCTGAATGAAAGCAGATCTGGGACTGTTCCAATATAGTGCCAAGAGAACACAAGAGCAGCACCAGTACTGTGGTATGCAAATGCGACCTCCATTACTTAGTGCCAGAGAATATATGTATACATCTACTAACGAAAGACTAATACATATAAAAATACCTTTCTTCAGTAAATTTCCAAGCCGTATTCACAGATATTGCTGCACGCTGGTTTTCTGCAGAGGGGGAAAGATAAGGCATAAGAATGGCTATATGGGTCAGAGCAAAGGTCCATCTAACCTTGCATCTTAACTATTGACAGTGGCCAATGACAAGTGCTTCACAGGGAATGACAGAACAGAGAATCATTGAGTGATCCATCCGCTGTCATCCACTTCCGCCTTCTGGCAAACAGAGGCTAGGGACACACGGCGCATAGCATTGCATCCCTGACCACGCTGGCTCATAGCCATTGATTGTCTTATCCTCCATGAGGCATGGAAGTGAAATGACTTCTCCAAAGGCCACAGAATGAATCGTAAATAGAACCTGTTTCATGATAAATAGTCCCATGTTTTCCATTTTGGACCACACCTTTTTTCGAAGTTTGTCTAGCAGAGGGGAGGAAGGCATCTGGGAAATATTAGTGCCCATACTCAGTCACATTAAAAAAAACCACATAACTACTATGTTGGCATAAGATGTATGCTGTCCCCAGAATGGTTGGAATATTGCTGTTGGTTACAAAACTAAAAATTTCTTCCAGAAAATATAAACTCTCTGGAAAATGCAGTACAGGTTGAACCCCTCTAGTCCGGTAACATCTGTGGTCCAGCATGATTTTCAGTTTGCTGGCTGTCCGCTTATCACGGGTGAGGCCACGTTTCCTGTGGTCCCATAAAGCTTGTTTATAGCCACCTGTCCTGGCTCTGTTCTGTGCTGTTATTTAGCTCCACTTTACCTCTAAATGTTGTGTAAAATCCTAGTAACAAGTGGACATGTTGGCAATGCTGTTAAGCATAAGCACGTCTTTTATGGTTATTTCCTTATATCAATACAGTAACAACACTAACACTTTGTTATGAAGAGAGCTGATAAGTCTTGGCCAGGCATAGGCTTACGTAGAGTGTATCAGTACAATCATACATTATTAAGTAGTGCTGCAAGCATTGTTCTGTTTGTTCACCTCCACAAAATAAAAATACCGAGACCCACTAGCTATAATATTTACCTTTCATGGTTCAGCAAAGTGTCTGGTTTGGCACCTGTCAAGTCCTGGGGGTGGCAGACGAGAGAGGTTTAACCTGTAGAAGGCAAAGTGCATTGCTTCTTTTGGGGCTATTTTTGGACTAATTTATATTCTGAGAAATGAATATGATGGTTGACTGGATTTTCTGTCTCAGGTCCCCTGTTTTTCAGTTTTAGACCTGGAAGATCCTTCTGTGGGTAAACATTATTCTCTTCATGAAGATCTAACCAGAGCTTGGCAATAACCTCCTCTGGGAGCCGTTGCATGAAGTCCTTTGTAAATAAAAATGACATCAGCCAAAAGATAGGGCCGTCAAATCTTTGGGGCTGCTTTACCTTTTCTGTGCTTCACATAAATATTTGTGTCTGCCATTCAGTGGCTGAGTTCAGTAAACAGAATGACTGGTACAGTTCTAACTTGTGACTGAGAGGTGAAAGCAATACAATTGCAGTCTTACATATGTTTGCTTGTTTAGAGATGCATGTTAAAACATATGCAGAACTGCAGTATTTATACAGAATAACTTGAGCTTATTTTCTCCATAATTGGACAACCAAACCCTACTAAACCGACACACAGAAGATAAGAAAAAGAAACTCTTGAAAAGGAAGGCCGCATGCATGTGTTTCCTGTTTCATCATTAATTTATATATAACTTCATTTGGCACTTGACAGTGTCAAATTGACTTAAAATATCCCTTTGAAATAAATTTGAAAACTTGATGATGATTGGTTCTGCATTTTGCAGATTTTCTAAAATGTATTTATTAAATACAAAACTTCAGAAAATATTTATTTATGTATGCAAAACAGTGTGAAGTAGTGTCTCCTTTCAAATCGTTCGTATTCTGTGCTTGTACTTTCTTTTTAAGCTTGAAATAAGCAGGTGTAATAAGAACGAAGTACAAGAAAGTGCGTTTTTGTGTTTTGGTATCAGAAACAACTAATTAGTGATTTGGGTTTTTTGTTTTTAAATGCGCAGGATTTCACTTGCACATTTCACTCTTACTATATAATACGTCTATAATTGTAGACTTGGAAATAACTCATTTCTATTTTTTGTTTTTCAATCGCCTTCACCCCTCCCCCTTCTTTCTTCCCTTCATTTTCATTTATGCAAGATGGGGAAACTTTTTTTAAAAATTTGTAGCTTGCTTCTTAAAACCGTAAAATAAGTACTTTGGAGAACTTTCCCCGAGTCATAATTTGGCTAAGTTCCTCTTTCGTAATAGATTTTTTTGGATTTAAGGGCCAGATTTTCAAAAGATGTGTAGGGACCTAATGATACAGGTCAGCATTGTGTGGGATAGCTTTTAAATCACAGATGCTTTTTAAAAATTTTAGCCTTTGTGTCCTTGGAAGATGTATATCCTTACTAGTACTCGGCAGAGCTTGGAGATACCATTTCGTGAGAACTTCCAGAATTTGAATGCGTTTGTCCCAATTTGGGATGAAAAGTAAGAACTTGAAAAATTTTATGAGACAAAAAAGTTGATTTAGCCGGATTCACTTATTTTTCAATACAAAAAAAAAAAAAAAAAAATCAGACACACTTCACAATTGCAGAAATTGGAATCTTTCATTTCAGTTTGTTGAACTGACCTGAAGCTCTTAGTTTGGCAACAGTCCAACATTAAATTGAATTCCTCTGTTGTGGCATAATACTTACTTATTCCCATCCCTCCTGGCATTTCCAACCCACCACATTAGTGGCATTAATATTAGTGCTTTTTATTTGAATTGGTATGACATTTATGACTCTTTTGTATACAAAGATAATTACATTCACATTCTCTCCCCTGCACTTCACATAGTTGACTATGCACCTCTATCTTTCTGTGTTTGGTCTTTTTAAAGTGTGCTAGAGAAATTCTATATCTCTGCTTCTTTGCTATTTCTTTATGGCTACATGGGCTGTTCACTTCAAGACTTAAAAAGAGGGAAAAATAATAAAATTCTCAACTCGGGTATAGCCCACCACTATCTTTTAGTTTAAGTGCTGTGGGGAGTGGTGGTTTTATAGTTTTATAACTTACTTCTGAAAAGTACAGCATGTACTTCTGTTTTTCCTTGTGTTTTGTAATGAGATCACTTGGACAATCCCTAAGTAGCACTCTGTGTAACTTTCAAAGGTTGAGTTGTGAAAAAAGTGAACTTCATAAAAGTAGATTGGAAGCAATCCCTGCGTAAGGAGAAGCATCTGGTTGTGCTTGTTCTGAAAGCTGGCCCTGGACTAGATCTGGATCCTTGAGCCTGTTTAGTTCCTGCTTACTTCCCCTGTCTGCTTCCCTCTCCTTTAATCTTGGGCAGCCCTGAACATAACATGGATTGATTCCTCTTTTAAAACTGTTCCTTTGAGCTGGTTGGTGGGGGAATCAAGGTTCCATTCACTCCATCTCTTCTGCTATCTGTATACATATTTGCTCCATAGAGGCTGCAAACCTTGTGGGCTGCTTGTGCTACAGGATAAGGAAGATGGATTTATGCATGTTACTCTCCTGCACAGGTGTGTGCAGGTGATCACAATATAGCCCCAAATTAGTAAAAATTAATATTAAAACCTTTTTAAAGGGAACAAAATGCCTGGTTAACACCATGTTAGATTTGCTTTAAGAGTTTAATTTCCTTTGTGTAAATTTTCCAGTCAAGACTTTAATTCTTGCTTTGCAACTCTTCATGTCACAAATTCCTAAAACTGCTATGAGGAATGCCCTTCCTATTTAGTTTGTGTGAAGTAGTACAGCCCTGCTAACACATTGAATATAGAGTGATTAATTCAAATCTCAGTTGGGGTTTAAGTATTTTTGTTGTTACACCACCATTGGATATCCCAGATTATCTCCATTTACTATGGGGAGACTTTATGTGGGTTTTTTGTTAGTTTTTAAATCTGTGGGTCACTTGATGAAGTAAGTAGTAGATTATCATGTTAAAGGATAGCAGCAAACGTTTATGAAAAAAAGACTAGAAGAGGCGTTGGACTGGGACTTGCGAGATCTGGATTCCAAACCAGGCTCTGCCTGAGACTTATTTTATTACCTTGGACAAGTCATTTGACCTTTTTCAATTTAGTTTCCATCTGCATAATGGAGAAAAAACTTACTTCATGGATGAGGTCTGTTGACATTTCTAAAGTACTGTGGCACTCTTGAGATAGCAAGTACTCTATAGAAGTGAAGTGCATTTAGACTCAGATTCTGACTTAATTCTTTTTGCATAATCCTCATGGGCTGAAATCCTTTCCCCACTGAAGTCAAGGATGTTTCTGGAATTAGAAAAATATGGATTATAAACTCTTTATAGGCACTGACACATTTACATTTCCAGTTGGTGTTGTATATAACCTTACAAATGGGTGGATTCTTTAGTTTGATTTAAGACCGTGGTGGACAATCTGTGGGCCACAGGCAGCTCATCGGAGTTCTGCCTGTGGCCCATGAGATGAGACATTGGTTACCGTTGCTCATGTGCAGAATTGCCATGTGACATGGCCAGAAAGCAGTGGTACTCTTTTCCTCCTGATATTACTAAGGTAACACACATGTGAAGTGAGGTGAATGTTGATTACACGCAACATTGTCTGTAAGAGCCACATGCACTCTTGTCAGCCAGTCAAAGCGCTGCTACAGTTCAGTTGGCACACCCTGCAAATTGCAAGTACACAAGCGTAATTGTCAAAACTCACCTATTCCAGGATTCCATCTTAGGCAAAACACTTCAGAGGGGTAGCCGAGTTAGTCTACTAGACTATTTAAGGTGCTACTAGACTATTTGTTGCTTTTTAAGTTTTTCCTGTTACAGGCTAACAAAACATGTAGATGGTATCATGAAAGCTCATGATACCATCTACATGTTTTGTTCGTTAAAACAGTTTTTTGGCTCCCTGAGGTGACAGGGCTACTTATGAGTAGCCCTACTCACTAGCCTAGGTTGCCCATTGCTGATTTAAGGACTATGTTGAAAGCCCATCTGATTTGGAAAAGCACAGTATGCCTCACACCACTCATCTCATCTAGCACCTGCTCCAGTTAAAATCATTGGGAGTCAGGATTCAACCCTGAAGCAGCAGCAACTTTATAAGGCTGTAACTTGTTGTTCATCTGCAGAGATATTGGCTTTACTTAAGCTGGCAAAAATTAACCAGCTGTGTTGGCTTAATCCAATTTCATATCTCACTCTTACTCAGTAGAATGCCAGCAGAGATTTTGTACTTCTGTCTTCAAGTGGAGGTGGCCTAGTTAATTGGGTGACATTGTCATTAGGTTTTCTTTCAGTTCCAGGCAGTTGTATGTTCTCTCTCTTGTGCATGAAATTAATAGCTCTGCTGCTTCTCTACTTAAAATTGTGTATAAATATTTTTGAAGAAAAACTAAAATATTTACATAGCTGCTTCCTCCATTCAGTCCCACACTGAAGAGGATATTTTTACTACCATGACACCAGCCCCTTAAACTAACTCATTTATCCATCTGCCTTAGTTTTTCCTTTCTGTTTCTGTGCCAAGAAAATGGGGTTATGGCAGGCCATCCTTTGTTTCTTTCACATGGCTTTTTTGTACATTACCTTTTAAGAATATTTATTGAAAATGCTCCCAAAATGTAGTTTATTTGGTGTAATCTACAAGTTGCCATATTTTTATAGGTAGTCTCCGTTGTTGACTGCAGTGAACTTCAATTACATTTCTGCTCCTAGGTCACTCAGATGTTTTTGAAAATCCCACCCAGAATATGCAGAAAACCAGTTTTTGTTCATGAAAGCCATACGTTACTCTGGATCTTTAGTTTGATACTATCTAAAGTGTCAGCTACCCACGTTTCTTTGGTAGGCCTAAATATACTCAGGGTTTTCAAAACCGATACGTCCTTGCAGGTCCTGACATGAGATGAATTCAATGGACTGTGAACCTGTCATTCAACTCCTTGACTTGAGAACATAGAGTTGCTGTCATTCCCATTTTGAACATCACGTGCTTCATAGCAATTTGCTCAACAAGGCAGTTGGGTAGGAGTCTTTTCTTTACCAGCAGTTCCATGCAGATTAAGTAATTCTTTGCACCCTGCAGGTCTAAGGCTCCTGAATTAATGCAGCCTTTCATACTTTGAGAGAGAATTGCATAGAGGTTTCCAAATACACACCCGCAGAACACCTAACACTTTGCAGTGCTGTATCAAAAGTGTTTGTTGACATCAAAACACTATGGGCAGATAAGATTTTCATCTTGCAAGTCTGTAAAACCCAGAATAACATCCCACCTGGTATGATGATAACCCGTTGTTTTCACCAGAGCTTACTTTAGCACATCAGGAGGACAGAAATATTTCTGTCCAAACTCTGCCTGATATTCTGTCCATATTCCCTCTGTTTTTTGCCTTACCTGAACCACAAGTTGGATAAATCAGATTGTTCAGATGCAACATATGGCAGATGTATTCTTCAGGTTATTGTACCCATCATGCACTTCCTTTTTAAGTCCCTTCAATACAAACTAGTCTAAAGATGAAACTGAGAACTGTTTTCTCAATTTGTTTCTAAATCAGTCTGCTCAGCAACTTGGCCCTGTCTCTTTTTTTTTTTTTTCCCTTCTCATCTCTGGGGCTATGTCTAGACTGCATGCTTCTTTCGGAACAAGCTTTTCTGGGAGAGAGCGTCTGAAAAAACTTCTTCTGAAAGAGAGCATACACACTGCAATCTGCTTTTTCGACAGAGTGTCCACACTGAATGGACACTATCTCGCATGTAAGCTGTGATTATTATGGGCAGAATGGCTTCCGGGGCAACTGTGCTTTTTACTCTTATTGCAAAAGAACTCCCTCTTCCCCATCCCCACACACCTTTTTCCAAAAGAGCTCTTTCGGAAAAAGGCTTCATCATAGAAAGAGGATTATTAATGCTGGAAAACCCCCTCAGTTCTTTCGATTTGCTTTCAAAAGAATATGATTGTAGTGTTAGAATATGACGTTACTCATGTTTTGTTGGAAAAACGGCCGTTTTTCTGACAAAACTCTGTAGTGTAGAGAGACCCTGGGTCAGGGGTATGGGCTAAAAGAGCTGATCATAGTTTGCCTGCCTTGAGTCTCTTCAGTATTCCTTAATTTTCCATTTATATTCCTGAAGTCCTATTTGTAGCAAATATCACTCCTGAGGAAGTCTATCAATTGACAAGACTGGAGACTTCCTGGGGGCGAGGGTGGTCATAAACTAATCAACAAACTTATCTCCAGCTGTCATTACAAGGGAGGGAAAACACTATTGGTATACAGGGATGTGAGGGCTTGCAAAAAGAGCATTTTAAAGGGGAGATACAAGGCCTGGTATCCTTATTCCCTGTTACTTTATTGTATGTGCATGCAAAAATAATGTATCCAAACTACAGGCATAAGACCAACTTTTTTAAAGTTCCTTTAAAGATTCCTGAAGTGTATATATATTTCTCCTCTAAATAAGCTGGTAAATGCCCAAATAAACTTACTTATTTATTTATTTTTAACTTGGAGCATAAAAGATTCTGGAAGAACAAATTTTATTTGTATCCCAAATGATATGCCTGCTTTGAAGAGCCCCATCTCTCACAACAATGGCAGTGCGTGGGGGGGCGCGCGCGAGGAGAGAGGTATTTTATGCATAGAATTATAGGGCTGGAAGAGATCTCAGGCGGTCATGGAGTCCAGCCCATGCAGGACCCATCCCAACTAAATCATCTCAGCCAGGGGCTTTGTCAACTGAGACTTACTTATTTTGCTTACTTGGACACTTAGAATATTTGAATTACTACCCATAGCCACATGAACTGAATAAATAAAACAGCCATGAAGAGAAGTAAGAACATCCCATTCCTCATATGGATGCCTTGAAGACCAGTAGTTCACCAGCAGCTTCCACATCTGAGACTCAAATGCAATATAGGCTATGGGGAACTCACACGGTTTTAAGGGGGGTGGGGTGGGGGACACTTAAACAATTATCTCAGTTGTACCATACAAAAGACACAGATTACATTAACACTTCTCATAATAATACTTCGCCTCTGGACTGCCAAGTATTTTATAAAATGTGCAAACGTTATTATCCTATTTTACCGATAGAGAACCTGAGGCATGGAACTGAAACGAGTGTCCCGAAATCATACACCATAAGGCAACATAGAGATGCCAATAGAATCCTACTCTTAATCTTTTGTAGGGATTTAAAATCCAACTAAGAAACATAAATGGGACACGATAAAATGTATGATCATGCTGTATTTTTCATAGTCTGAAATAAGTTCAAGTTGAATCTCTGGCCATATTCGTGGTCCAGCATGATTATAGTTAGTATGATATCCATTTATCATAGGTGTAGCCACGTTTCTCATGATCGCCTAAAGTTTGTTTACAGCCATCCATTCTGGTGTTCAGTGTTTTGTATTATTTAGCTCTAATTTACCCCTAAATGCCTTCCACTGCTTACTGGGCTTTTAGACGTGTCACTAATGCTGCTAGACAATATTGACCTCTGTGATTCGGTAAATACTCTGGTTTGGCACCAGTTAGATCCCCAGGGTGCCAGACTAGAGTTGTTCAACCTGTATATATAAAGGTTGTTAATGGATCCTATTACTTGCATTGCTTCTGTCGAGGGGAAGAGGGGTTAAAAGTATGAATGTGAGGGAGAAAAATGAATTAGTGATGTATGGTGAAAGACTGTGAATTTTCTCTTTTGGCTACATTTTGGGATTTGCAAAATGTCTTCTGGTCAAGAGACTTATCAAGAGACTTGAAACAATGCACTGTTTCAGATTAGAAGGAAACAAAATTAGTTCTAGCTATGAATAATAGTCATAGTTCCATTTACAGAATTAATATTGGGCTTAGAATATCTTAGTTTTGTTTTAATTGAGATGTTTGAATCTCTTGTGTTTGTAAACCTCAAAGTTATGAAAAAAGATATGTCCTGCATAGCTCAATGATTCTCTCCCCCCC
>JANRFK010001234.1:22885738-22900636 GCA_030068395.1 Apalone spinifera | reverse complement strand
TTTTCTGTCAGCCTCTCACGGAGTCTCCGCTTCAGCAGGAGCCTGTCCACAGGCAGCTGCTAATCCAGCCACTCCCTTCCTTTCTTTAATAATAAAAAAGAGAACGCAAAAAAAAGAGAGAAACAAGTTTAACAGAGATTTAACAGCAGTAGTGGTCACAGGGCAGCCCCTAATAGAACGCTTGCTGTGACTCTGACAGACAGCGCAATGCCGGGTTCATCTGGCTTTAAGAAATGCCATTCGTGCCAGGAGCCAATGCTGGTCTTGGATAAACATGCGGATTGTATCCGCTGTCTCGGGGAAATGCACATACCCCAGAAATGCGAGCTCTGCCATTCTCTCACAGCGAGAGCAAGAAAAGACAGGGAGCTTCAGCTCTGCATGATTTTATTGGACAAGGCGATGCACCTTGAATGCTCCCAAGCCTTTTTATCAGCTGCACAGTCTGCTAGAAAGGGAGCCGCCTCACCATTACCACATGGATGGGCTACAAAGGGATCATCTCCATCTAAGTCCTTCCTCCCCATCCCATCCTGCCGAGTGCCTGGAGGGGACAACATGAGCACCCCCGGCACTGCGGAATCAAGTGTTCGGACCGGCACTGTGACCTCCAAGCCGTGCTCAGTCTCAGTGCCAAGAAGATCAGCCTCGGCAGCGGAGAGCTCCTCCTGGTGCGCACGTGTGCCGGCATTACTAAGGGACGTGGCACCAACACCCGCACCGCAGACAGTTAAACAGCCAGTTCATAAGGAACGGGCTTTGGACACGAACCTATCCCACCCCAGCTCAGTGCTGCCCCCCATGGAGGTTCCAGCTCAGTCTCAACATGATGCAGGCGCAGATGGCATAGCTTTCACCCTTGTGCTCCAGAGGGGCTTCTCCATTGCAGCCTCCTCCAGGCTCTCTCCACATTATCCTAGATCTCCTCCTGTACTGTCAGAGCAGGATGCTTTTAATTGGGGGGGACCAATACAGTGGTTTTTTTTTTTTTTTTGTTTTTTTTTTGTTTTTTTGTTTTTTCCCTCACAGCACTCGTCCCCTACTACATCTCGCCATCCTTACTACTACCATAATAAACCACCACCTCATCCTTGGTACTCGGAGTGGCTGTACCCTCCACCTCATACCCACCCCATTGGGCGTCATGGGACTACTGGGGCATACGGAAAAGACACTATGCCTCATCCTCTACCTCAAGGAGGAGACTGTCTCCGCTCTCCCCGTCTTGCACTGTACCAACCACTGCAGACCCTAATGAAGAGGAGGAAGGTCAACTCTCTGACGAACATACTAAGTTACTCCAGGCGGCTTTGTCCCTTGATGATGCTTCCTCACATCTCGAAGAGGCGGTAATGCCGGACGATGCTCGCCCGTTGGATGGCATAAAACAATTTCAGGAGCTGTTTAAGAGGGTACAGGAAGTAGGGGAGAAACAGCACTGACTTTTGAAAAATATCCACCCTGTTTCACAAGGAAGAATTGCACTCCCAATCAACGAGGCAATAATGGAGGTCTCCAATGAAATCTGGCAAACCCCTGCCTCAATTCAGTCAAAATGTAAGAGATCCAACCGGAAGTACTTCGTAAGAGATCCAACCCAGAATTCCTTTTCTTGCTTCTACAACTCACTCACCTGTCATCAACACCGCCAACCAATGTGCAAAAGCCCCCCGACAGCAAACCACCGTCCAATGACAAACACAAGAAATTAGACATATTCGGGGGGGAAAAGGTCTATTCTTTAGCCACTCTTCAATTAAGAATTGCCAAAAAAAAAGCCTTGCTGGCAAACTACAACTTTGACAACTATTCCAAGCTGGCCGAGTTGATGGAACACCCCTCCCTGAATCCAAAAATTCCCTTCTTAGGGGAATCATTCGTGAGGATAATACAATTGCTCGTCCAGCACTCTTTTCTGGAATAGATGTAGCCGACACGGCAGCCAGGGCAACATCTACAATCGTAGTGATGAGAAGAGCCTCTTGGCTTCTATCAGCTGAGGTACCCAAAGAACTCTAATCCATGGTAGAAGAGCTCCCCTTTGATAAGCTCAAACTTTTTGCGGCTATCACGGACGAAGTCCTACACGGTAGCAAGGACTCCCACACTATCCTCCATACGCTTGGCATGTATATAATGCCATACCGTTGAAGGCATTATATCCCATACCACAAGAGTAGGGACAACTATTTTATAACTGCATTCAGCAAAGACAGTATGAGTACAATCACCCTAGACAACTCCCTCAGAGGAGAAGTCCACCTCCAACCTGCTTCTCAGGCTCCCAGGCAACAAAACAGCAGAATTGAGGATTTGGTCAGGGACCTGCCTGACCACCTACTTCAACCACTCCCAACAGGCCAGTACTGTCTCTTCACCAACAGACTCCGTCCCTTTTACCATCAGTAGGACATCATAACATCAGATCAGTGGGTCTTGGAGATCATCCACACAGGATATACCATTCCCTTCATGTTGCTTCCCCCTGCCCATCCCGCTTCCCTGGCCCTCTTCACCGGACGCTTCTCAGACAGGAAATCAACTACCTTGTCCACTTGGGAGTGATAGAGACAGTCCCCAAGGCCTTTCGGGGGAGAGGATTCTATTTCCTGACACAAGCGCACAGGGGGATGGACACCCATACTAGATCTCCGCAAGCTAAACAAATATCTGTGGAAACAACACTTCAGAATGGTAACGCTGGCCTTGATTATACTGGCTTTGGACGAAGGGGACTGGTTCGCAGCCCTTAACCTTCAGGACCCATACTTTCACATTGTCATACACCCATCACGCAGATGATACGTTCGATTTATTGCGGGAGATGATCACTTCCAGTACAGAGTCCTCTCCTTTGGCCTATCCTGTGCCCCCAGGTTCTTCTCAAAGGTCCTGGCCATAGTCACAGCCTATCTGTGTCAACAGGGCATCGTCATTTTCCCATATTTAGATGATTCTTCTAAAAGCTCAATCCCAGGTGGCTACTACTGACAATCTCCAACCTCAGGCAGATCTTCAGCCGTCTGGACCGTCTAATAAACGAGCAAAAATCGACCCTGCTACCCACATAGGACATAGAGTTTATTGGGGCCTGCCTCGATTCATTGACAGTTAGAGCTTATCTCCCGCTGCACCAATCTTCAGAACTATGCAACCTTGTGACTGTATTACTAGCCACTCCTATCACTACAGTTATTACCTGTCTCCAAGTAATGGGCCACATGGCTGCTGCTACCTGTGTCGTGCAATATGCTTACCTCCACTTCAGAACCCTAAAACACTGGCTAGCGTCCATTTACAGGCCTGGCCACCTCCCCCCTGCACAAACAGGTCATGCTCTCAAAGAAGGTGCTGGACTCACACGGTGGACAATTCCCACCAACCTTCTAACCGACGTCCCTTTCCACCAACCCGAACTATCCAGGCAGATCACCACAGATGCCCCCTTTATTGGCTGGTGTGCACATCTCCTTCAACACACAGTTCAGGACAGGTGGTCAACAGACGAATCCTCACTACATATCAACCTTGAACTTAGGGCCGTGAGGAATGCGTGCAACCATTTCCTTCTCCTCATTGCCAGCCAGACTGTTCACGTATTTACCGAAAACATGACAACCATGTTTTACATAAACAGACAAGGAGGACCCTGCTCCCCATCACTGTGCACTGAAGTGATCCACCTTTGGAATTGGTGCATCCGTTATGGTATCACCCTGAAGGCCTCATACTTGCCTGGAATAAATAATGTTCGGGCAGATGTCCTAAGCTGCAGTTTCAGTTCCAACCTCGAATGGGAATTACACCCTACCATAGTCACCTCCATCTTTTGCCATTGGGGAAATCCCAACTATAGGCCTCTTCGCGACTCCCAACAATACCAAATGTCTTTGTTTTTGCTTGAGAGCCAGTCTAGGCAGGGAATCTCAGGGCAACGCTTTCCTCATCCATTGGAATGAGCCACTGCACTATGCCTTGCCACCCATCCTGTTCATACCAAGAGTTCTATGCAAAATCCAGATCGACAAGGCTCTAGTCATACTAATTTCACCATCATGAGCCAGACAGACCTGGTTCCCATTTCTGCACATGCTGTCTGCAGCCACGCCATATCCTCTCCCATCCCGTCATGTCATCCTATCTCCAGACGGGGGCAGATTACTCCACCCTCCACCACAGACACT
Organism: Apalone spinifera; assembly: GCA_030068395.1. Classification (NCBI taxonomy): domain Eukaryota; kingdom Metazoa; phylum Chordata; order Testudines; family Trionychidae; genus Apalone; species Apalone spinifera. The sequence continues at coordinate 22,896,452 of JANRFK010001234.1, read as the reverse complement.
TCACCTACACGCATGGCTCCTCTCTGGTTCCAAGGTATGGAATCCCTATGTTCAGATTGCATAAAAGCAATCCTCCTGTAGAACAGAAAGCCATCCACCAGGGCTACCTACATGCAAAACTGGAAAAGATTTTCAGCCTGGTGCCACTTATCCCACGTGGCTCCTTGCACCATACTGCTTCACCAGATTCTCGAGTCTCTACATCATATCAAAACCAGGGGTCTAGGTACACCTTGCAGCGATATCAGCTCTTCATGAACACATAGATGGCTCATGCGCAATTGCGCACCCCATAATGATAAGATTTGTGAAGGGTCTCCAAAACCTTTTTCTTCCTGTCAGGGCACCTCCTCCTAAGTAGGATCTAAATCTTGTCTTAGACGGTCTCATGAGGCCCCCTTTTGAGCCCTTGCCACTTGCCCACTTCAATTTTTACCAATGAAGGTGCTATTCCTTACAGCCATCACCTCCGCAAGGTTGTTTGGTGAAATAGGGTGTAAGTAGACCCACTGTATATAATCTTCACTAAGAACAAAGTCACGTTATGCCCACATCCAACATTTTTACCCAATATGTTCACGTCCTTCCACATCAACTAACCTATAGTTAGTGGGGGGAGGGATGGCTCAGTGGTTTGAGCATTGGCCTGCTAAACCCAGGGTTGTGAGTTCAATCCTTGTGGAGGCCATTTAGGGATTTGGGGCAAAAATTTGTAAGGGATGGTACTTGGTCCTGCTGTGAAGGCAGGGGACTGGACTTAATGACCTTTCAAGGTCCCTTCCAGTTCTAGGAGATAGGCAATCTCCATTATTTATAGTGCTACCAGTGTTCTTTCCAAAGCTTCATGCATCCTCCAGGGATGCCATGCTCCACGCACTAGACAGACGACGAGTGTTGGCCTTCTATATAGACAGAACGTGGTCATTCCATAAATCTTCACACTTGTTCATATCCATTGCACCACACTCAAAGGGCACGCCTATTTCAACACAATGTCACCCTGCATACTATGTTGCTATGCCCTCTGCAACAAACCCTTGCCAACTCTTCCAAAGGTGCACTCTGCCCCTGCAGCTGTAACCTCCACGGCCCTCCTTACCAATGTACCACTTAAAAACATCTATAGGGCAGCCATCTGGTCCTCAGACCATACTTTCGCTAGGCATTATGCCACAATTAGCTGCCGATTCAACACTGGCTACTGTGGTGCTAGTTACAGCCTCTAAGTAGTGACTCTGATTCCCACCATCCTGTCGGATACTGCTTGCTTATCACCTTGCATGGATCACCCATGGGGACATCGCCCGAAGAAGAAATGGGAGTTACTCGCCTCGTACAGTAACAACTGTTCTTTGAGGTGTGTGTGTCCCTGTGGGTGCTCCATGACCCTCCCTTCCTCCCCTCTATTCGAAGTTCTAATTACTCAAATGGAGAAGAGGAACTGAAGGTGTGTGTGTGTGTGTGTGGGGGAACTAGCCGCAAACGTGAGGCGCCAAGGTGAGCACAGCGCGAGGCTCCCTTTGCGCATGCACAGCTCGCAGACACTGTTGAGAGAGCTCCACTCCATGGCTCCGGGATGTCTCTACACCTTGCGTGAAGCACCCACGGGGGGGATACACCTCGAAGAACAGTCGTTACTGTACGAGGTGAGTAACTCCTTCTTTTGTTCCATCTGCCACATTTCAGCCTTCTCTTCCAGTTCTGGGCATGACCTCTGATTTTGTATTTGGGTCGTTTTGTTATAGTGGTTTGAATGATGAAAATGTCCCAAAGCTTCTCCTTTTCTGATTGACAATCTAATTAAGAGAGCATTGAAATGACAGTGACAAAATAAATCAGTCTCAGTCTAGCTCAATGTCATCAGCTTGTAATCTGAGACCTTTCTGCAATCACCTTTGGTAGCTTTTTGTAAATTGGGGGAGAGACTGTAGAGATGCGTATTGTAATAAAATACTTTCTATGTTTTTGATTTCAGTGTGCCTTATGGTAGCTGGATGCAACTACAGAGACGCAATCTTCCTGAGTGCTCTTCCAGCTGTATGGGGAACATAAGGTGTCAGTCTCTTTTTCTGATTTAAAAAACCCTTCCAAAACAACAAACAAAAGTTGATGGTAGTCATGGGATAAATTTTCAACTCATCCCAATGTATTTTAGGACTATGCAGATACTACTGCAGCTTAAATTGTATGGTGAATGCCAACATGTCACAGGTACAGAATCACCCTTGTGTCTGAGTAAATGGCAAAGAACTTTTTGTCTTACTTTTTCTCTGCATTTTTGATGGGTTCTTCAGCACTGTGGACACAATGTGTTGGCATTAATAGTATTAGCACACTATCCTGTACCAATGCTTGTAGCCGTTATCAGATTATCTTCATTATCAATCATTTTACATTTAGCATCAATGATGAACTTTCAATTCTTCCTCTTTTTTTTTTTTTTTTTTTTTAAAGTCTATTTCTTATAGCATGTAGCAGTAGATTTGGAAATCCCATATGTGTTAAAAGAGGAGATGGAAAAAACAAAGTGTGTTTTAATAATTACTCTTGTTTTGGCTCACTGAGACTTACATTATTTAATTTTGGTCTGATAACCACAAGGGCATTAAAAAAAATCACATTTGCAGGTTCATCAAAATTATTGGTGTTCTGGTCCTACTCCTCTGTGCAAAGTTTTCATTCACTGCACATTAAACCTTGAAAATCCAGGGAAATTAGTTTTTTGTACATTTTAAAAAATGAGCACATATCCTTTCTGTCTTGCTCCTTAAAAACTCTTCACATTTTAAAAATAAATTGTGAACAGTTCTGTTTTAATGGCAGGTTGAATCTTGCTAGTCCAGAACTCTCTGGTCTGGAAACATCCCATGGTCTGCATGATTTCAGTTAGCCAGATGTCCATTTTTCATGGGTGTGGCCAAGTTTCCCATAGTCGAATGAAGTTTGCTTGCAGCGTTCTGTGCTGTTGTTTAACTCTAATTTACCCCTAAATGTCCTCTAAGAGCCCAGGTAACAATGAAATTGTTAATAATACTGCCTGACTGTATTGACCTCCTGTGGTCCGGAAAATTCTCTGGTTCGGCACCGGTCAAGTCCGAGTCAAATAAATTGTGCTTAATAATCACTAAGGAATAATCATCCATCTGCAGTGTTGATCAGCATTTTTCAAATTTACTATGCTTAAAATAAGATGCAACTAAATAGTAAATCCAACACTATGAAAACTGAAAAATGAGAGAAATTACCCAGCTCTATGTAGAGATGTGTAAGGTTAACTGGTTAACATCCCTCCCCTCCAGCCGTCTCCTCTTTTAATCTGTTAACTGATTAAACACTATATTTAATGGGTTAACCAATTAAACATGATTTCATGTCCCTCATTCTATGTAGATACCCATTATCAAATGCTCTGCCTACTTACCAGAAATTTGTATGTGCTAGCAAACTCTGAATCCCAATGGTTCATAACTCCACCATCTCTTATTAAACAAGATTATTTGATTTGGTACTCTACATGTATCCCGGTCTCACATCTCAGAAATGTCTCTGTCTATATCTTTTTCTTTCAAGGTAGGTATGTAGTGTCTATATTTTCGTCTTAAGAGGCCGAATAATCGTAATAAAAATTTTGATTTCATAACTTTTTTTTCTTTTTAGCTCTTTAAGAACAGTTTTCATTCTCCAATTAAAATTGGAACTTAATGTTTTTAGTCACTTAAAGTAGAAGTTAGATTTTTCCCTTGGTTAGTCAGTCACACTTTAAAAGTAAATCCCCAAATGCTGTCTTGTGTCATTACAGAACTGTAGGGAGGGAAAAGGTGCTTACCAGCCTTGTTTATCTCAGAGAATATTTCCTCCCCTCTTCTTCAATACAGTAACTCCTACCAGCCCCTGTGTTAGTTTTCACCCTCCTTCCTCTCCCCTGTCTCTGTTTTGTAAGTGTATTGTAGGGTTTTTTTTAGCATTGTTCATATAAGAATTGTGCTACAGAAGGTTATTGCAGCGTGACCCGTACACCTGTTAACAATCTGATAGTTGTCAGAGAGGCCATGGAGTTCTGAACAGTTGGGGCTTTATGTTGTGGTGGTTGTTTTGTTTCAGACCTAATCTGATATGAAGCTGGCTGCTATGTTTCAAAACTGATTTAATCATTTTGAACTTTCTGTCCATGCAATTTAACACAACCCTCTTCAAGGATTATCTTGGCTGAAAAATATTTCTGAAGCGGAATTCTAGTTGTCAATCGACAAAATGTGACTCATGCAAATTAATAGACACATTGTTACTGTTTTTCAACTTTAGAAGCGTGACTTAGAGAATTCAGTTGAGCCCAGATAATTATTTTCTCCTCTTGACTAACTTAAGGATGAGGAGAATGAGCATCCTATTGTGCGAATGAATGTTCGGATAGTCCTTAAAAGATGGCTTCTGCAATATATTATCCAATGGCCCATTCCACTGCTGTTCATTACAGGCGTCAGTGACTGCACCATCCAGTGCCCGCCTTTCTCTCTCCCCCTCCCCCTCCCCCGACTGGTAGCTCCTAACAGGGCAGGGGATGGCAGCTATCTGGCTTTCCCAGCAGTCAGCGTGCCTGCCCCCCAGTGGCTCCTTGATGGCCTCCTGGTGGGGATCAGGCCAGGTTGTGGTTCCTGGGCCCCTGGCATCTACTCGGGGTGGGTAGAGCCAGGTCGAGGTTTCCGGCCCCCTGACATCTCCTGGGGGGGAGGGCTGTACTGTCTAGCCCTAGGTTGGTCGCAGGGGGTCCACAACAGTGGGGTCAGTGGCTGGTATGGCTTCCCCTCCATCTGGCACTGCAGCCAAGTACTGAGGGAGGGGTTTGGAGATTGGAGTCACTTATGGGGTCTAATGGCCCACAAGATGGTGAGCCCGTGCATTTGCTGGCCACTGTCTTGATCGGGGCGGGCAATAAAACAACAGCAGTTCAAAGGGTTAGCTCCTGGTGGGCTGCTACCACTATATTTAACTGTGCCTCCCAGGTATGGGGATCTCAGCTCCTATTGGCCAGGAGCAGCGGTCTGCAGCCGATGGGAGCTATGATTCTCAGTACCTGTGAAGGCGCAGGTAAATATGGTGGTGTGGGGGCAGGGGATAACACTGGCAGACAGGATCCTGCTTGTGTTTGCCCATCTGGTCTTGCTGGTACAGTTGTCCTCAGAGGTCCCTCTGCAGTATAGCTCTTGTCCAATCAGCCCTCTCCCTTTCCATGTTACGGAAAACAATAAAAGTCGAGGCAAATCCCATTTTCCTGGCACAGCCAAACCCTGACTATGCTTTGTTATGTTGAGAGGAAGCTGCATACCAAATGTGGTAGTCTAAGTTCTTACAGTTAAGGAGGTGTTAATGAACAAATGAAGTCATGGACGGATGGACAGACAGATGAACATTTGTAAAATATTAGACAGATGATAATGTGGTGTGTGTGTGTGTGTGTGTTTGTGTTTTTTTTTTTTTAATGGAAGCTGAATCAACTTAATGATGTTTTAAACATTTTTACTGAATAGTTCTGATTTGTTGCTGCTGAACTCATTGAAATCAGAGCAGTTTTACCAGGTGTCCTGTATTTGCCACAGGGAAATAAGGTCACCCTATTTCTAAGCCATCACTAATCTGACAAAATATAAGGTATCCATCATCATCATCATGATGAAATAATATAATGAATAATTAAAATGACCATTGTCAAAATAATGTTTTATCCATATCTCTGTGTGTGCACGTATGCGTTGATGCATGCAAATGTTAGGAAGAAAGATAACTCATAAAATCCACTGATTTTTGCAGTGGCCGCCCTCTAACGTGTAAATTACACTCCTAATAAGGTTTTTATTTAAAATTCTCCATAGAAGACAGTCCTGCTACACTAAAATGTAATGCACTTAATTTCTTTAATGATGGATGAGGTGAGGTGGATGTATTTGTTTTTAGTGTGGCATGCAGACAGCCATCCCCCCTTCTCTCCCCCCCAAAAAAACCCCCCAACAAAACCCTCAAGAATTTTCCCCAAGTACCTCATAGCAACTTGGATTTTGCAATATATTTGAGGCTGGAATGATATGATAAAGTGGGAGGTGACACAGTAATAAATTGATAATAAATATGCAAGCAAAGTGTAGGTACGCAGCTCCATAGCGGAAGAACCGTACCAAATCTACTAAGGAGCACCCTGTTTTTGTGTAAATATCCCTTTAATTTTATCTTGAATTTGAGGCATGAAATTGATCCCCATGCTGTGTCTTCCTCCCACACCCCCAAAATCACATCTCCACACTTACATTTTCTAAAGCTTCAGAGGGATAGCCAAGTTAGTCTGTAACGAGAAAAACTTAAACAACAAATAGTCTAGTAGCACCTTAAAGACTAACAAAACATGTTGATGTAATCATGAGCTTTCGTGGGCAAAACCCATATCCAGTCATCTGATGAAGTAGGTTTTGCCCACGAAAGCTCATGATACCATCTACATGTTTTTTGTCTTTAAGATACTACTAGACTATTTGTTGTTTAAGTTTTTTCTTTTTCTAGTTATAGAAGATTATTCAACTCTGGGAAATTGGATTTCACCATGCAGAAATTCCTTTTGAGGGTAAACTAGATAGAAGTTAATCTTTTGATCTTTGAAACTTAGCTGCAAAAAGGAGGGCAGATAGGTAAGTGCCAGGATTCAGCACAACATTTTGTGCAGTAACTGACATGGGATTTATTAGATGTGAAATATCCCGGTGAAATCTGGACAGTGAATGTGTGCAGCTAAATTAAATTAAATAGTTAATCAAAGTATAGTGTTGCAAGACCTTTATTTTGGTTTTGGTTGGAAAATATTTTGCATAAGAATTGCACTCCTTCCCCCCCCCCCCCAGATCTGCTCTTCTCCATGTGTTTTACTTCTGAATCCAATTTTTTTTTATTTTTAAAAAAATTTTTTAATTCCTTTTAGCACTGAAGAGCTAATAGAGGTCTAGGAGAGTTAACTGTGTTGTGTGGCTCAGGGATGGTAATCGGAATTGTAAATGAAGTTCCAGCTACTGAATCTTTACTGCTGGTGGTAAGTCAGCCAGAAAGAGCACAGCTTGACTTTGAGATTCCAGGTGGAATGTTCAGTAATAGTAGTTAGACAAGCCATCCTTTTACTTACAAACTGAGCAGATTGGTTCTGGAAATTGTAGAGATTGAATTATCATCCCATTTTCAGAATAGAACCACTTTTGAAAAATTAGGCTCATTATTGTCCTATATTCTTAAGTTTCACTGACCATGAAGCACATTTCAAAACATCAAAGAGAGAACTCTCAATCTTGATAGTGCTACTGGATTAAGTTTTTAATGATCTAGCCAATTTCACATATATCTGCAAACATAAAATTGGTTTGCTGTCTGCTACAGTTAGTGTGAGTAATTGCAAAAAGGTGGGGAGACAATTGAAAAAGCAGTTATCGTGTATAAGTATAGTGAAAAATATTAAGCAGTATAGTCCATTAGCAGGCAGTGATAAAATTGCCAATGATGTCGGAAAAGCAGATATATTCAATAAATAGTCATTCTCTGTATATTGGATGAAGCTGAGTGATGCATTCATATTCTATAATGGTGGAACACTTATTTTTCCAACAGTAACTAAGGAGGTTGTCTTTGAGAGATGCTATTTATTAAAACTTGTAGGTCTGGATAATTTGCATTCAAGCTCTGTTAATTGTTTGCCAAAGATTTCTCTTGGTTGTTCTGAATGATTGATTGATTTATTGAAAAGTGGGGAAGCTTCAGCAATGAGCACGACCAGTCATGCATTTGTAGTACAGCCATCGCATAATCATACATCTAGGAACATTTGCCAATGGTCACCATACCGTGGCACTGAATAGAATTATGTACAAAGTGACAATGCCCAGACTAGGTACGCTTTAAGTGTAAATATAAATAACAATTTCTGAAACAACAATAAATAAAAATAAGGCCATTTGACTCTGATCTCTGTTGCATTAAACTGTTGAACTTGTTTTTAATAAGACTCAAAACGCAGTAATATCTCGTGTACAGTGTTAGATGAGGCTAGTTTCCACGTTTGAGCCTACTGCTTTGTTCTTATATTTACAATGGGATTTTTCAGAAACAGTCTGTGCTGGCTGCACTCCACACCTGAGTGATTTTGAACTTTCCACTCTTGAACCAATGGATATCATCTGCTTTCCTAACGCTATCTGTGTGCATTTGTTAGGCTAGCACAATGAATCTTTTTACTGCTGCCAGAACATTTTTGATAATTTAAAGAGAGCGAAAATGGGGAAGAGTAATGTAAAGACCTTGCTATCAGGATAAAATATTATAACGAGGGAGGTAAAAATGCAGTGAAAGGTAACCGTGTAATCCGCTAAAAATCATAGCGGTTACATGGTTACACGCTCTGCGGGCTCTGCAGTATAAAGATTAAATAAGCTTTTTATTGCAGAGCCCACGGCGAAGGCACCACTCTGAGAGCAGGGCCAGTTCCTGGAGAGGAGGCTTTGCTGGGGAGCTCTGCAGTTGGCTCTCCGGGAGTGGGGCCAGCTCCTGGGGAGCCAGCATGTAACCAACACAGTGTGGGGGAGGCCAGCCATGGACAGGGGCTGCTCCAGTGGTCCCCATGGGGCTGGAGCAGCCCCCTGCTAGGAGTGGGTGGGAAGGTGCTCTAGCCCCTACCGGTGAACCTGAACCAATAAGCCTCAGCCTTAATGGGTGAGGCTTACTGGTTAGCTGGTTAAGCTTTTACATCCCTAATTATAACCCTGTTTGTTCTTCTCGTCTCTGGCACGCGCTAGCAGATTACTTTCTTGGTTACCTACCTTTCTCTTTCTGCTTTTTGAAAACATGCCAAAAATACATTGGTTTTAGTTGAGTGTTATTGGCATGGAATTGCTATTTAAAATGTGCCATGCCACTTGCTGCAGGAAACTTGAAAGGTTACGTCTCTGCTCATGATAAATCTTGTGATCTCAGAATTTTAATAAGTGCTGAGCCATGGTGGCTAATGCAGCTTTTATTAAGTGCGTAAGATTTGCTTTTGTGATGCTCTCTACTCTTCTCAAAACATGGGCATGCATTCCTGAAGAACCTGTGCTTAAGTTTCAGGAAGAGGATTCATATCCCATTCCCTTCCTTCTATTTTCCTCTTATTTTTTTCCTCTTTTCCATTTTTCTTTTTGAACGAACTCAATTCTGTTTTTTTTTTTGGTTTTTTGTTTTTTTTTTTAAATTTTAAGTGTTGCTACTTTGACTGGTTTAAATAGGACTGCTTCCACTTCTGAATAGTTGTTTGGAAGCTGTCCAGTTGCTTGGTGCTGACTCTCTGTAGTGGAAGCAACAGAGCAAAAAAATATACTGTGCTCACTTTATATTTTTTATTATAAACATTTGCACTGTAAAAAGATAAGTTAATTGAAAAATACTATTTCTTGTATGTCATACAAGTAAACAAAACAATGTAAACCTTTGAAGCCGATGCATCCACTTAGTCCTACTTCTTGTTCAGCCAATTAAAACAAAAGTTTATTTACGTTTGCAGGAGAGAATGCTGGATGCTTCTCATTTTCAGGTGACATCGTAAATAAGAACAGGCTTTTCATGGGTGTGGCCAAGGTTCCCGTGATCCCATAAAGTTGGTTTATAGCCCCCAGTCCTAGCTCTCAGTTTTCAGTGCTGTTGTTTAGCTCTAACTTTTACCTCTGTATGTCCTCTAAAAGCACAGTAAGCAGTTGAAGTGTTGGAAATTGCTGCTAGACCAATTGACCACCTATGGTCTGGAAAATTCTCTGGTTCGGCACTGGTCCAGTCCCAAGGTATCGTACTAGAGAGATTCAGCCTATATTGTTTAACAGGGTGATGAAAACTCATTACAGTAAAACCTGTGTTATCTGGCATGCTCAGGGATTAGGGCATTCCGGTTATTTAAAAATTCCGGGTATCTGAGGGTCCCATCAACCTAGGAAAAACCAATGGACAATAATAGTAAAACTCAAGTTTTTAATATTGGTAGTTTTGTAGTGTGAGGCAGTTGGTCTCACATTTCTCTTTTGAGTTAAAGATGATTAGTACTTCTTAAATAAAAAATTAAGCCAATCATGGTAAACCAAGACAGGCCTGTGTGCCTGAAGATGGGACAGATTGTGGCTGGGGGCAATGCTGGTTAACAAAGTTTTCTGGTTAACAGAGTGCCGGATAACAAAGGTTTCACTGTAATTGTGATTAATTTTTTGATATTGTGATTGAGTTTAATATTTTCAGTTGTTTGACAGGCCTAGTTCTTCTCAAGCAAAGAAAGATGGAAACAGTTGTTTGTGTATATAAATGTATCCCATCATAATGTCATGCCCATTAGTATGTCAGAGGTAGCATATGGGAAAATACTTGGTATAATGAAATTAATATTAATAAGCTGTAGTCAATTTCTGCTTGAAGATGTAAAGTTACTATAGGTGATATTTTTCTCTAAGTTAAAATAGTTCCCGAGTGAGTGTCCCACTTTTATTGACAAAGAAACATGTTTATATCAAGAAATGCTAAAGGATGCATGATAGTGTCTCTGATTGATTGCTTCCTTTGTTAGGTAATGAGCTATTTTTACAGACCTTTAAGTCCCCTTTCTACATATTGTTGCCTTGTAAACCCATGACTGTTTATCTTAAAGGGGCAAGCTAGAGCAGCTGCCGGGGGGGGGGGGGGG
>JANRFK010001234.1:22868995-22884051 GCA_030068395.1 Apalone spinifera | reverse complement strand
TTTTTTTTTTTTTTTTTTTTTTTTTCTCAACAAGTTTTGCTGCTATTTGGGGCTGAGGGGTTCTCAAATCAAAAAGGGTGCATGATGCCAAAAAGTTTGGGAATCACTGCCCTAGAGGCTGAAGCTGCACCTGTAATGTCTGGGTGTCACCTTTGTTAGGTGTCGGTAGTCATTAGGATTGTTAGGTATCTGTAGTCAGTAGTTCTGCTTTGTCTGCATCTTTGTTAATTGTATCTCTCTTCCTTTGCACAACATGCTATCGCTAGAGAACTACAGGAGTGTTGTGGGGTTCAAGTACATGTTTGTCGACTATAGGCAGTCAAGGTCTAATCACTGATCTGACTGATTTCTCAAACCTACTAGAGAGTAAGTGACTTGAGAGTTCTCACAGACTATTTAAAGGGGTGATGCCAATTCTTATTTAAATGGGTGATGCAATGAATACATCCCCCTCTCGTGACTATTTTTGAAGCTTTCTTGTTATAGTTTTCAGGCGTTGTACTTATAATTTGGTGCTTCTGTGTTTGTTTGTTTTAAAATTGGAATACATGGAGTGTGATTTACTTAAAACACACTGCCAAGTTCACTTAAAACAGAGGAATCGCTAAAGTGGCCTTTATGAAAAATGTCCATCGGCTGAAAAGACCCCTCTCTTTGGAATGGTCTGGCTTTATGGTATCCTGAAATCAGATGTTAACAATCAAACATTGTTACAAGAAACCTACTCACAATCTTATTCCTTTACAAAGCAGTGCTTTAAGTATCTGGTATTTACTGTTCTTCTGAGTATCATGGTATCCCTATCAACAGCCATTCTTTCTTATCTTTATCAGAATCCAACATGACAACTGGCCATGCAAACTTGTCTTTTCTGTGGGGGAAGAAACTTCTCTTTCCAGAGTTGTGGTCACACTTCTAGAAGGGCGCACATTGTTACCTCAGATATCTAATAATGTATCTAAGCCAAAATGACTGGCATAGATCCTCTATCCTGGAGTTCAGGAAAGCTTTTAAATAAAGACATTATTCCCAGCTCGCTCCGATTACAGCTGTTGGCAGTGTAAGCCCTTTTGACAAAGGAATGGAGCTTAAGTGGGATCTCAATGATTTCATTCCTCAGAGGAGCTTCTGACAGCCAATGCCTGACGTTTTTAACATGCTTTGTTTTGCTTTTTGAAATCTAGCGTTCAGTTTAATTTTGCTACCCATCTCTGGTATGCTCCATGCCAAAAATTAACCCAAAAGCTTCTCTTAATGTCAATTTAACAATCATACGATATACATTCTTAATGTCAGTTTAACGAACACACGATATACATTCATTAAAACTGGAGAATGTGTGTAGGTGTTGGTATGTTTTAGCTCTTTACTCAGAGAATAGTTAGCTTTCTTAGCTAAGATTTGCTCTTCTGTTTCCACTAGAATAACTTGAATAGATGATACAAGATTACAAGGGTTAGAATTTAATCCATGTTTGTGCAATTACTTTTTAATCTTTGCAAGACTGTGTCTATAGCCTTATCTGTTGAAGGTGATTTGTAACCGACATCCACCTCTAAGGGAGAAAATGCATACATTTTTCTGTTTTTTAGTTTTCGGTAATTTAGAATGGGATTTTCCTTATTTTTAATGGGATATATTCAGGAAAATAAATTTATGCTCTTGAAGGCACTGCTTTTGAGATTTAATTTTGATGATACCAAAAAGTAGTGTAAAGAACCACTTGTGAATACTCTGCTGGCTCAGAAAAGTAGAACAAGCAGAATAAGTAGAACAAGGGAGGGAGGTGCACGTTCATGACGGAGGAGTTTCTGGGTGCATAAGAAGTAGAATTAGGAATTTGTGAAAGTATTTGTCTACTGTTAATATTTCCTCTCCTCAAAAAGAGTCCTCTCCCTTTGAGTCTTTAGGCACTCTTGCTTTCATTGAACTCTGGCAGGAAATCTGGCCCAAAGAGTGAACTTTTGATGCCAACATCCTGTAACACTGAGTCAGATACTGTCACACTCTTGGCGTTGGTTTGAAAATCATCAAATGATGTAGGTTTCTGGTTCTGCAGAGATGAAAGCCCTGCTTAAGGTTGACCATATTTTCAAAAGAAAAATGTGCCTGCAAATATCTCACTTAAAAAGCTTTCTCAGAGAACTTCTTACTTAAAAGCTTGCTATTCTGGCTATCTAATATTGCTGTTCAGTAGGAGTGAAGACTCAAAAAATATGGCAGGCTATAACCTCATTCTTTAGTGAGAGTGATCACAGAACCAAAGGCATGCCCTAATGATTGTCCAGCATCTTCAAGCAGTGGGACCTTTGGCTGGTGTGGCCAAGTGGAGAGAACAATGCTTTGTGGCTGAAGGAATGTGGAGAGAGGAAAACTGCAACTTACGGGGCAAAGTTATTACTTGCTCAGCACCTGGGAATGCAAGGTTTGAAAAGGAACAGCATCCTGGAGGTGTCTGCCTTTTTTTCACACAGACCAAGGGTGAGGCAGTGTGCTGTCCTTCTATGTGATAAAATACAGGCTGGACCTCACTGACCTGGCATCCACAGGTCTGGCACCCTTGGGAAAAGAGGGAGAGCTGGTAAAAGCCCTCTGGGTAATTTATGGAATAAACATGGGCTTACCTGCACTGTACACTGTTATCTGCTGGGTAGTCCTAGCCATCTAATAATAAAGTTGTGGCCTGATAAAACCCATGTTGGTGTCTCCTGTCCTCCTTTTGGCATATCCACATAATGACTGTTAACAGGGACATTAGATACTCTGACATGTCCCTAGTTACTTAAACTAATAGTGACTTTTAAGTAACTGTCAAGTTTTTGGCAAGGATTTAGACCCTGAATTTGCCTCAATGCTGCATGTGGACAATATCTTCACATTCTTTTTTCGTTTATCTTAATAGGTATGCTCAAGATACGAGCCTTACAAATTTAATTGTTCTGAAACATACACATTTTTACCCATTACATTTTCCAAACAAAAACTGAAACATTAAAGTTGTTATCTGGTGATAATAATTTCAAGTTGACATCTGTTTAGTGTTGTGGTGTGTGTGTGTGTGTGTGTGTGTGTGGTGTTTTTTTGTTTTGTTTTGTTTTGTTTTGTTTTTTTTTGGTAACTAGGTTTTGAGTCTGGTTTTTAGTTGTTTGAATTTACCATATTTCTTTTGGAAATGGAGCTGGGAATTAGCAAGTCTATGATTGATCATGTATTTCTAAACAACTACGTAAATCCCTGCACAGCATTTCGCTACTTTACTATTAATACATTTTTCAGAGTGCAGATAAAGTAAAATAGTGCAATAAGTTTTCTTACCTACCTGTTCTTCAAAGAAAGCTATGGTCTGTTTTTACCTGGTCTTTAGTCACACAGTTAGTAGACCCTGTGTTAATTATTTGGAGAAAAAAAGACAATGCTTTGGAAATAATTCTTCATCGTTCAAAGGCTGTTATGAATTATGGAGCCATGTAAGTGTGCATTGCTCTTTGTTAGTCTTGGTGGGTTACTCCTATATTTTTGGAATAAATGAATGTAAAATATTGTCACTTATAGTATATAATGGTCAACACAGAGCTATGCAGTTGTTATGAAAGAAAAAGTGCTAAATGATGTGCATTTTCTCCTATACTGAAAATTATTTTCCTTTTCAGTTGCTCAAATGTGTAACTTACTTTGTAGCTCTTTGAAGATTTAAATTCAGTCTTGACTTTTAAAAAAGTGCTATTGTATTTTAGGGTCCATGTAGGATTTTGTTCGGGTCCGTGTAGTCCAATATCCTGCCTAACAGTGACCAATACCAGCTACTTCAGAGAATGTATTGTGTATACCTTTTAATCTTCCTGATGTTTAAAGAAATATTTTAAGGAGGTTTTTTTATTAAAAGCAAACTCACCACCAAGTATGTCCTTTAATGTGAGTAATTGAACTAGGTGTTTATCGTTGTTGTTATAGGGCAATCTCAGTGCAAACATTGTGTTTTGATGCTCACAGTGCATTAGTATCACAAATTAGATCTGGGATTAATCAAATAGTCTCTCAGAACATTTAAGGTGCATGGATACAGAAGTAGTTTACAAATGCACTTGAGAATTAGAAAAATGTATTTTGTATCTGATTTAAATTGGACCAGAATTGTTTAAGAAGGCCCAAAAGAGTAAAACTAAGAGTAATAAAAGGTGAATTTGGGCAATAAAACAACATCCTGTGAGATGGACTATTAGACACTGGAAGAATCTTTGAATAAAGTGGTACAGCTTGCTTTGTTTCAGAGACTCTTTAAATCTTCGGTGAACAAAGAACTCGAGAGTGCACTCTTGACAACCCTTCTGCACAGGTGGTAGGGCAAACTAGAAGAAATGACATAAAATATTTCAAGGCATTGCCATGATTCTGGTGCTCTGTCTCAAACAAGTTGACTTGGGAGGGTTTAAAGAACACCTAGAAAGGAATGGGATCATCTTCAACAGGACAGCATTGCAAAATAAATACATTAGACATACAGGACATGTTTTAATTTACACTTTTGAGTATGCAAAGGTTTATTCTCATGCCTAATTTTCTATACTTAAAATAATGCCATGTACTTCAATAGAGGTTTTGTCTGCAAGTCTGGTCTACTCTTAGAGCTAGTTTAATCTAAATTTTGTGTTTTAACAGTGTGAAATAGGTCAGATTAACTTCACTGGTTGGAGTGAGACTAGGGCTCCCCCCCCCCCCCCCCCCCCCGGCCTGTCAACTATACTATTCTTCGAAAGGGAGGTGGAATAATTGGAGATAGAAGGGGATTTTCTGATGCTGTAGGGTCTATGCAATTGTGGTACAGCTGCAGCACTATATATGTGTATCTTTATCAAGATATATCCTAAGTGTTTTTAGGTATCTTTAATAAAGGGGTTACTGTTCAACAGTATATTACTTGGAAATTTTATTCAGACTGTCTTGGATAAGTACACTGTTACGTGGATTGAAAACTAACTAAAAGTCCACAACTTCCTCTAAATCAACACAGTGCCTGGTATCTACTGCGATAACCCAGGATTGATTTATTAAGATGAGTCAAAATGAACATCTTCATTAATGAAGAATATGTGAAAGAAACACATCAGTGAAATTTACAAACATTACTAAATTGGAGGAATTTTTAACACTTGTCAGGACAGAAATAAGAGAGAGGAGCCCAGAGAGATTAGACACATTGCATCATAAAATGACAAAATGAGATTAATTTTGGGGAAATGACAAGTTTTTTAAATCGAGAGAGGAAAAAAACACTAACTGTAAACACATGGGCATGATATTCCTGGGAGAGAAATAAGATGACAAGATGTAGGGTTGACAATGGCCAGCAAATTAGACATGGGTTTACTATGTCATATGGCTGCCACAAAAGCCAATGAGACTTTTGATTTGCATGTACAACAGCATTGCATAATAGATCTGGGTAGTACCATCCATTCTCCATGTGTCTGTAGTGTGACTGTCTCTCTAATACTGCTTTTTTTTATGAGCAGTCTTTTATAAGAGTGCTCTATCTGTATGTATATAGCTGCATAACATGTTACATTCAGTAGTTGAAGCTCCATATTATGTGGCATTATTCATGTTTTGTTGTAGGATCAGTGAAACCTATGAATTGCAAATTACTTCCTCTGTGCAGTCGTCTACACGGAGTTCTAGTACGTTCTAAGAAAAATGGGGGAGAAGGGGATTTCAAAGAACAACAATTAAAAGCAATCAAGCACATAACCTACTCTTTGCTTGAGACTGTTAACTTACATCAATAGAAATAGTCAAGTCTTTAAAAACAACCATTTAAACTAGAAGTCCCCCAAAAATTAAACACCAAAAATTTCAAAATATAATACAGTTTTGATTGCCTAATTTAGCAGATTTATTTCAAACATTACATAAAATTATATCTGTACACTATAAGTAACTGCTGTAACTTTGGCTGATAATGCACATTTGCTTTTATGTTGAACAAAAGGATTTGTACTCCTTGCTTCAACTGAAAAACCTAATGTGATTTTTTTTTTTATTTTTTTTTTTTTATTTTTTTTTTTTTAAACTTTGGAGCTGTTAAAGACGCCTCTGCAATAAGCAGAGATTGACGGTTGGTTATAAACATTCCTTGAGCAAATCTTCTGAGCATGACATCTCATATCTTAAAATAACTCTTGAGAAGAAAGAAATTAATAGCAAGGTGAACTCTTTTTCTGAAAATGTTTAAAGGGATCCAGTAACTGTTGCTACTCTTAGAAGCATTCTCAGCACTCAAATGGTTAAGGCCCTCAAGCTCTCCTGCACATGTTAAAGTTAAGCATTTACATGTAAATATTTGCAGAATTGATCCCTAAATGAGCATATAAGTTTGAAGTCGTAAATACTTACTACTTCCTTCTCAAACTGTTTGAGTAGAAATAAATTTATGGCTAGAAAATTTTGAGCTTGTTCTAAAAGAAATTTTGTCCTACATGCTGTATGTATGGAAGGGGGAGCACTACTACAAGTACTACTTTAATTGGCATGAGCAGCTGAGTTAAAAAATATCTTAACTCTGTTTTTATGTGAAAAATTTAAATACAGTGTCTAGAAAATGGTACTTGTAGATTTGTATTCACTCTGATAATGGTATTTGAGCCTGTGATTAATAAGGAGTGTATGTTGGCAGCATTTCTGTTTTACTTGATAGATAAATTTACTTGGTAAGTTTCCTATTAATTAGTACAGATGCATGTCTCGGAGGGGAAAAATGTAAATTAAGGTTAGCCTGATAGAACAATTTCTTGACTGTTTTGTCTTCTCCGCTGAATATTCTGTCTGCAATGAGCACTTAATGAGTTTTTCTCATGCAGAAGATAAATGTAATGTACGGTACCAATAAAATTTATTGTGTGTATACTTAAATTGTGTCCCCCAGTTGGTAGTGACTGTATACCCATAACTGACTTGTATAATAAATCTAGCTTGACAGATGATGGTCCTTAGCTAGGGTTTTTATTTTAAAACAGGCTAACCTGAGAGATTCTTTTGCCTTTCCCATGAGCAGTTTGACCATGGAAAAAGACTGGCTTTTCAGTGTTACCAAAGACGTGTTTCTGGTTTGAGCCAGTTGTGGGATATTGGCCAAAGAGCTGACCAGTGTAACCAATTCAGTGGCTTGGCGGAAACAGAGGGGAGGAGGAGAATGGGTTTTTGTGACAGGCTCTTAGGGTTTTCAGTTTTATTTATTTATTTTTTTTAAAACAAGCTGTTTGGGATCTCCAGAACTACTGGGTTTCTTTCAGTTTAGTCCTCTACCTCTTTTTTGCTTCTGTATCTCTCCATCACTGCTGCTGCAAGAAAGGGAAGGAAAAAGATCTCCATTACTCAACCACAGCATCTTTTGTTCATAAAAAAAAAAAGTGAATAAATTCAGTCCAACAGTGTGGTCTTAATGTGATTCTGGATAGCACTATTGCTGCCCAGAAGGTTCTCAATATCAGCAAGGCAGCTAGTAATCTACAGCTCACAGAACTCTGCTACACTAGTGTTGCTCTAGCAGCCAGCCAGATGAGCTGATGAGATGCATAGTTTCTGATGTAGGCTTCTCATCTGACTGTCTGATGATATTCAACCATGTTCAAGATTGTCAGATATTCCAGCAAAAATGCTTTGATGTATGCAGCTTTTTTGATTTCATTATGGTGCAGTCTGTTATCCATCTTCATTAAATACATTGATTACTCATTTTAGTACCTGCTAATGCCACCTGCTGGGAAAAATGTGAACTAATTAAAAGTGTAAGAGATCAAGAGTTTACATGAAATGAATCAAGATCAAGAGTTTAATTAAACAAATGAAAAGACCCAAGCTATGTCTAAGACACTGGGAAGATTTGGCGACAAAAGTGCTGTCGATATGCAAAAGCTGCCAAAAGTGAAAATAGGCGAAACCGGTTTTTCTGCCTCCCATGGTTGACGTTTCCTGGCCACATTGCTAGCTGCCTTGTCAGCAGATAGAGCAAAGCAATGTGGGGTAAGCATCCTATAGTGCAGTGCTGTGGGAAGGCAGAACTGATCCCTGCACTTCTTGGGATTCCTTGTGAGCTCTCCTTGCTAAGGAATGTCAGTGCAGTACCAAGGTCTCGCTAGCCCTCCCCTTGCAGCAGCAGAACAGAAGCATTCCAATGACTTGTTGTTGTTTTTTTTTTGTTTGTTCCCCAAATGGAGCAGCTCACTCATCAGCCATCAGAGCACGCATTGTGGGATACTGGCAGGAATCCAGTTCTCTTGACAATACAAACAGCAGAATCAACACTGGCTCATTGCCTACTATAAAGGGAGGAGAGAGAGTTTTTTGCAGGGGTGGAAGTTTTTTTTTTTTTTTTTTTTTTTTTTTTCCACAAAACTGGGTGTTTTTCCTGACAAAAATTGCATTGTAGTGTGTATTCTTTCACTGTTTTGTCACCAAAACATACCATGTAGACAAGGCCTCAGATCCTGCCTCAGAAGGGAGTGGGAGGAGAGTGTTCATAATCATTAAACCTTCTTCCCAATACAAAGGATGCACAGCCAGTAAGCTGCTTGAAGAGTTTTGGCTTTCTGCTCACCTAGCAAAAGTGCATTTACAAATGACTTATTTTATAGTTTCTATGTATTTGTTGAACATCCTCTTTCTTTTCTTTTGTCAAGGGTTGGTCTTGAATTTATGTTCACATTTAAATGCTAACCTAATGTTGCCAAAGCCAGAAATAATTTCATTTTTTAGAACTTTTTTTTGTCATTAGGCCTTACTAGATAAGCTAAGGCTATTGGATACCATAGCCTTACTCTTTCCTTTTTATTAATGCCACTACTCTTCTAATAATGGAGTGTTTCAAATTTTTTGTCCATTTAAAACAAAAAAAAATTGATTAATCAGTTGACCAGTTTTAGAGTGGTCAAAATTCCAGCCCAGCTTTGGTGTATTGGAAGGGGTGATGCTAGCGTCAGGAGACTTAATGGAGGTAGAGATGTTGAATTTGACAGGTAGCAGGTAAACTCATGGTTTTCAGACCATAGAGGGGCTAGTTACAGATTCTATCCCCTCCTCCTTTATAGGGGGAGCAAATGCTGCTGTGTGTGTACCCTGTTTCCTGCAGTAATAGTTGTCCTCTGACAGAAGCTAGAGCAGTTGTAGACTGAATGTCTTTTGTTGCCTTCCATTTCTAGGGGTCACAGAGCAAGCACAATAAATGGAGGCAGCAGGAAGACGATTGCAGGCAGGGGAAGTGGGATGTGCTGGAGAGGAGTGTAGATTTTAAGATGGGGGGTAGGAGGAGAGAGAGACGGAAAGTGTGTGTGTGTAAGGCAGCACAGTGGAGAGTAGGTTGTTGAAGGAGGAAGCAACATGATAAAAAGGCATAGGTGGATTATCATGGTAATTTGGTTGATGTGGTGAGATGAAAAGAGGTTGATGGAGGGAAGGGATTTATATGAAAGGGAGAATTGTCCCTGCTGTTAAAATATATGCTATAGCAACGTGGAAGTCCAAACCAATTAAAAACACTTCATGTAGCTGGGATTTTTTGTAAAATGCTTCCAGTTCTAAATCCCTGTATTTACCGATGACAGCTGTGCATTTGTTCCTTCCAGTAAATAGCTGTGGATAATATATTCCTATTGTCATTCTACAGTTGAGACCTTGTTTATTAAAACTAAGGAAATACAGGTGTATCACAGATGTAGGTTAGATTTCCTTTAAGATGCTGGGAATTTATGGTGGTATTAAGAGAATGAGACAAGTAACTGAGATTATTTATAGGCAGCCCTAATAGGAAAGAAGTTTAGTTCTTTGCTTCAGCAGTATTGTTTGATGGTCTTAAATCTTTAACTCTCTAAATTTGACTAGATCTGCAAATAGCAGATGGCAATGTACTTCCAGATTGCAGATCATCATTGGTTTCTCACATACATAATTGTGGGATAGAAATAAAAAAGAAAATACACAAAGTCCACAAAACAGTATTTACAGATAATAGGGGTTACTTGGGTTACTTTACTCTGTCCCTTTTTGGTATGTGACAAAAGTACTGAGCATTTTGAATATGTGCAGATAATCTTTCATGACACATTTTGGGGAAGAGTTAGCAAATGATATATATGTCCCAGAACTTTGAAATACATCAACAAATTCAATTCATATTTAGTCTCCTAATGGTACATAGCACATATGAATGTTGTGAGAGTGAATGTTGTGTCTTGTGGGTGAAGTGTTTGCTTATTAGTACTGGTGTTTAATAAATGAGATTTTTGTTACTTCTAAGATGCCTCTTCAAGTATCACTGCATTCTGCTAATTTGGTTGATGAAAGTGTAGGAATGGATTATCCAAAGCAGAAGCCCTTGTAACAAATAAATAAAACCAGTGTGCCGTGAAAACTGAGTCGTTTGCCTTTGCTTAGTGTTGTATGGGGTAGGAAATTCCTGGCTTTAATTATCAGAGGAAAATGAAACCTTTACTATGTTTGCCAAAAGCAGTTACTTTTGAGAGCTTTCTTGGTAATGGTTTGCATTTGGTAGGACTTTATATATAGACAGTTTTAAAAAGAGAAAACATAGAACGTAGGGAAGAATTGGAGTGATTTTTAAAAAATACAACTAACCAACCTAAAGTATGGTTTAGGATAATTGAAAGACCAATTGACATCATGTCTGGCTTAGGTTTAAAAGAGTTGTAGCTCCGCTCCATGTGGCTGCAGTATCAGATTCTCTTCAAGGGCTCTGATCCTAATTCTTAAGGACTAAGTGGGCTTGGTCCTGCTGTCTCCAAAGATGGCCTCACTCCTACAGCACATTGTCAGGTACCCTGCAGTAGGTTGAGCCATGTGTGAAGCTAACAGGGCCTGGAGGGAGAATGGCTTTCTTATGTGGAATTATTTTGGTTGTGCAATTCCGTTCCATCAGAAATAAAGTTTATTCTGCATTTACCCTTTCCAGAGTAAATTGTAGGACGCCTGTCTTCACATACAACTCAACTAGCAACACCTGGACAAAAACACAGGAACAGGACTTTACATATAAAAAATAAAAATCATGTTCATGTATGCCTCAGAAACAAGTCAAAACATAAGATGAATAAGGAATGGACAGTACTATTCTCTGGATGGAGTCTTGCTTTATGTATTCCTCATGGACCCATCAGAGATTAGGGGTTTTCAGACTACATCGAACTGAGATCCCCTTCTGACAACAAAAATTACTTCATGGCCCCAGGGGGAAGACACAAAAGCTTGAGCCTCAGTGCTTCAGATGGGGGAACCAAAGGGCTTCTGTTTTAGGCAAGGTGCATGTAATCTAGCCCTGCTGTCCAGGATTGAAACTCTTGAACATGAGGCTTCAGATTTGGCTTCAGGCCCAATTAACCTCTAAGCCAGCTCTGGGTGACCTCATGAAAATCCATTTTGGGATCCTGACCCACAGTTTGAGAACCACTGATTTAGATGACACCAAATTACACAGATAGTTGGCATCAATTACTATGTTACAAACAAAGCTCCAAGTATGAAGAAAATGAGCCACAATCTTGCCTTTGCTTTAGCCGCTTCATACTGCTCCAGCTCTCAGAGCAGTGCAGACTCTGGTGTGTTTAAAAAAAAACAAAAACCTAAAAATGTGTCCCCATACTTATTGTGCCTTTTTTATTTTATCTTCTGAGAGGTACTGCAAAGAATATGACCCACTTAGATCATCTTCATCTGAATATTAGGAATATTTTGGGGAGTAGAGAGGGCGAATTAGCATGTTTGTCAACATTTTGTTTTTTACTTGAAGAACAAGAGTCAGGAAAACTAACACAAAACTAACCACAGAACCAAAATGTACCAGTAGTTGGACTATGTATTCTTTATGTAGTGAATAGGTGGTGATTCTACAGCATATAGAAAATATCAAAATTTGTAAATATTTCAGGAGCACATCTGCCCTCTTTATTTGTGGACTTGCCTTTTTTAATTTTATAGGTAATTTATATTGCTGATTTAGGAGAGTGTATTTCTTGACTGATTATGATCCAGAGGACTGCAGTGGTTCCAGCTGAGGTGACTCAATTATGGTGCATCGCAAGAAAAGGGGCAGCTAATCCCCAGAATTGGTGGTTATTCCATATTCAGTAAACTAGCAAAAAACAGCTTCTATATTACTTTACTGTGTGATTTGGACTTCTGATTGACGAGGAAAGTACCCACCCTCAGCCCACAACCCAGACACCTCAGTCAGATTAAGTTTTACCAATCTCAAAGGATCAGATACATTACCTTTCTGGTCAGTGAATATTTCAGATCTATCCCAAATATACACCTGTTGCCAATTCTTAACTAAACTATGATTGTTTTAAAAGAGGAAAAAAGTGAGAGTATGGGTTAACAGATCAAGATACATGTAGATATGAGTTCAATTCTTGAGGGTCACTTACATAACTAAGAGTGAGATTAAAGTGCTCCCCGACTGGTTCTTTTGTGTTGAGAATAAAGGAATAAATGTACACTAATCAGAAGTCAAGAAGGGTAATATACAAAAACCGGTCAGGGAGCACTTAACCTCCCTGGAAACATAGTTGCTGACTTGCAAGTTTCCATTCTTTGGCAAAACAAAACAAAAAAACCTCTTCAAAAACATACTGCAACACAAAACTGCTGAGCTGGAATTCATATGTAAATTTGACACCATCAGAAGGAGCCTGAATAGACAATTTCCCCTCATCACTATTGGAGGCAAGCCACAGCAAACCTGATGTAATTAACACTGATGTTACACTCCCATCTCTGTATCTCTGCCTTTTTTTCTCTTCAAGCATATGAAGAAGTGTGGCTTGTCTCCCAAAAGTTTATGATCTTTTGTTTGCCTTTAAGGTGCCACTGGACCTGCTGCTGTTTTGGCTGAAACAGCCTAACATGATCTTGTAGTTGAGAGAGTTTTAGACTAAAATCCATGTCCATAGTGATTCCAGCCAATCCTTGTGGCTTAGGTTTCCCTGTATGAAACCGCAAACAGAACTGAGACCCTAAGTCAATGCTCATTAAAAAGGGGCACCAGGATGTTCTGGGATCTTTTTTTTTTTTTTTTTTAATGGCTTGAGACTTTCCCCAGGAGCATTTAAGAAAATGAGACACACGTGCTCAGGAACCAAGGGCCTGTTTTCCAGGGGTGGGGAACTTTAGGCCTGGGTACAGGATGTAGCCTCTGTCTTGCCTGGATCTGGTCCTTGAGGCTTGGGGCTCCCCCTCAGCTTTGGGGAACCTGTGCTGGTGCCCCAGCCCCCTGCTGACACTTGTGGGGCTGGAGCGCACACAATCTACAAGCCTGGGCCAGCTAGGCTCTGGTGTGTGAGAGGAATATAGGGAATGTATTTCTGCTTCTCAGTTGGGGACCAGGTCAGTGAGGGTTTTTTGGGGGTTTTTTTGCTTCTTTCTTGTATGTGGCTCCTAACTGATTTTTTTTTTTTTCTGTCAGTCAGTGGCCCCAACCCAAAAAAGTTTCCACACCCTTGCTTTCTATGTTTCCAGCAGCCCCTTGGCTGAGAACACAACAGTCTTTTGATATAACCACATGTTTAGTGACTATCAGGTAACTAAGGTAGATTTGTTTATCACAAACTTTAAAGAGACATCTTGACAGTGACATTATCTTACCTAAGATTAATCTGAATGCTAATATTACCTTTTAAAGTGTGACTCAACAGTTGTTATGGTAGATGGGTAATGTTTGTTTACATGGTTAGCATCTATAAGACCATAAATAAACACACACAACTAGTATACCTCTGATTTCTAACAATACTGATTTCCATTTCAAAGGTCTAGCCAGATAAGCACTGAATGGCCTTAAGTACCATTTACATACTTTTTTCTCACATGCCTCTTCAGGTTTATGTTGGATCATATGTCCTGGGATTGTTCAACCCTTTCTGACCATGCCAGTTTGTTTTAGATTATTTTCAATAGTCACAAAACATGCTATGTGAAGAAACTGTACACCACTTAAGTGATGTTTGTGTTGTACTAGTCTTCTGCACAGTAGTGAGCTTTAGCTTGGAAGAGCAGAGCCTGAATGCTCATACAGCATTTCACATTCTGAGCCACACCAAGTATAGGCTTCTGCATAGGCAACAGACTTTTGGGATAGACTTGAGAGAAAAGATGAGTAATGTTGTAGACAATCCATTATCTGTACTCTTTTTGGCAAAGTCTCATTAATGATTTTTATGCCTTTTTAACTTTTCAATTCTCTTCTAATTAAGTTTGCATTTAGCCTGCACCCATTACCTCTAACTGATATTAGTCATGCTGTCAGGCTTTCATACACATTTTGCTATCCAGTAATAGAGATCTGAAACGTTACATCGTGAGCCTATGGGTTGAAGTGAAGGAATCAGTTTTGCCACCTTCCTGTTTGTCTTGCCAGTCTGTTTAAAAGGAAAATGTTGCCTGGAATGACTGACTGCATTAAGGGACAAATGGAGTTTCTCAGATGGAGACAGTAAAATGTTCGGTGTACTTTGGTTCAGGAGGTGGGTTGGTTTGTATCAGAATACGGCTATGAACAAAGATCTGCTCTCTTTAGATCTGGTTTTCACATTGTAGATAGAGCATTCTCTGGTCTGGCAACATCTGTGGTCAGGCCTGATTTTAGTCTGGATGTCTACTTATGTTATCTGGATGTTCAACTCTGCCCACACATCTACACAAACGATTTCATCACTGGACCCAACATTATCAGCCACTGCATCAGGGGCTCTTTTAACTGCACATCCACTAATGTGATCTATGCCATCAAATGCCAACACTGCTCCATTGCCATGTGTATTGGCCAGACTGGAAAGTCTCTATGGGAAAGAATTAATGGACACAATAAGGTATCCGAAAAGGCAATACACAAAAGCCTGTTGGAGATATATTAATGAGTGCCCCGGCAGGTTAAAGTATTCTCCAAGTCACTATGTTTCAGGCCAATTCCACAAGCCAAATACACAGGGAGGGGTTGGAACTAGGAGAAAGGACTGAAGTTAACTCACACACTACCTTCCACATCCTAATGACTT
>JANRFK010001234.1:22834108-22868833 GCA_030068395.1 Apalone spinifera | reverse complement strand
TTCTTGGATCTGGACTTCTAATACTCCAGTCATCTGAAGAAGTGGGTTGTGCCCCCACAAGCTCATGGTACCATCTACATGTTCTATTAGTCTTTAAGGTGCTACTAGACTTTTAGGTTTTTGTTTTTTTTTTTTAAAGTTTTTCCTGTTAGACTAACTTGGCTACCCCCTGACACTTACCATGGGTGTGGCCAAGTTTCCCACAGTCCCACAAAGTTTGTTTACAGTCACCAGTCCTGGCTCTGAGTGTTCTCTGCTCTTATTTAGGTCTAATTTAGCTAAATGTCCTCTAAGAGCCCAGTAAGCAGTGGAAGTGTTGGTAATGCTTGTCACAGAGGTGTGGGGAGTTACCAGGCCCTGCACCCCCATCCACAGCTAGATGTGACTCTCAGCCAGCAGGTAGAACAGAAGGTTTATTAGTTCACAGGGATACAGCGTAGAACAGACTTAATAGCACAGGAACTAGAAGCGGTCAGTACAGTTCATCTTGGAAAGAGGAGGGGTGCGGGGTGCAGTCAGAGCCAGGGCCCTTGACTCCCTCCCTGTGTCCTAAGCCAACTGAGACTTGGGGTATGTCTAGACTACGTGCCTCTGCCGACAGGCCTCTGCCGACAGAGGCATGTAAATTAGACACATTGAAATAGTCAATGAAGCAGGGATTTAAATATCCCCCGCTTCATTATAATAAAAATGGCCAGCGCATTGTGCCGGCTCAGCTGTTTGTCGGCAGAAACCGGCAATCAAGACTTTGCTGACCGCTCCCTTATGCCTCAGCGGCGGCCATTTTTATTCTGTCGGCAGAGGCATGTAGACTAGATATACCCTAACTCTCTCACTCAGTAACTGGTCCCAGCCCTGCCACTTCCTTTCTCCTGCTTCCCGGGCAAAAGGCTTTACCTGGTTGCAGCCCTCCTCTGACCCCTTCTAAGCTCAGGTTAAAAGAAAGCCTTTGCCATTGTGTATGTGCTGGATTGGGGCAGCCTGGGGCAACTTCCCCTCACATCCAAAATGCCCATTCCCATCCGAACACCTGTGCAGTGTCCAGGGAAACTGAGGCACATGCAGAGTTACTACAGTACAGTATAGGATGATAGAAATCACATACAACATAATGGAATAAACACAACAAATATAGTTCCCACTTTGTCACAATGCTGCTAGACAATATTGACCTTCCGTGGTTCAGCAAACTCTCTGGGTGGGCACTGATAAGGTCCTGAGGATGCTGGACTGGAGAGGTTCAACCTGTACTGCAATAAAGACTTCAATATTTGAAACAGAACTTTTTGCTGCAGCAGGAAATACATCTGTATATAAACCCTTCCATTATCATCACTTTTCCTGACACATTTACCACCTTACCAGATAAGTGATCTTGCTTGTATGAAATATTTATGTATGTGGGTATGTGCTTCTCTCACTTCCCACTCTCTCACTTCTTTGCACGTCCCAAACTGAATCATACAACTTCAACAAATACTACTCTAACGACAGTAAGAGAGGCCACAACTGCGAGTGTGTTTTACAAACTAGTAGTGGAGACAGGCTCTGTGTGGATAAACTTAGAAAGGTCTGCTTCAGGAAAACGTAAGTGCTTCAGGATAGAACTTAACATTTTTATCTTGAAGCGCAAGCTCAGATGCTTCCCGGTGAAGATTGAATTTAATCTTGTTTGAATGAACTGGATTGAAGTAGGCAACATGGGAAGGGAAACAGAAAAGATTTATGTAGTCACACAGCTGGTCAGTGGCAAGCCGAAACAAAACCCATGTCTCCTGAGTACCAGTCTAGTGTCGTCATCCCCTGGACCTTGTTACCTCTCAAGTGCAGCTTACAAAGATTTAAACAGCAGTGAATCAACTGATCTAGTTCAGATATTCTATGTATTAGAAGATAGTTTGAAATCTGAAAACAACTTGAATATAGTTTTAGATGAGTCAGGAAAAGCTAGCATGGTTTTTGGAGCAGCTGATTCTGGAACCCATAGCACAAGAGGCAATTCTTGATTTAGTCATACGTGATCCAGTATAGTTGGATGCTTGAAAATAGTGACTGTGATGCAATAAAATTTAACATACCTGTGGTGGAAAAATACCAGAGCAGCCCAACACTGCAGCATTCAACTTGAGCTCCTCATTTTTGTGTAGGCCCTTCCCCCCCCCCTTTTTTTTTTTTTTGGAATTGTACCTTTTAATTTCTGTTCAGTGACAAAAGTAAAATCCCTGCAAGCTGCATGGAAACTTTTCAAAATACCATAATAGAGGCTCAACTAAATGCATACCCCCAATTAAAAAAACAAAGTAAGAGAACAAAAGTAACAAAAAGGAGCATAAACCCTGTCAGTGCAATTTACACACACACACACACACACACACACACAGACGGAGGATCAAAGAGGAAACTGAATAATAGCTAGCCAAAACTTAAAAGTATATCAGAAGTAGGAAGCCTGCTAAACCATCAGTGGGACCATTGGATGAGTGACATGATAAAGGAGCACTCAAGGATGATAACGTCAGTGGGGAGAAACGAAATGAATTCTTTGCATTGGTCTTCATGACTGAGATTCCCAAACCTGAGACATTCTTTTTAGGTGACAAATCTGAGGTATTGTCCCAGATTGAGGTGGTGTTAGAGGAGGTTTTGGAAAAAACTGGTAAACTAAACAGTAACACGTCACCAGGAGCCAATAGCATTCACCCAAGAGTTCTGAAAACTCAAATGTGAAATTGTGGAATTATTAACTGTGGTTTGTAACCTATTCGTTACATCATCTTCTGTACCAAATAACTGGAAGATACCTAATGCGATGCCAATGTTTTAAAAAAGGCTCTAGAGGGGATCCTGGCAATTATAGACCAGTGAGTCTAACTTCGTACTGGGCAAATTAGTTGAAATTATAGTAAAGAACAGAATTGTCAGATACATAGATGAACCTAATCTGTTGAGGAAAAGTCAGCATGGTTTCTGGAATGGAAAATCATGCCATACTACTGTACTAGAGTTCTTTGAGGAGGTCAACAAGCATGTGGACGAGGGATATCAAGTGTGTATAGTGTACTTAGATTTCCAGAGAGCCTTTGACAAGGTCCCTCACCAAAACATCTTAAAGTTAGTTGTCATGGGATAAGAGGGAGGGTTCTCTCATGGATTGATAATTGGTTCAAAAGTAAGAAACAAAGGGTAGGACTAAATAGTCAATTTTCAGAATGGAGAGAGGTAACTCGTGGTGTCCCGCAGGGATCTATTCTGGGACCAATCCTATTCAACCTGTTTTATAAATGATTTGGAGAAGGGGCCAATCAGTCTTGCAAAAACAAAAGGAAAAAAACTATGTAGCACTTTAAAGACTAACAAGATGGTTTAATGATGAGCTTTTGTGGGCCAAACCAACGTCTTCAGATCATATTCTGGAAGAGAATTGGTATGACCATATGTACCAAAGGAACACAGTGGGGGAAAAAAAGTGAAAAAAGTAATTCCAGTTCTCTTCCAGAATATGATCTGAGGAAGTGGGTCTGGCCCACGAAATCACCTATTAAACCATCTTGTTAGTCTTTAAAGTGCTACATAGTTTTTCCTTCTGTAACTAAAAAATAAGTTTGTGTTAGCAGTATATAGATGAAATACAAGCTCTTTGAACTCTTGTAATTTATTATGTGGTTTAGTCCTTTTTCAATGATAATATTTAGTAATGGCAGCTGATGATAAATGAGGGCTGGCATAACATCTTGTTTGTTTTGTTAAGTTGTTATGGAAATACAAAGAAAGGGAGTAGAGATGCAGCCTATTAGGAACGGAAGCCTTGATTTCAAGGATATGGGTGTGGGGAGGATTATTGTGCCTTTTGGCATGATCTTTCTCTGCCGCATCCTTGAAGTCTCTTCAATCCTTTCATCTTTGGCTTCAATTATTGTATTATATAGTTAGAGGATGGGGGAGGATAGTGTTTTATTGGAATCCCTGTTACCTTTGTAGCTTACTCTGTATGTTTGTATGTATGACCCTGCTGGGTTGTGCACAATGCCTTTATCTTGACAAGTGCTTTGTTTGCTGTAAACCAGATAAAAAGCTGTGTAATCCCCATGGCTGGAATTTCCACTAGCTTTATAAAGTAGATAGTGAGGCAATAGGATGCTTGAATTGAGTGCTGCTACTGTATGGAATTCTGAATAGAGGAAGTTCTTGCATTCTGCAGTTTGTGTCCATAATGGGAGGTAAATAGCTGATATTTACCTTCAGCCTTAAGTTACAATCTTAACTAAACAAATGATACATAATTTAATGTGGTTTTTTTTTTTTTTCATTTTTCATTGCCAATGAGCATGGGTCACCTTAGCGTGTGCACTTTTCTTCTGGTTCGTATCTAAATGAGCAGTAATTATTCCAGGGCCAATTGGAGAGGGAGCCAGGTATGCTATTTGACCTGGGCACCAAGCTCAAAGGCCAGGCTCAAATTTAGCCACTTGTTAATTTCTCTTACACAGGAAAAGGCTAGAAAAGCATTTGTTAAATAAAAAATATTCAAATTATGTCTCTCTTTTTCTGGGGGGGGGGTTGCCTTATTTTGTTTTCGTGGGTCGTTTTTTATTTTTATTTTTATTTTTATTTTCAAGAGTTGGAAGTGGCCCGGGCCTCTCTGGATATCCGAGAAGGCCTGATTTATGTCCAGATAAATATGGTTTCAGTGCAGTTATGTTCTCTTTATCTGACCTCCATCTCTTCAACTTTTGCAAAACATCTCCTCAGGGGGACAGCAAAACTCAATAACCATGAATGAGAAGGGCACCAGCAATCACTGCTTTGGAGACAGAGGTCAGAGTATGTGGTCTCTCTCTCTTAAATAGTTTGAGGTATTTAGATTATTAGAGTAATACTCATCTGTATAATTTTCTATCAGGTTTTTGGAGACTTGCTTATCATTTGCTTCCATTGATAACTCTACAGAATCTGCATAATTGAAAATAGAAAACGGTAGTGATTTCAACTCCATGTTCATGATTTTGCAGTATATCTTTGTGCTTGCTGAAATAAGAAGCTGAATGTTTGCTCCTTAAACTGGAAAAAATATAGCATTCCCTGCCCTTTCCCACCAAAAAGTGTGATTGGAGAAAAATAACTTTATTCAATTCAGGAAAGACCAGTCGGCATCCTGATTTTTGTCAAATATCTGTGTAGTTCAATTAATTCAACTAACTGACTTGTTTTACTTTTCAGGATTATATTTGTGTGTAATAAGTCACTTGAAATATTTTGTACTGATTCTTTGTATTCGTAAAATATATGGACGTTTTACACACTGCTTGTAAAGGTTAACTGAAACATAAACTTTTTTTCTTGTACTCTTCTATAGGTCTTTTAGATCGAGTGAGTTTCTTTGCAGAACAATCATACCAGTTTATAACCTCTCTAGAGAGAGATCTTAACTGATTTTTCTGTTTGTGCCAGACATAAAGAGGTATTGTACAAATTGATATTTTGCTAACTGGTTAAAATGATTAATATACTGTATTTAGTCTGATGTTGCAATTGAGCTTGTATTCATTGTCCTCTTAGAAAAGAAATATAGTAAGTAGTCTGTTAGACATGGTATGTTCATTCCGTATAAACTTTTGGAAAAATATGGAATGAGTAAATTCAGTGTAGAAAATAAAGTACTGTACTCACTCTAGTTTGCAGATACTGTTTGGGGAAATGAGAAGTAGTACCCCAAATAATGATCCCCTTTCAGCTGTCAGTATTATCTTGCGAATTTGGAGTTTCAACTTCCATATATATCAATATTTTTCCAAAAAAATCTGTTGTAATTAGAGTTCACTCTACGTACTTCATCTGCATTACAGTGGCAACCAATGCCTTGATCTTGCTTCTTAATACATGAGGGCGTGTCGGCTACGTCTACACTGGCAGCTTCTTCCGGAAGAACAGCCGTTCTTCCGCAAAAGCTTGCTGGCTGTCTATACTGCACAAGCATTCTTCCAAAAGTAAATTTACAGTATAGCGTTGTAAAACAGGGCTTCTTCCGGAAGAGTTATTCCTCTCCCCATGAGGAATAAGCCCTCTTGAGCAAGAGCTCTTCCAGAAGAGGCCACTGTAGACAGGCAACATGAATTTCTTGCGCAAGAAGCCCCTGAGGTTAAAATGGCCATCAGAGCTTTCTGGTGGAAGAGAGCGTCTACACTGTCATGGATGTTCTCTTGTGGAAGAGTTTTTGCACAAGAACTCTTCCGCAAAAGAGTTCTTCCGGAAGAAGCTGCCAGTGTAGACGTAGCCATCTTGTTTGGATCTCCCACATGTCTCCTAATTGCTGCATTGGAACTCAGGGTAACTAAAATTCTGACACAACTTCTACTCTAAACTCCATAATCTTGCAATTTATAAGCTAGCTATAAAATTTAGCACTAGGTTTAAAAAGAAGTCCACTGAGCTGTGTTTTTAATTCTAGGAGAATCAAAGAAAATGACACTTGGATCATTCAAACTGATGTGAAGTTGTTTTACAAGTTAGCATGATAATGGCTTCATCCTTTCGATAACTGATCATTTAACTCAGTACAGATCCTATCATCCACCCTTCTTTTCTATGGCATAGATTATTCTAGGATCAGGAAACCTCTCCTTCTTGCAAACATTTCCTTGAGGGGCAGAAATTCCTCACAAATCGTGTGTATAGGACTATACAGTTAACAAATATGGCTGGGCATGGAAGCTCTTGAAGTTCCACTATTTGATAGTCACTGTTAAACTTTCTCCTTCAGCAATGGAAGGCATTTGAGTGAACTTTGTTGAGAAGAATTGTTGATTATGATCCCAATTGAATATGAAAGTACATGGCTGACAGCTGATTTTCTGTGTTGTGTGGTTACCAGTATTTTTTTTTATACTGCCAATAGTGTTCCCTTTTCTATTGGAGGTTTTTTAATTGAGCCATAAATAGGGAAATGCAATTTTGTCATTTTATTTCTATGCTTTTGGCACTGAGGAATAGTATAAACTCTGAAATGAGAATCATGGCAGCAATATATGTGCAGGCTAGTAGTATATTAACTTTTTGCCTCTAAAAGTGGAATCATACAGTCTTCTCTCTGCCTGCCTCATAAAAATGAGAATACTAGACACCATTAGAAATACATAGAAAAATGTCACATGTAATTTGCCTAATGTCTGAAAAGTTTCAATGTCAATTCAGGTTTGTGGGCGAGAGTTCTACAAGAGCTAAGAATGGTGACTATTATGCCTATCTCCAAAATGAAGTACAAAACCACATCTTTATTGTGGCATTTTAATAATCTTAATGAGAAGGGTAGTAAGCAAACAAAAAACCCACACTCCCAATTCACTACTATTCTCTGATGAATTAGGGATAGAAGAATCACATGAAGGTCCTGAAAATCTGATGTGAAAGGCAATAGAGGAGGATAGTTAGGTCTGTCTGATCATTCTGTAAGATTTATATAAATCTACTATATATTTTAGCAACTTTGTCTGCGTAATCAAGAACTCATCCTAAATAAGAGCTCTGACCACCAAATTCATTGTACAACATCCTCTTTTATTTATGTTAAAGTAACATATGGCTTTTGATGTGCTAGGAATTGGACTGCTTCTCCTAAAACCAAACCAAAAAAAGAAACAAGTCACCAAATCAAGTACTGGTTGAACCTTTCTAGTCCCACACAATTTTAGTAAGTTGGATGTCCACTTACTATGGGTCTGACCAAGTTTCCCGTGGTCTCATGAAGTTTGTTTACATCCATCAGTCCAGACTCAGTGTTCTGTGCTGTTATTTAGCTCTAATTTACCCCAAATGTCTTCTAAGAAGAGCCCAGTAAGCAATTGAGGAGTTGGTAATGCTGCTAAACTATATCGAACTCCCGAGGTTTAACAAATTTTCTGGTTTGGCACTGGTAAGATCCCTAGGGTGCCATATTAGAGAGGTTCAACCTATAGTCCTCAAAATTGTCATAACTGAGCAAATGTTGAAGTCTGAACCAATATGAGCCAGAAAAATAGAATGAACCTGGAATAGGATTGCTTCTCAATAAACTTTACCGAAGAGAGTGAGAATGGAAAAAGTTGGAGTAGTGCTGTGTTTTGGCACCGCAAAATCAATGCTTAAGGTTTGAAAACTAGAAGACAATGTTACTGGGAACAGCATTCAACTAAACCCCTTTTTGTTGAAACATAGTGAATAAGTTTATAGGAATGAAGAAAAATACACTTGATGGAATGCCCATTTAAAAAAATTTACTAAAAAAATTAAATGAACAAATGTTAACAATCCCCGGGTAAAGAAATCTGAAATCAAAATTAACTTAATCAAAACAACATGGTATTTTGAATACAATTATTTAAACAAAATATGTATGTATTGGTTTTGTTTTTTTGTTTTGTTTTTAAATAAGGACCCAAGAAATGGCATGTAAAATCTGCTAGTATTCTATATACTGAAAAGAGATTAGTGGTGATAAATGTGATTATAAATCCCAAGAAAGATAACATCAAGTGGTAGCTTTCCAGCATCGAGGTTAGCACATATTTAACAAAAGCCAGAGGTAAGTTTAAAGTGTGTTTTGGTGATAGGTAGGGTAGGAATATTCTGAGGACCAAAGTAGCACAGATTGTACCCTATAGTTGAGCATTTTATTTGAGACTAGTTGATGGTCATGCTCTGATCTGTACCCAGGCTTTGTTTAGCAAAGGCAGTGTATGTTGGGGATTGTTAATCTGTTTGTTGGGTGTATTTTGTTCCAGTTGTAGTATGTTAATGCTCCTGCAGCTGGCATTAACATTGTTTTCCCTCTTTCGTGTTAAGATTATATGCTCCGAATTCTCATTTGATCCAACATAATGCTATAATGCAATGATGATGAATGACTCATAGGTTAAATATTAGGATCACAAGTGTTGACGTTTTTTAACAAATCATTTTTAACAAGGTTCTATGAGCAGGGATGCCAGCAGAGGCATTCCACGTGGCAGTGCATAGTTTGGCACTTAGTGAATTGTGTAGTCCTCTGTAATTTGACTAGTATCTTCTCTCTCTCTCTCTCTCTCTCTCTCTCTCTCATGGACATTGAGAATTGCTTTCTTTCTTTATAATCAAAAGTGGTGTACTTTAAAAACTCTTAGTTGACCTCATGTTAAAAGGGAATTACTGTTGTACTCTAAAAAGCAGCTCCACAATTATTGTGAAGTTGCATTGTTTTCTTTCAGTGACTCCCAGAAAAAAGTTGTTCAGTTTACAAGTGAAAAATAGTCTTCCTCTGCCCTTGTTGCCATATTTGCAGACTCAACCTAGAATATGAAAATTGAGTTTTGTTCTTTCTAGCATAAACTTTGTTCCTAGTAACTGAAGATTCTACATCTAAAACTTATTCTGATGATCTGTGAGTTTGAAGAGAATCCAGATCTGTCTCCTAGAGCTCTTGTTTGCTGAGTCTGTATTATGACTAGGGATGCGAGAGACTAGTTGACTATATGATAAGCAGAAGTCTAGTGGATAGTCAACTAGTGATGCAACGAGTCACTTCCCACCCAGTTTGCTGCCTCTATCGGGTCCCATACCGTTCCCCCACATCCTTAACTCTCCCCTTCCCCTATTCTTCATCTCTTCACCTTCTGAATCAGGCTTTTTTCTATCTTCTCTTCCTTCTGCTTGGGTACTAGCAGGCAGAGGATTAAGGGCACAAAGGCACAAGTCTCCTCTCTCTCGGTTCCTGTGCCTGCTGCAACAGTTGGCCCCCTTATTGCATGAACTAGCAATTACAGGTGAAAGTCTCCAGTTGGAGCTAGTGCAGTTGCACTGTGGTGATGGTGTATGTGCACTCAGGTCACAGGCAGGAGCCAGAATACGTTTAGTGTATACAGGATGGCCGACAGATTGGCCAGGTCCCTGAGCCAGGTGAAGGGGGGGGCCCAGTTCCAACTCAGTGTGGAAGTGGCTCATTCACAGCAGTTAATGTGGATATCAAGAGAGGGGGAATTAACCTTAATGAATAAAGATCTTACGTGGTTAATGCACTGCAAAGGCAGTTTTCCCTCTCTTGATATCCACATTGTCACGGGGTGGACTCACTGCCATGGTGCCTTCTGCCATTAGCTCAGAAGGCGCCTCCCTCTGGTTGGTTGTTCACTCTTCAAGAATCTGGGTCCCCACAGTGGTCCTCTTCAGTTGTTGGGGGGGGGTGTGTGTCTCTGTCTCTTAGGCTGAGTTCCCTGAGTGGTCTGGGGTCCCTCTATCTCAGAGACTCCCTTACTTGAGGCTTCTGCCCTTACCACTCCCTCCTTTGGAGCTGTCTTAGGTTGAGCCTTCTTTTTGGCCTCCTGCCCCACTCCCTAGGGGCAGTGCTTCTTGATATGGTTGTCAGCATGGCAACAGAAGCACCTCTTGTGCCTTCCCTTCACCAAGGCCCTCCTACATGCCATTTGTAGCTTAGCTCTTCCCTCAGGGCTAGCCGGGACCTTTCACTGGTCT
The DNA here is from genome assembly GCA_030068395.1 of Apalone spinifera. NCBI lineage: Eukaryota > Metazoa > Chordata > Testudines > Trionychidae > Apalone > Apalone spinifera. Next base: position 22,858,357 of record JANRFK010001234.1, on the reverse strand, counting down.
GTCTCAGGAAGCCCACAGCTTCCCTGGTAGCTGGGTCCCTCCTGCCTGAGCAAGAGTCTGTCCCTCTTTCTTTGTTTCCTGGAGCTCTCATTTATAGAGCCCACTGCTGGGCCCTAACAGGCAATATCAGCCTCAGCTGTTAGCTTTGCTCCCAGCCTTCTCCCAGGGCTGGGTTTTAGTCTTAAAGGGCCAGTGTGGGGCAGACACCGTGTCACACATCAACTGCTCTGAATGAGCCACTAAAACCTCATGATTAGCCTCATTTACACAAGTTTTTTTTTGGGGGGGAGGGGGGGAGGAAGGAGGTGGAGTCCTTAAATATACCTCTGCCTCTGTAAACTCAATTTACCTGGTAAAGTGGGTTTTACCCCTGAAAGCTTATGCCCTAATAATCTGTTAATCTCTAAGGTGCCACAAGACTCCTCATGGTTTTTGCAGATACAAACTAATACGGCTATCCATCTGAGATTTGGTCTTTAATAATTAGAGTTGCCTTAAGCCCTGAAGCATGCAGTCTAACATCCCTTCCTAAAAATGAATCATAATCACGTATGTTATAATTAACAAATTCCTTAAAAATGGGAGCATATTGGAGGTGGTATGGGGAAAAATAAACAGGGAGTGGTTGAGGTGGGATTGCCCTGTTCTGTTCATTCCCTCTGAGGCATCTGGCATTGGCTATTATGTTCCAGATTTTGAGAATGAATGTGATTACTTCTTCCCAGAGTAACTGCTCTTTAGGGGTAAAGCCTCAGCTTTGATTTCACTAGGTTTTGTCAACCTGGATTACAAGGGTATGACAGAGAAAAGAGTACTCCAATTTGAAATTGACATACAAAATTTAAGGAAGGGGTTACTTTGTGTGGCCTGCGTTATTGATATCTGGGATAATTTTGGTCTAATCCCTTTTATCTTCTGCTTAATTACAGAAAGAGAACTGGTGCAACACCTTTTCTGTGTGGGGTCAATACAGAAAGAGAACTGGTGCAACACCTTTTCTGTGTGTGGTCAATACCTATCTCATTTGCCTAAATGTTCATTCTGTTCAGACTCCTACTCCAGTGTATTTTAGAGGTCTACAGAAGCTATTTGGCTGACAGTTTTTAAATGACTTTTCAGTTCATTAAAATGATGTTCATTTCTGTATCATAGTAATCTCATGAATCAGGCTTGTGTAATTCCCCCCCCCCTCCTTTTTTTTTAAATGCTGGAATATTTTTAAATTTTCAGTATTGGAGGGTAGGGAATCATCTTATTTTTTCCACTTCTAAGTAAAAGCCTGACTCTCTTTGATTTTTTAGGTAGAAAAAAAGTCACAGTAATAACTGCAGTATTGATATTGCTGTGTTGGTACCGGGGTGTTTGAGAGATGGGAGGGTTAAATATCTTTTTATTGGATCATATGTTGGGAGGGCAGGTGGCTCCATGTACTCCTCCCATCCACAGGCATTGCTCTTGCAGCTACCCTTGGCCACAGTTCCCTGTTCCCAGCTAATGATTGAAAATAGTGGGTTTGGTAGTGTGGACCTTCCACTTGTAAATTTGACGTTGAGGGGTTTATTTCAAAATAAAATCCTACTGTAGATCAGGACTGAGTGAGAGTGAGAAATGCACATGGAGAAAAGTTATGCAAGTGTTGCAGAATTAGGGCCTTGCCGGTAGATTGTAACTGCTTGCATCAAATTCTGAATCTAGCAGCTATATTTTCACTGTAGTTTGAAATGTATAGATAGCTGTCCTTTTCTCCACTCTTGCCCCCTGCTGGCCAAATGGAGTTATAGCTGTTCTAGTCCTCATTTCTGCTCCCTTGCTGCCCCAGTGTGGCCTTTCTGCAGTATAACTGTCCCTCTTGCCCGATCCCTCTTTCCATTTTATGAGGAAAAAATTAATTCCAGGCATATCTCATTGTCCTGGCACAACCAACCCTGATCTTGCTTTGTTATGATAAGAGGAAACTAAATATCAAATTTGGTGGTCCTAGCTCTAACCAGTTAGGAAGAGTTCTTGACATGGATGGATGGATGGATGGACAGACACACATTTCTAAAATATATAGTAGGATTGGTTGGGGCCCTGTTGTGCAAGGCACTGTACAAAAAGGATGGGGAAAATGGCGCCTGTCCTGAAAAGCTTAGTTTAATTCATATTCATGTAACAAGTTTGACTTCCATGTATCAATCTAAGAAAATATTTAAGTGCAAGTGTTTGTTTGGGGAAAGTGGGAATGTATTTCAGCCATGTCTTAGAATAGTTCAGGTGCAGTCTGTCTAAATACAGTATGTATAAAACATTTAAAAAGAAACTTTGCTGATTGGACCCCTTTTTATATCCTATTCTGGACAGGTTTGGCATATCTTAGTGTGCATTATTCCATTTTTTAATTACATTCTGGGACTTTGATAGTACAGGATAGAATTTTAAGAAGATTTAAGTTGAGACACACACTAAACCAGGCCCTAAGAACTTGAATAACATTATGGTTTGATGAAACAAAAAACAGGACTATGTAGCACTTTAAAGACTAACAAGATGGTTTATAGGTGATGAGCTTTTGTGGTGGGTCTGGCCCACGAAAGCTCATCACCTGTAAACCATCTTGTTAGTCTTTAAAGTGCTACATAGTCTGGTGTAGCTGAAACAAAAGACAGAACTAACACGGCTGCATCTCTATCACTATTATGGTTTGATGTTCCTTAGACTGCAACAATTACTGTGAAAGCTCTAGCAATTTGTCTGTAATATACAACACTCAATAATTGCAGATTGGATTGGTTTAGTGAATAAAAAACCATGTTAATGGTCAGTTACATTACTGATGAAATAGTTTTCTGTTTGGTTATATGGATGTTAAGTGATTTTGATCTTGGTTATTTTTGTCTTTAAACATAACTGAACAAGAGACCATTTTCTGTATAATTGAAGGGGAAAAAAGCACAATGTTACTCCTCGGAGAATTCTGCACCAAATATAAAAAATTCTGCATATAATATTTTAAAATCTGCATATTTTGTTTCTCAAAATAACACAATAGAATCATGCCAGTTTTGATTATTTTGGGTCATTTATTTCAGAATACTGGTCAGCAGCGATGTCCATCACAATACAGACAAAAACGGTTTGGGAAATGTTTTTGACAAATAGATTCCTTACAAGGAATATTAATACAGAACTCTGAGTAAGAATTCAGTGAAACTGCAATACAGAACCATATACAGTACCATACAGAAGCAGTGCAGAGGCTTGAGGGATTTGGGGTGATATAGGTGCTGAGGGAGGGGGAAGGAATTGCTGGGAAGGAATTTAAAGGGTTTCTGGTGGTGCACAGGAAAAATATGAAAAAAGGCTTTTGGAGGGCAGGGAGGGATTATTAGGGAGTTTCTCCCATGCAGATCCTGGCTAACACCTAGGCTCGCCCATTCATTTAGACACATTTGCCCGTATCCCCATGTGTCCCTCCACTCACTCACTTCCCCATTCATATATGGCTCTGTACCTGTACCCTCTCCCTCTGTTCTCATGTGTCTCTGTGTACCCACTTAGCCATTCCCTATCCTCATGTCTCTACTCTGCTTCCCCCTGGCCCTATGTGTTCCTGTATGCTCAGCCTGCCTCTTTTCCTCATCTCTGTGTCCCTGCACCCTCCATATCAGTTTGTCGGTGCCCCCATTCATCCACCTCCTGTCCCTCTGTAGCTCTGTGCTTCTCTCCCCCTCTGCTCATGTGCCCCTGCAGTCCTGTGTCTCCACTCACATTCAGTCCCTGCTCCAGTCTGTCCTACCCCATTAGCCCTTATGAGCCTTAGTCTGTAACAACTCCTCCCCCACCCAGCAACTCCAAGCTGTCTCCCTAAAGCCCCTGCCTCTTGATTTGGCCCAACAGGCACTGTGAAGAAGGCTGGTTTTCTCTTCCCCATCCTGACTGGGGCTTGCCAGGAGAAACTTCTGTGTTCTACCACCAGAGCACCCATAAACAGCAGATTGTGCCAACTTTTTAGCAGAAGCTGTTTTCTGGTGGAGCGGGGGGAGGGGGGGAAGGCATGGGATGCATGGCGCATGAAATATGCACACATGCAGTGGTGCAGCATTCCTCCATGAGTAACAATGTGAACTAAGACTGTGCCTACGCTGCAGCTTATGTCCGCAAACTTGAATCGCTCAGGAGTGAATAAACCACTCCATCCAAGAGACACGTTACACTGATGTGAGTCTTGGTGTGGACAACGCTAAGTTTGTCAGCTCTCCTACCATAACTTCTGCTGATCGCACAGGTGGTTTTATTATGCCGATGAGAGAGCTCTTTCACATTGGCATAGACCAACTCCATCAGACATCCTGCATCAGCACAGTTGTAGCAATGTCTATGCCGGTGTTTCTTAAACTTTTTGAGACCATGGAACACCAAACAATAATAATTTTTTGAGGAACACCTATGAAAATTTTCGTGTTTAAAAAAAAAAAAAAAAAAAAAAAAATTTTCATCAGACCAAAACAAACAGAGGTTGCAGCACACCTGCGAGTTGTTCACAGAACACCAGTGTTCCATGGAACATAGTTTAAGAAACACTGGTCTATGCAAACATGGTCTGGCAGACGGAGCTGTTTACTAGCAAGTCAAAATTACTGACTCACTCTCTTTTTTTGGTATGGAAAGGGTGTAAAGCAATCTAGTGCTTGAGGCTGAGAGGAGCTGCAGGTTCTAAAACTTCTAGACAGGAGGGTATTGAGACTGAAGGAAGCTGAGGAAATTCTTACAAGTTGCTAACTGAGATAACATAGACTGTGTTGTGTCCTGACTTTGGTCAGGGAATTAAGTATTGATTGTAGAAATGTCAGTCTAAAATTCTTATTTCTGTCACACTGTCACTATAATTATAGTTGATTTTGTGGTGTTTGTGATAGGTTTCCTGTTGGAAGAGAAATCAGTGATGGAATCTGGTTGGTGTGAGCGTAACTTGTTTAAATAGCATAAATAAAACCAGTCCTTGCATATAGGTTAGCATGTGAAAACTAATCCTTCTTTCAGAATTTTCAAACCTAATACCAGTGTCTGATTGCCTGGAAGCAACTCTGCACCAATAAGTGACTTTTTTAAGAAAGAGTAAGGCAGAAAGCGAATTCTCATGCTGCTTGCACCAGCATTCCCCAAATGTATTGACATCAAATATTAACAATGTAATGTTTTTTCAAAGATTAAAACTTGTGCTTTTATGCAAAGACGAAAGCACCATGAGGATGAGTAATGGTGCCATCTGGTGATCCCAGCCATTCCAGTACTGCAATGGAACCTCACACTTAGACATCTCGGGAATGGGCTTGTTTCCGTTTTGGGTGAAAAGTCAATTGTGAGTTGGACATATGCTGTATTTTATGTATTGCTGTGAATAAACGGACTAAACCAATCTGGCTACTCTGTCAGTAAGAGTGCACAGCACTCAGGCTTTTGCAGAAATCTCAAGCTGCTTACCTGGACTGGTGTCCAAGAAATCATTTGGTCTCAGCTTTTTTGCATGGTCATCCTGTATCGCCTTGTCTTCTGGCTTGTTGAGTGCAGTGCCCAACTAATTACATTGGTTCCAGCTCTCTGCATGTACTTCTTGGGAAGATCTGTGACTTGCTGTGATGGCGAGCTGGGGTTCCCCCAAATCCTGCATCCCCGTAGCAGCAAGAACAGACTCCGCCAGTCGTAGAATAGAGAGGGGTTTATTGTTCCTTCAGGATACAGCACCACACAGGTGATATGGCTACAGGGGCTAAGGCCAGGATGCCTCAGACCCTAGGGTTATGGGTCCATCACCCCTAGGCCCCAGCTTAGTCTCTCCTCTCCATGCTTCCTAGACAGCAACTGCCTCCCTCCCAGGCCCTGCCCCCCAGCCAGGTGTTGGTCTCCGCCTTCTTCCCTTTGTCTCTCTCCCTGGGAGGCTGAGCCTAGGTGTCTGGGTTAATACACATTTGGGAGAGTCAGTGAGAATCTCACATCACAGCGCAGGGGGACACAGTGTTACAGAGCAGACAGGCCCCCACTACGCCACACTTGCCACAAAGCCTTATGCTCTTACAGCAGGGTACAGAGAAAAATGTTGATGTCTGTGACTGTCCTGAATCTGAGACCCTGATGACAGCCATTAATGTATTTCCCTTGGGATCTGTATGTTTGGGTCAAGAAAAAACTACATATTGGAAAACATAATCCCAACTATACATAAAAAATGATGGGGCCTAAATTAGTTAAATTACCATCAGAAGGGAGATATTGGAGTCGTTATGGATAGTTCTCTGAAAACATCCACTCAAAATACAGTTGAACCTGGGACCTCTGAAGCTGATTATAGGAGCCTCTTGGCTCTCATCCCATGCTGTAGAGGTCTCTTGGTCTTATCTGTTGCTGTGGTTGAAGTGCCGCTGCGTGGGTCAGTGAACCACGTTAGGTGTGTGGGTTACACAGTGACAGTCAAAAAAGAGAACCGAATGTTGGGAACTGTTATGAAGGAGAGAGATAATAAGACAGAAAATGTCACATTGCCTCTGAATAACTCTTACACCCACATGTTGAACACTGCGTGCGGATGTGGTCACCCAATCTCCGAAATATATTATTGGAATTGGAAAAGGTTGAGAAAAGGGCAACAAAAACAATTAGAGGTGCAGAACAGCTTTCATATAAGGAGAGATTAATAAGGGGACTTTTCAGCTCGGGCAGAATATGATAGAGGTCTACAAAATTATATCTGGTGGGGAGACGGTAAATAAGAAAGTGTTATTTCCTCCTCACAACACAAGGTCTAGGGGTCACCAAACAACAGTTTTAAAACAAACAAAAGGAAGTATTTCTTCACACAATGCACAGTGAAGCTGTGAAACTTTTTGCTAGAAGAGGTCATAAATGCCAAGATTCTAACAGGGCTAAAAAAGAACTAGATATGTATGTGGAGGTTAGGTCGATCAGTGGCTATTAGCCAGGATGGGCAGGGATGCAAAACCATGCCCTGAGTGCCTCTAGTCTCTGTTTGCCAGAAGTTGGGAAAGGGGGACAGGGTGGCACTTGATGTTAGTGTTTGTCAATGCCCTCTGGAGTGCCTGATATCGGTTACTGGTGAAATACAGGATACTGGGCTGGAGGGACCTTTGATCTGACCTGGTATGGCTGTTCTTATTAGTTTCTGACTCAGTATCTCTTCTACCTTGTCAGAGTTCTTGATTAAAGACTTTCATATCAGTTTTGCAACATTAGGGCTCCAAGCAATGGTGGACTTGGAGGTAATGTTCTGATCTTTGGCCTCATAAAAAAGACATTATAGAGTTTTGATTGGGGTCTCGACATTTACATCTGTAGCTGTGTGCTTTAAAAGATAGAATTAAACTTTCTGATCCACAAAGAAACAATCTGAGCTGAAAACAAAATGCTCATTTAGGATTTATTTTAAGTTTAAAAAAAACCCCAGTAATTCAGCTGGACTCCTGCCCAAATGTCAGTACATATATAAGAAAGGGATATTGTATGTATGGCTGGTTTTGGTAGGAGGTATATTGTTATGGATGGCTCACAGGAAATGTTCCATAAGAATAGAAAATTCTTTTGAAAGCCTTGTGGCACTGGTGTGGCTGGCCCAGTTCAGCTGATTTGGGCTTGCAGTACTCAGATGGTGGGATTAAAAATTGCTTTGTAGATGTTAGGGCTTGCTGGACCCCTGGCTGAGCTGTGGCATCTACACAGCAATTATTCAGCCTCAAAGCCGGAACCCAGTGAGGTTATTTTTATTCCAGTGTAAACATGCCGATCGCAATACTTGTGTAGCAGTGCCAGGGCCCGCCGAGTAAACATAAGCTACTAGCTGTGCTTGGAGTGTGTGTTCTTCAGTGGAAACTTGGTCATAAAGATTTCATGAGAAGAAATTATTTTATATATGCAAAAGTGTGTGTGTGGGGTGTTCCTGCATACGTTACGTAAACAAGTTGGAAAGAGAGCATTAACATATGCTAAAAAGCTATATGCCTTAACTGCTCTTCAGAGGAAAATGTTCACTGTTTTTAGTTACTTTTGAGAATGACATCCTGCTCGTTACTGCAGAAGGTTTTATTTTTGTGTGTGGTTTTATTTTGTCATTCGTTTTGTGTTTTGGAATAAATTGCATTTCTCCATAATATAAAACATATTCAGCAAAATGTCTCCCCCACCTCCTGCCCTTCATTCACACACCACCTCAATGCTTTTTATCAAAATTCTTTGTTTCTGCCATTAGCCTTTCCTAGGATACTCTTTCCATATTACAGAAGATGACAGACAGAATGTGTTTCAAATGCTGTATTTGAATCATTGCCATTTTCAAAGGATCCAATAGAGTTAAATGCCATTTACAGCAGAACTGCATTCCTGATCGTATTGTCAAGAAAATATGTTATAACCACATGTCTTTGCATGTTTTAAATCCCAAAAGAGGAAAAAAAATCTTAACGTTTTCTGCTTCTGATATTTTTGTGGGGGTTTTCCTGCAGGTAATGCATCTCATATATATTGCCACAGTGTACTTCAGCTGGAAACTGCATAAACTTAATTCTAATGAGTGAGCTGACACAAATGATACTGCAGCTCACCTACACACAACCAAAAGGAATGTTTTACTATGGAGACGACACCGACTGGGTTTGTTGGAAAGACACTTTTGTTGTTGCATTTGCAACAATATCTATTCTATCAAAGAAAACAGAAATATCCTGCTTTTCTCTATAGATGTTTTATGAAATGTATATTTTTGTGACTGTAATATGTGGAGATGATATGGGTTTCCCCAGCTTCCTAGGAATATATTTGAATGTACTATGATAAGGATTGCGTATCAGATGACTGGGATGAGATGTGAGAAAAGGGAGGTACAGGAGTCAAGACAATGGTATTTTTGCAGGACTTCTGCTGATATAATTGCCTCTGCAGAGGCATGTGGTTGGTTTATAATCTCTTGATGAGCTGAAATAAAACACTCACAGTTGTGACCTGGAAAGGATGGATGTAAACTGGGCAATCTCAGGTGGTAAAATGGACCAATGTGCCCCCTTGTCTCCATCCACCCATTGTCTGGTTTCAATGAACCTCAAAGACCCAGCTCATCACCTCTTTATTTACTGAGATTGTGTGGAGCAGCTATTGTTATTCTGGCTCAAACGGTTAGATTCTGCAAATGCTGCCCCTGTATTATCCAGAGACACTGATCCAGAGTGGCCTGGACGCTGCTTATTTCTCAGTCAAGGCATAAGTACTTTGTTTTCACAGTAATTGGAGCAAAGGGCAAAGCTGGGGTGCAAAAGTTGTAGGGCATTGCTAGACTAGAATAGCACAAGTACTTTTATATGATACAGATTGATTATGTAGTGTAACCTCAGTAATTAAATGTCTCTAAATTGACAGATATGAGCATACCTAGAGTGGGCAGGTCCTTATAATAATTTCCTTAAAGTGGACGGCATTGTTAGCTTTACCAACATCATACTATAATGGAACAATCCCATCAGACCAGGCAGCAAATTCATAAATGTATTGGTGTATTGTTGTTAATCATAGAAATGTAGGGCTGAGACACCTGCAGAGGTTATCTAGTCCAGCCCCCTGTGGTGAGGCAGGATCAGGTAAATCTCAACCATCCCTGACAAGTGTCTCCTAACGTGCTTAAACTTTCCACTGACAGGGATTCCACAACTTCCATTGGAAGCCTGTTTTAGTGCTTAACTCTCCTTAGTTAAAAAAAATTGTCCTAATAATAGTTTTAAGTCACCTTTGCTGCAGATTAAGAAGATTACTCCCTTCAGGAGACATGGAAAATAAATGGTTGCTACCCTTCTTATTAATCAGCAGCCCTCTTCATAAATGAAGATTTTTTTTTTAATATGGTCCCCCCGAGTCTTTACATACCCAGTTTTTAATCTTTCCTCATAGGTCAGGTTTTCTGAACCTTTTATATTTTGTTGCTGTCCCAACTCTCTCCAGTTTTGTGCACATCTTTTTTGAAGGATGATGCCCAAAACTAGACACCTGTATTCCAACTGAGGCTTCTCAAGTAATGAGTAAACTGAGATGGCTACCTGTTCTGTCTTGCATACGAATCAGTTGGTTGTTTGAAGATAGATTTGTTACCTAAAGATTGCTTCAGCTTTCATAGCAGCAAGTTTCATTGGCCTCTCTGAATTTCTAAATGAAACCTGGAAAAGGAGGAAAAAATGGAGATGTGGATTTCTTTGTTTCACTTGATAACTTACAAACATTGGAAGTATAACATCTGATCATCCTTGACTTTTTTCAAGGATTTCACAAAGGGGCTGCAGTATTAGACCTGTAACATAAACTACTTTTGCTAAGGCTTCTTTTGGACATCACAGTTGTGTTGGTATTACAACAACAAGAACAGACAATTTTCATCAGAGATGAAATATCTCTTCTCCTTTCAGTCAGGTTTAATTTCTATGTTCTGTCTGATGATGTCAGACTGATTCTCTGATCGTCCATAGTGTTATCCATCAGAAAAACAGTAGAGAAGATTTCATATTCTAATGTAAGGAAAAGCCAAACAGAATGGTTTTACGATCTTTTTTTGTGCCACACTAAACAAATAGGGCACAGTCTTTTCCTCCTAGATGATACTTAAAGAAAACTATAACCATGTTTAGTAGAACTCTGCACACTTTTTGAGAAGTTTTCTTCAGTATATGAGAACAAAGTCTGAGTAAAGAATATTTCAGAAACAACAAGAAAATTGTGTTACTCAGTAGTCGTCTTCTGTACCTTAGCATCCTGTTAATAATACCTATTTCTTCTAGAGTGCTTCATGAATAGATCTCAGAGTGTTCTGCAAAGCAGGTAAGAATTATTTATGACCATTTTACATATACGCAGACTGAGAAAAAGAAAGGTAGAGTGAGCTGCCCAGCATCACGTAACAGGCCAGAGTCCTGAATTACAACTTAGGGCTCTTGAACGAGTTCATTAATTCAGCTATGAAGCAACACTGCATCCACTATAAAACAATTGCAAACAAGGTTCCATCATGCATTAAATGTAAACTGAAATTTGAAAAAGGCATACAAAAATAACATTTGACACAGTCTCTGTAAGCTGTTAGTATCATACTGAACAAGATTAGTGTTTTTTCAACAAATGTGTATGTCGGGGTGGGCAAAAGGGCTGGATCCGGCCCGCGGAGGCCCTGCTACTCCCACTTAGGGTCTGGGGGTGGGGGAGCATGTGAAGCCTTCTCTGCTCTGCTCCCGCCCTGTGAACTAAGAGTGGAGGAGGCTTCGTGTGCTCCCCTGCCCCTCAGGCCAATCAGGAGCTGCATGAAGCTTCCTTTGCCCTACCCTGGCCCTGCAAGGAGCCCACAGCACTTCAAAGTGCCACGTGCTCCTCACACGGCGGGAGCAGGCTTCCCGTTCTCCCCCGCCCCCAGGCCCTGATTGGCCTGGGGGTGGAGGAGCGTGCCAAGCCTCTTCCAGAGCATGGGTGCCTAGTGGGAAGGGGGGGGGCAAAGGGGCTTCTCCACCCCCAGACCAATAATGGTTTGGGGGTGGGTAGCCCCACCCTTCCTGTTTAGGCCCCACCCCTTCCAGGGTGGCTCAGGGCTACTTCAAAATTTTTTGAAGTGGCCACCAAGCAAAAATTATTGCCCACCCCTGGTGTACGTCATTCTGTTCCCCCCTCTTTTAGAAGCCACTAAAGTTTAAGTAAGTCACTTGCTACTTCTCCTTCCTGCTGTACTGAAATATGTCAGTGATCCCCAAATTATGGGGTGTGGGGAAACATTCTGGGGGAGTCAGGCCAGCCCCCATAGGGGGCAAGGAGAGAACACAACGCAGCCTTGCACTGCACTGGCCCCACTCCTGACGTAGCCCCAGTTACAGTGCTGGTGTTGGTTCCTGGCTGCAGCATTGCTCCCAGCCCTGGCTCTTCATTGTGGTTCTGGGCGAATTCCCACAGTAGAGTCTGTGTTTGAGTAGTGAGCCAAACGAGTATAATTCAGGGGCCAATTGGTTTGGATGCTTTTATTTGAAATTTGGGAATACGATGGGTAGTTCTAACTTTTTTTTCCCATACTTAACACTTCTTTTTGTGGCACTGTGATATTGCCAGCATAATGCATATAGGGAATTTAACTTGGAAGGAATATGATTGGGAGTGTGCGATTGTACTTAAGACTTTTTGAGAAGATGGAGAGAAGTGTTTATGGTTGCTTTTTAGGGAAGTTATGATGGCTTCTGAGTTTTGTTTTTACTTCTTTGCCTAAAAATTGATTCAGTAGAGGAAATGAGATATATGTTTTGTTTTAAAATGTTTAAGTAAAGGTTTTTCATTGTGTGAAGGAGACTAGATACTGTTTTAAAATATTTGGAGCTGCATGACAATTGCTGCATCCGAAAGGTAGGTGCAGTGCAGCAAGCTTTACTGGTGCTATAAACCAAGAATTATATATGTGAGAGAGTTTATCTCTGTGTCTGTCCATTCAAGAAATTCTCCTAAACAGTAAGAAATCCATTCAAGAAATTCTCCTAAACCTATCATAACTTAAGCACGGTAAGGGTTTGGTGGTGCCAGGGAAATGGGATGTGCCTGGAATAGGATTGCTGCTAATAAAACCATGCAGAAAAGAGACACAACCACCGTGCAGGTGAAAGGGGCTGGCTGGGGGCATGCCTCTCATCTGGGATAGCTCCACCCCCAAACCTTCAGTCCCCCCGGTGCCCTTTAGGGAGTATGGAGGGGCTGAAGCTCCCTTTGGTTCATATGGCAACATTGCTGGCTGTAGGGCTGGCCAAAGAATTTGCTGGCCCCAAGGTGGCGCACTGACCGTGGCTGCGCTGCATGGCCGGGTGGCTCCCAGCCAGGACAGTAAGCAAGCAGCCGGTTGCTGGGCAGCATGGGGGCCTGAAGGCACAAGGCCCAAGGCAACTGCATTGCTCGCCTTGCCCTAAGGCCAGGCCTGGCTGGCTGTTCCTCTACCTCACAGAGCAAGGGGAAAATGCTGCATTCCTCACTCTGGCTAGAGAGTGCAGGGGGCAGATGAACCTGCCCTAGCTGGGGACATGTACTCCTGCCCCCGCTGTATCTGCTGGAGCTGTAGTGATCATGGACAGGCACTTTTCACCTGGGTCCAAGCTGCTGCAGTGACAGAAGTTTTCAATAGTCCTCTTTCCCTGGGTCAACCTGCACAGCGAACCTTTCATCCCCATCCCCACCCCCACTCCAGAGCAATGATTTAAATGAAGCAGGTACATTGGCATTTTATCGTCCCAAAACCAAAAATTAAGTTAAGGACCCCAGCAACGATGAGTAAATCTTCTAGTATTTCATATTCTTAACTACCACCAACTAGCATCTTGCCTGCTAGCTGCTGTTTATCTATTGTGACAGGGTCAGACTGGAGGGCTAAAGTGGTGCATCTACATTGCAGGGCTTAACTCAAAATAAGCTATGCAAATAGAGCTACATCAATTGCATATCTTATTTCAAAATAGGGACCGTCTGCACAGCACTTATTTTGAAATGGAGCACTTTTCCTTCAACTTCCCTTATTCCTTGTACAATGAGAGTTATAGGAGTTGTGATAAGAAGTCTTCCAGCTTGATAGTATTTTGACACCATTTCAAAATAACTGCCTGCTGAGTAGACGCGGATGAAATTATTTCAGAATATTGCTAGTTATTTCAAAATAATGTTGCAGTGTAGACGAACCCTAGGAGAGTGATAGAAATATATTAGCCCCAGATAGAATAGGTTCCTATTCCCAGGGTAGACTAACAAGGGCTGATCCAGAACCATCAGGAACTTGCTAGAACCAGTCAGTGCAAACAGGCTAATTAAAATATCTGAAACCAATTAGGAGGCTTCCAGACTCAAGGGAGTCAGACTAATTGGTACACCTCAAAGCCAACTGAGAACCAGTTGAGAGAGGTTTAAAAAAGTTTCCCTTTTGTTACCTCAGTGCGAGGAAAGAGCTGATGAAAGTTTTGTGAAGAGTCTGGGAGGAGAAAGTGCAAGCGGGTACCAGGAAGTAATGAAGTAACAACAACCTGCAGTAATGAAGGTGCTGTGGAAGGCCATGGTGAAGTGACCCAGGGGTTTGTAGCTGTCATGCAGCTGATACAAGAGACATTACAGTCAGCTGTTAACCCAGGGTCCCTGAGCTAGAACCTGAAATAGGGGAGCCTGGGTTCTCTTCTCTCAACTCCCCATTTCTGCTTGGGGGGAAAAGACTAGCTTTGGTACAGGGATTTGTCCTGGCCAGTACTACTTGGAGGGGTCACAGACTATGGAGTTGGGTTTCTACTCTTTTCCCTATGCTGGCAAATGATTAGAGTAGCTCAACAAACAGGAGGCTGGTGTCTAAATTGAGGGCTGCTATGAGCTTCTGAAGCAAGAAATCCGGCTGAAAGTGTGGGGACCACCTAAGATATATACAGAAATATGTATAGAACACTTCTCTAACAATATGGACTCTGGCTTCTACTGGGTTATTGCATATAATGTCACTACTCTGCAAGATAGTTGCCACCATCAAAAGGCTCACAAGTACCAATATTAGTTAGGTATTTAAAATAGAGTGTGTGAAGAGTTTGGATGTTGGAGAGTTTCCATGTGGTTTATTAGGTCTCTGTGCTGAGGAAAATTGAGTAGGTGAAGTTTTTTTGTACAGGTCAGGTAGTGCTGATTGTTTACTGTACCGTTTCTTCATTTCACATAGGTAGGTGAAGAGGATTAATTGCTATATTGATCTTCACAAGCCTGATGAGAGTAGGCATGTTGCAAAAGTGACATGTGGCCTTAGGGTTGGGGTAAAGAATGATACAACTATTCTGTTCCTCTTAGCAACAGAGTATTTTCTTTTTAATACCTCTGCCCAGAAAGTTAATGGAAAAATAATTTTAAAAATAACAATATTTTGGAAGGCAGTCCTTAAATGCTGTGCTTGATATACAGGCGAAACACCCTTGTGTTAGATTGTTTTTCATGCAGCTAAGCTGTAGTGCTCTGTACATGGCGAGCTTCATTTGTCTGAAATGTTCTTACTGGAATGCCTTCCTGAGGCAAAAGGCAGTCCAATGTAGCAAATCAAAGAGCAAATAACTGATTTTCTGGAGCTCTGTGAAATCTATCTTTAAGGAGACAGTGGAAATTAAATTGCAGAAATACACCATGTCCATCTTTAAATAAAGTATTTGGTGCAATATCCTTTAATAACATTTCATTGTGTTTTGGAGTCACTTGTGGATGAAGAAGCTCTAACTGGATATACAAAGGCCGCTTTTTTTCTAACTGAATGTACAATAGGCGAATGTTTCAAAATGTAAGCCTGTAGGGGTAAACTTGACTTTGTGTAGTGACCAAATGGGGTGTGTGTGGGGGCGGGGGGTATGCATATGCAACTACTGCTAAAGTACAAGGAGATTTTTGCACATATGGTTGATGGCAGAGTTTAACTTGTCTTAGTGACTTCTGCAGCACCACATCTGCCTTTTCACCCCTCACATTTGTTTTATGAAAAATGTTTGAGATTAACATTATCTTAATGTTAATCTCAAATAAGTGGTGGGAGCCACCAGAGGAAATAAACAAGGCTCTGCAGCTCAGAACCCTTGCCTGTTCATTTCAAAGTCAGGTAGTATTCATTGTTAAATACAAAAAAATGATCTTTCTAGTGTGGGTAACAAGGTCCCTATATGCAGAGGAGTTTCATTCAGGTTGCAATAGATAGTAGCTAATTGGAGATTATCTTGAGTCATCAGAAGTCTCAGAACATGTGGTTCTAAAGGAAATAGGTGATACATATCAACATCCTGTAGTTGATATTCATGAACTTTATTTGTGGCCTGCTGGGCATCTGGAGACTTCTTGTGAGCTAGTCAGCTGTAAAAAGGGCATATAGTCTCTCCTGTGGCAGCATATTTTTTTAAAAAAATGAAATGAATCTTTGTGCCTTATGTGAGTTGCTGCATGTGGGGCTTTATGCTGCTTGATCGCTCAGGCTTATTAACCATAAGACATGGAATTATGGGTAGCATTTCCTCAGATGTCATGAGCAATGACAACTTCAGAACTTCATCCTGTCTTGCCAGATTTTCGCCTTACAAGACTGACTGCAGAAAATTAATATATATTTCCATAAATTATCTTTTCCCTCTTGGTGCTTTTGCATTCAGTGAAGAGAGATTTCTTCACCCATTCTCTCAGAATCCATGATTTCCCTCTTGCTTCTGAATTTTTCTGCTCATGAGTTAAGTGAAAAATTGGTTTATATTCTCTGCGTAATGAAGAGAAATTGTTATCAAGATGCACAATATGTAATTTTTAGATCTTTGGTATTAAAAACAGATGCCAAAATATGAGTGTTATTCCAACTGTTACATTTTCATGTTATTTAAAGTATTGGAGAGAAAAGGTGGGTGAGGTAATATCTTTTATTGGACCAACTTATGTTGGTGAAAGAGAAACTTACACAGAGCTGCTCTTAAAATCTGAGGAAGGTACTTATGTCACAGTAATAAAAAAGTGGAACAGATTGTTTAACATAAGTAGGTAACACACATTGCAAGAGACCATTCAGAGTAAAGTGGCCTTTGTTACCCTAGGACAAAATAAGAGAGAGGAGGTGCTAGCAGGTTACAAATTATTGCAGTTAACCATAAATCTAGTGTCTTTGTTAAACACTAAAAATCATGGTCTTAATAAAGACATAAATTTAAGCTCCCAGGCTCATCTTTGGAAGGCATTGTATAGGTTTCCTTTGAAGCTGAGTGACTAAGAGATCCGATACGGCGTGATTGCTTTGTGAAAGTGTTGGTCCTTCAGTGATACAGTGTTTTGACTTTTATCATTTTTCTTTGTGAATGTATTCAAGAGCATAGTGATATCTAGTTTCACCCTCAGAGTAGTTATTGGGGTATTTAGTGCGCGGGATGAGGTATGCTACATGTAGCAATAGGCCTCTGTAGAACCCATGGACATTTTTAGGTGTCATGGAGCTTGTGTGCAACTCATGTGGATCCATGCCATAATGATAATACAATAATCCTAATGGAACTCTTGTGAGGGTTTTCATGCTTTTGCTTTGAAATCGTTTTCATGTTGTAATTTCACTGTAAAGTCTTTGTCATATGGTCTTGCTAGACATGCGTTGAATTGTCATGCAACTGCTGTGCCCAGATAATTCTTTGTGGAGATGAATAGAGAGCTGATGCTAGGTTGAAAAGAATCTGCTAAGCATGCAACTAGTGAGCTGCTTTTCAATTGTTAGCATTTCAGTTAAGTTCTCTTTTCTAATTTGGAAATATAAGGCAATATCGTACTCTAAAGGTATTCGTGGTTGTGTTTTGTCCTTGGAGTTCAATTTATTACCCCAAAATGTATCAAGATTCAGATCTGTTTTATTTTGATAGGACAGAAAATAAATGGTGTCTACTAGAAATGCTATAAATGATCTTAATGATATGGGCTCCAGTTAAGTAAGGTACTTAGGCACATGCCTAACTTTAAGCACATGAGCAGTGTGAACTACTTGTGTCCCTTTGGGTGGGGGGGGAGAAGGACTGCTAAAAAAAAAGATGGAAGGTTTGAAAAAAAGCCTCTTCAGTCCATTAATAGAATTCAGTACAGTGAACCTTAACCTCTTTCGCTGTCAGGTAGCAGTACTGTGTGAGGGAACTTTGCTTCACATTTAAGGAGCTAAACCATAATCTGGGAAAACTTCTTCCTTTATTAGTAATATGTAGTAATCTCTTGATGTCAAGTAAAATATTAATATTCTATGTTCCAGTTAGGCCAAACATGCTTTCATTGAGGGAAGAAATGAGGTAACCTTTTAGAAGACAGGTCAAACAGCCCATCAACAGTTGGCAAGAGAAAAAACAAACACCTGCATCTCTGAAAGTAATAGCTTGATCGCTTGTTAAAGATGCGATAGTGTATATGTTTAAATGGTTAACCAATGAGTTTGGGTGCATGGGTGAAGCTTCAGGGTTACACTCTAGGCCCCTTCCTCCCATGCTACTACCTTTGTATCAGAGGCAGGTAGGGGTGTGTGTGTGGGGGGGGAGAACAGGTGCAAACACAGACCAGTCCTGTATCAAAGGCAGCAGGTGGGAGCCAGTAATCATGAGGAGCTGGCTTTTAAGCCAGTCCCTATTCATACCAGCTCCTGCAGAGCCTCTCCACCCCCACCCCACACTGTTGCCTCTTAAGAACCAGCTTCCTGCAAGCATCAGCTTTCACCTTCTTCCTCCCTCTGTGCTGCTGTCTCTGATACAGAAGCAGCAGCATGGGGAGGAAGGGGAAGGCGCCTTCATAGGAGCTGGTACTTGTGGAGAGCTGACTTTAAAAGTGTATCTTTAACGTCCCTATCTCCTATCAATATTATTTGACTCTGACTCATCACATTGCTCAATTCAGTATGGTAGTGATAATAGACCCCTTAACCCAATTTGTATTTTTTCAGATCAGTAATACAAACATCAGTACAACAACATTTCACCTACATTTTCTTCTTATTAATATCTTGCAAGAAATCTGGTTGTGAATTACTTTCTGAAAAGAAAAGAAATTGATGAAAATGCTCAGGAACAAAAAATGTGGTGCACTCAGTAGGTGTCTGTTTTTAGTAAGGATGTTAAATATCGAGTAATTTACTAGTCAAGTAGTTGATGGAATTTACAGTGGGGCTCTTGTATGTTTCAAAGGAGTAATGCAGAAATCCATGTGCAGCCCAGGGCCAGCAGGAAGTCCTGCTAACTCTGGGCTGCATGCGGGTACCAGCTTTGAAATGCCCAAGAGCCCCCAGCGGGGGCTCTTGGGCATTTCAAACTGTAAGCGCCCTCGTGGAGCCCGCAGTCTGTGCGGGACTCAAGTACCCTGCTGATCCCAGGCTCCGTGCTGTGCTGTCGCTTTGAAATGCCACGCGGAGACGGGGTCAGCTGGGGACTCCCCAGATGGCTCTGGGCGGCATTTCCCCAGAACCTGGGATCAGCTGGGGACTCCACCCAAACGGCAGGGCAGATTTCAAAGGGGTAGTGCTGCAAGCTCCACACAAACACTATGGCGGATTTCAAAAGGGTAGTGCCGCACAGCTGATCCCAGGCTCAGCTGTGCAGTGCTGCCCCTTTGAAATGTCGCCACAGCATTTCAAAGGGGCAGCGCCACATGGAGCCCGAGGTCAGCTCCATGTAGCACTACTCTGAAACACCGAGGTGGCGTTTCAAAGGGGCAGGACAACACAACTGAGCCCAGGATTAGCTGTGTGGCACTTCTCTCCCCCCCTCCTTCTCTCCCTCCTCCTTCCCTTGCTGCCTCTATCTGATAGAGGCAGGAAGGGGGGCGGGGATCGACTAGTCAACTTGTCTATCCGATAAGCAAATGCTTATTGGATAGTTGATTACTCCTTAACATCCTTAATGTTCGCAGTTCCCTACCTCATCAAAATGGGCGTCTGATGCTATTTAACAGTGAAAACAACATGGTGCAAAGTTACGGTGACAGAAGGAAGCTTGAAGTTACATAGATATCCTGCATTCAAAATGATGGATAACATACGGAGTAAGGAGTTGGGGCATTTAGAATGCAGTACAATTAAAGGAGTAAATCTTAGGTTAAGCTCTGGCTGACAAACTCTGGAATCTCAAGGGAAGTACCAGTGTGTTTTTTGTCAGTAAGGTTCTGTTTGAGTGACCTCTTATAATTACTGCAGATGTTCCCAAAGGTAATCCTGTAAAGTTGTATGCAGTAAGTATTGCTGCATGGGTGGTAATTCATGGACAAGTGATTCTTCTCAAAATAAAATCACATCAAGAGCAATACTAACCTGTCCTCCTAATAATGCCTTTTATAAATGAAACTGAGTGAGTTTAGCATTTTAAATATGTAGCTTAAAGTGATTATAGCATTTTTCTGCTGCATAGATTTCATTTTCTATACCATGGTTCTCAGATTTTTGCATGGTCTGGGCTATATTGGGCAGGGTATCTCACCTCCTATTGGGGATTATGACTTTCACCAAGAGTAACAGAGTGGGGAGGCACCTCAATGGTACCTGCCCTTAGCATGAAGCAGACTTGTCTGGTCCTATTATAGCTCAGCTTGCACAAAATCTCTGGCTGTGCCCAAGCATTAACTTCTAGGCTTCCGAAGACCTCGCCCTGTCTGTGCAGGCTAATGCTAGATGCACTAGTGCCAGAGTCCTCAGAGTGCTTCCTTTTAATGTAGCCCCATTCACGAGACACTCTCTCGGAAGTTACTAGGCAAGCTGTCCTGCAGAGATGGTATCCACAGCCTAATTGGTTCAACACAGAATCGGGTTCTTTATAACCGTATAGCCATGAAATATATTTATAGTGAAAGAATTATACATTTTTTTAAATAGTTAAGATTTAAGAGATCATGAATCGGGATAAGGGGCAACAGGAGTGGTTCCACGTGTGAAATAAACAGCATAACATGGTTCTTAAAGTCTAAACTTAACTTTACCAGGCTAAAACTTTTGCCTAAAGTAGATTCTCACCTAAAGCAATCTCCCAGCGTTACCTACCAACCCACCTGGCTGAGATCTACAGTACACAGATGCAACTATGCAAATTATAATTTAGAATCTAGAGATGCCAACAGTACATTCAGCAAGGTAGTAAAGATGGGTATTTTCTGTATTGGTTGACTGTTGCTTTTAAATGTACCTTCTTTCTGAAACAAGTTAAGGACTAGGGCAATTGGAAGTAAAAACTGGCGCCTTTAGCTTTGAGCTGCTTAAAATGAGGTCATTTAAGTAAATGGTGGAGTTAGGTATAAGGCTGTTTAAATAGGTTACTGTGCAAACAAGCACATCTATTGTTAATACAGTAAATGAATTGCCTTGAGAAGCAGAGATCCCCCTACATAAATCTGCAGGATAATCTTGGCATTCCTTACTGCCTGACAAATGCATTCCCATGACCTATTTTTGTAACTGGATCCCAGTTGTATGCAGCCTCTCCTTAGGCTGATGATGACAACAATCCTTTATAGCCAGAAGTCTCAAAGAAAACATCTCTTTAGTTGGGGAGCCATGCCAGATACTTGGTTACCCATCTGGTTTTGAGTTACTCATATTGTTCTGGAAACATGGATTCAGAGTTCAATGTGATGGAAATGGTAGCATAAGTAAACTGTATTTTAATGTTCTACATATTTAATGTTGCATAAAACTCTCACTGAACTAATATAATTATCTCTATATACAAAGCTGTTTTATAACCACCCCTTGAAAATGTTTGACTTTTAGGTGAAAACTGTAAACTGAAAATTTTCAGCCAAATTTTGTTTTCTTTTTCAGTGGAAAACTGACTTTTTTCACGATGTTTTTGTTTTAGTTGAAAATCCAATTTTCTGTCAAATGGTTGTGATAGAAAATGTTCAGCCACCCTAGGCGGAACTTAAATATAGCAATGTTATACTGAGTTATGGAGTTTAAAGCCCAAATTTCTGCATACATATGCATTGCTGTGCTCAGTGTTTCAACATTTACTGATTTAGGAGCCTGAATCTCCTTAGTTTCTTGATACTTGATGGCTTTTAACTCTTGAGTGCCTAAGTAACTTTTTAAAGTGAGAGGTAGGGCCAGGTTTGTAGAAGTATTTGCTGATTCAGCATTGCAACATCAATACTGATTTAGAAGCCAAAGGGCACGACTACACCGCAACATTATTTCAAAATAACATAGTCCACATCTACACAGCAGACAGTTATTTCAAAATAATGCTAGTTATTTCAAAATAATGTTGCAGTGTAGTCGTACCCTTTGGTTCCTAAATCCTTATTGAAGTTGCAATTTTGAAATACTGTCAAGCTGGAGGACTTCTTACTCTAACTCGTATAACCCTCATGGTACGAGGAGTTAGAGAAGTTGGAGGAAGAGTGTTCGAAGAGTGCTCTATTTCGAAATAAGTGCTGTGTAGACTCTCCCAATTTCAAAATAAGCTATTTCGAAATAAGCTATGCAATTGACGTAGCTTAATTTGCGTAGGTTATTTCGAGTTAAGCCCTGCTATGTAGATCGCACCCTAAATGACTGAAAGAAAATCAGACAGCTTGCCAATGGTGGAGTTGCAAATGACTCCCACTACATTGCCCTGTAGACTGCACTTTGCTGTCTCACTTACCAAGAAACCAACAAACCAGTCAGTCATTTGATTATTATTAGAAGGAAGGTGCCATTGTTATTTTACTATATAATGTATAATGGAGAGAACTTAGTGAGAACTTGCAAATATTATGTATTTGAAACACAGAAATGGGCAGAGCAATAGAGCTGTGTCTTTTACTCCAAATTATTTTTTTACTGCAACATGTGACCTTGCTTAAGTTTAAACATATGCTGATATCTCATTGAAATTTTAAGAATGTATAGTGTGTGTTCTTTTTGAGTATGGAGGAATAGGTCTCCCAGACTTGAAATCTATATAAATATATGTTTAGGTTATAGGATCACATTTCAGAATTCTAGACTGTCATCATCATTTTTCTGGTCTAATATAAGTCTGTCGAGAGGAGTGTTTTGTGTGTGGTGAGTTTTTTTTTTGTTTTTGTTTTTGTTTCATTACTAACTGCTAGCTTGATGTACAGTGATCACAAGCAAAAATGATGAAAAGTTTGGAAAGTAAGTT
Source organism: Apalone spinifera (assembly GCA_030068395.1). Lineage (NCBI taxonomy): Eukaryota > Metazoa > Chordata > Testudines > Trionychidae > Apalone > Apalone spinifera. The sequence goes on along the minus strand of JANRFK010001234.1, from coordinate 22,835,708 downwards.
ATAAGTGTATATGTAAGGGAATGTTTTAATGTGTTCTTTATCAAGTAAATAAAGTTGGAGTGGAAATAAATCAGTCTAAAACATATAAAGAGACTTTCCTCCTGAACTAAACAAGATATTTAATTGCTATCCCTTCTGTATGAAAGATCACACCGGGTGGTAAGACAATTTTCATTGCTGTTGTAGATGTCCACATACAATTCACGATTGAACTGCAGCAAATTTCTAAAGCTCATGCTGTTGTCAAGTCAGCAACAACTTTGCTGCTACTTACACTAAACTGCCCCCACACTCCTGGAATACGCAATGGGAATTTAACTAGGATAGTTTGGCCATGTAATTAGCTTACACCGTCCAAAGCTTTCTGAACTGCAAATGTCAAACATTTAGCTTTGAGCAAAGACACCAAGGTGCCTAAAACACCGAGACAAGAATTGCTTCTTTTTTTGGAAAGACAGTGTGCTTAGAAATACTTTGTGTTAAACTACAGGTGATGATTGTAACATGGCTGGAATGAAAGGACACCATATCACCAACTAGCAAATCTTAAAAGAATAGGCCTTCAAAACAATGTAAACGGATTGTTTGGAGGAGTACTTGAGCATATTTAAAGCTGTTTTCTTGGAGTGACTGCAAGAAATATGCTTGATGGCCTTGCATCATGTAAACTGGAGCATGCATATTGTGGCATGAAGACTTGATTTTCCTTGAGTACCTGTAGACAAAGGAAAGATTCTCCCTGTTAATTATTGAGATGGCATGGCCCTGTGGAGAAGAGCATAACTTTACCTTAGTAGGCTCTATTCCCGTCCTAGCACTGGCAGTTGCTTGTTAAACATTGAAAAAAAAGATATGAAAATAAGATGCATATGGAGAAGTCTTTCTCTCAGGCAAGGAATGAGTAGATATTTTCTGTGTCCTCCATATGTATATTTCTGATAGATATGCTAATTGTTGGAAGAATGTGGGGCTAAGAAACTATCTAAGCAAGCACATTTAAAGACCACTTAGGATAAATGATCAGTTTCTTTTTGTGGCACTGAAGAGTAGCTGAAAACCCCCCCGAAGATTGTAAGATATGCCCTTTTGGGAATAGTTGAAAGCTTAATTTCTGTTGAGACACTTCATAATTAGCTTAACTGCCATTAGAGGTGATCTGTAAAAAAAACAAAACAGAAACTTGAATAATAGAGCTGGAAGAGACCTCAGAAGGTCATCAAGTCCAGCCTCCTGCTTTTGGCAGGATCAATCCCAACTAAATCAACCCAGCCAGGGCTTTGTCAAGCCGAGACTTAAACACCTCTAGGGATGGAGATTCCACCACCTCCCTAGGTAACCCATTCTAGTGCTTTACCACTCTCCTAGTGAAATAGTTTGTCCTAATATCTAACCTGGACCTCTCCCACCACAACTTGAGACCATTGCTCCTTGTTCTGTCATCTGTTACTGCGGAGAACAGCCTCTCTCCATCCTCTTTGGAACCTCCATTCAGGAAGTTGAAGGCTGCTATCAAATCCTCCCCTCACTCTTCGCTTCTTCTGCAGATTAAACAGACCCAACTCCCTCAGCCTCTCCTCATAGGTCATGTGCTTCAGCCCCC
>JANRFK010001234.1:22819551-22833988 GCA_030068395.1 Apalone spinifera | reverse complement strand
GGGGGAGGGAAATCGACTAGTCAACTGACTATCTGATGAGCATTTGCTTATCGGCTAGTCGACTAGTCCTTAAGATCCTTAGCTAGGGTCCCTGCCTTCCATGCCCCTGTACATGCTCAGAGCAGCTGCTCTGAACACTCTGAGGCTGGGGGAGGGGTACTTCACATGATGCCTATCCTGCAAACAGGCAGCTGCAACTGGCTGGAAACTGACCAACAGGAGCTGCTGGCAGTGGGACACCATGAGAACCCTCTTTCCCCTCACCCAGGCTCTCAGAATTCAGCGATGCACATATGGCCTTGTAGTTTTTTTGAGTGCCGAGTGGGGATGGTGCAGGTAGGGAGCTGGCTAAGTCTCCTGCGGGCCAGATCCAGCACACGGACCATATTTTGCCCAGCCCTGTTGTAGAATCTTATTCAAGATGAAGCAATTTGTACTTGGCTAAGCTGGAAAAATTCAGTGATTGGGAGGGGAGTGCAGAATTAAGGTTTAAAGTGTGGTGATATATACGCTGAAAACGTTTATTTTGCCGTTATCATTAACATGAATAAAATCTATATCCAAACTATGGGAGGGGAAATGTCCTTGCTTTAGATGTTTAGTTTAGTTGACTTTTTTTGTTTCTTTCCACAAAATGACTGATTTTAGCATGTTTCAATCACGTCTGTGTGGGTTTTTTTGTACCAGCAAGTGAGGTTCCCCATGCTATATCCCTATTCTAAAGGGACCAGTTTCGAAGGGGAAAAGGTAGTCAAGGACTTACAGAAAAGTGCACTTCTTCCAGACTCTCTCCAGTGGTGACTGGTTTTATTGTTGTGGCTGCATTGCAGGAGTCCTCAGAGGTTTCTAGACAACATCTAGTGTGTGGTGCTGTACTAACATATCAGACATGGTTCCTATTATATAAACTGTCTAAATGTGCTTGTTTTCAAAAGCGAACTGGAATGAGAACAACTCCTCAGTTCATGTAGGTTGCCAAATAACAATGCAGACCAAAGCAGGATAACATTTAGCAACCTACTTTGGGTTTGAACCAGTGACCTACAAATAAATGGTTCCAGAGCTTAATACTTTAAATCATGAAGAGTCTGGATTATACGTGTTTTAATGGATGTAAATAAAGTGAATTTTAACCTAAATTTTAATAAGTTTCCAAATGTTGTGAACTGGTACCAGTTAAGACCAGTAATGCAGGATAATTTATCCTTCACTAAAATGTTTTAGTGCACGTGCATTCCTTATCTAGGCATTGGAAGAGCTGTGGTATTTTCCATTGTTATAATAATTTTTTTTCATGACTTTATTTTCTCCAAATGAATTGTTCCTGTAAAAGAATTTAAAAGTTGTATAATTATTGTTCTCTGTTCCGAAAGTGAATAAAAACAAAGCTTGACAGCATGCATTTGGAGGCTTTTGGAAAAAGTTGGGTGTGACGCACAAAGTAGGAAAACAAACTTTGGTGATGAGACCAGGAAGCTCCAATCAGATTTTCCAGTTCTAAATGTACGGGCATTAGTCCTCACTGGAAGGGATTCCTGTAAAGTTTATTTCCCTCCTGTATTTTTCTTTGTAGTTTTGTTATCCTATACTCCAGTTTAGTTTGGATGATGATAAAGGTCAAACACATTTATGCATAATCTTGAGAGGTCTTGTATGTGAGGAGGAGAAACAAATGGCCTTTGTCACAAAGGTCAAATTGCTTTGTATTTTGCAAGTCATTTCAGCTTTGTGTGTATTATACTAAGTTGGGAGCGGGGGGAAGGATACTTTGGGAAAGCCATTGAAAAAGAACAGTCATAGACCCTACCATTTTATATTTCAGATTAAAATCCTCTACAAAAATCTGGACTTTGAAATTCCAACATTTTTGTTTCCTTACAATGTAACCTTCTTAGAGAACAGTTGTTTTTTTTTAAATATCTGTTTTCAATCTATCATTTTCCTTTGGGTTGTGTGTGTATCTATATATAAATACATATATGGAAAACATATCTTCAATTTTTTTTATGTTACAGGCACAGTGCAAGGCTCTGTGTTGGAGAAAGGATGGATAAGGAGCTGTGAGTTGTGGTTAGGAAGTAATTCGTGTCTGAGAGTCATTATTTTTAGTGAAGGGTGTTTTACTAAATTTATACTGACTTAGGTTTTAATTATAGTAAAAGGAGCCAGAACAGCTTGGATGAACAGCTTTATCTTCTTCATAGTAAAATAAAATATAAACGTGTGTAGGTATGTATACTGAGGTTAGAATTGTGACTGTATTTAAAAGGAGATCTATGTTTCAGGATTAAAAAAAAAAACACACTATCAAAATGTGTTTTTGTATGTGGGGTACATAGGAAACACATAATAGTGTGATATAAAGGTTTTATTGACCTAATATGACAGAAGTTATTTTTGGCTTCTCTCTTCAAGGGTAATGGAGCCATCCCAAACTTATACCACACAATTATATTTTTATTTCCTTTTATCTTTAATATTGTAGAGAATTAATTTATTTTAAGTTACTCAACAAACTTCAGTTCATTCTGAGGTAAAGAACCATTTGCTGTCAGAATTTGGATGGAAATAGTTACATGAATCTTGGCTATGTGGCTGTTACATTGGCAGTGGGAGTGGAGCAAACACCAGCTTCCAGAAATAGTAGATTGGTTATGGAAATGCTCCTACCCTTGCTGCCTCAAAATAACAAAGTATATTTCAACTTGCACCATTCGTTAAAACCTAGAAGTGTTCCATATAATGTACTTAGATACCAAGGGGAAATGAAGATGGGCAGGCAGACCAACCTTTTTACTCTACATGATGCTTTCTGCTAGCTACGTGCTTGGCGTACAATGATGACGTCTTTAGAGAGGACTACAAAACCCCAAATAGAAAAATGTCCATCTCTACTGAATGCGAGAGGAGGTAAACTGGCATCTCTGACAACATGGAATAACCAACTTTGTTATATGGTGAATGTGGAATGAGCTTGATGGTGTGGAGAAGAGTGTGCAGCGCAGACTAAAGAAAATGGAAAAACAAATCTGGGTACACATTTTAGAACTTCTCTGTAAGCATACCACAAAAAGTGTTAATGGATGTGCTTATTAGTAATACTATATACCACTAGTAAGCACATGGTATTCTTATCCATAGTTTCAAACTTGGAGTTACTTTTTAAAAATCATTAAATGTAAATGTGGAGTTGATCAGAATGCTGTAGAATTCCCCACGGTCAGAAAACGTAGTAGGGAGGAATAAGGCTGCAATGTAATGGTGACCTTCCCCATGGTACCCAATAGGTCAGAAGTTGAGTAATTACAGTGGCAAGTTTATGCAAAGAATTCAGCTATGAAGGCTCTAAAAATTCTTACATACCTGAGCCAAATACTTTCACAGAATTAACAGGTAAGAAGTTCTGTCCATGGTGTTCCAAATTAATGGTGACTATTGGTGTCTTTATTGTCTGTGTTAATAATCTGCTAAGGAAAAGGCTTCTAGGTGTTGATAGTCTCCCCACCATACATCACATCTATCTGGTCAAGAAATTATTTCTATGACCGAGAAGTAACAAAGTGGCTTGGGGCACAATGCACGGTTAGTATGCTGCTTTAATAAACTGTGGAAGTCAAGTACAGTACTCTAGTTTCCTCCACTTGGAGTCGTGTGCTCTAGTGAGTTGGTGAACTAGCCTCTTGCTCTGTCAAATCCTACAAAGGGCATAAAGTTAGATTCTTCACATCTTAGTCCCTCTGAATTATCTGTATTTTACACCATGATTACTAGTGCATGCTCAAGACAGGCTCAGGGTGGGTCTTTCAAGTATAGGATGAAGTGCCTTAATCTGAACTGTGTGGGTGACCTTTCCCTGACCTACTTGAACTATTAAGGGTTCTAATTAGTGCTAGTAAATATGACAGTCAGAAATTTGATCTCCATTCACTTCACCCACAGTTACTGGGTGGAAAAGAGTCTCCAAAGAAGTGGGAGCAAAGTGGCTGTTCTTGTTCCCATCATTTCAGCTTGCTTACTGTGTAAAGAGTGCATGTAAATGGTGGACAGTCCTTCATATCCCTTTTCTGCGTATTAAAAAAGCTGAGATGATCTGGAATGTTTGATAGGGTTGTGCAGTTAAGAATGAGAGTGCCCCAATGCCTGAAAACATCTTTACGTGGGGAATGTTGAACAGTTTAACTATCATAGCCATGCACATACTAATGTGACCTGTCTATGCATTTTTGTTCTTTAAATATTTTAATTCTTTCTTTTGTCATAATGGGTTGGAATGACACAACTACAGAACAGATTTTTAGAATGGTTTTTTTCAAGTTCAATTAGTAAGTTATATCTTTTTTTCAGCCCTATGTGTCTGGATGACTTCCTCGGATATTGATTGCTAATAAAATTCATCCCAGCTTGCTGCTAATGCAGCTTCACTATGTGTAATACGGCCTTGGTGACTCTGATGATGATAATGTGAAATTATTCTACAACGGGTTAACCTCTGCAATGCTAGCATCAATAGTGATTCTTCTGATGTTGATCGGAATTCTTTCTAGCCCTAGCTATTCCTTAAGAAATCTATCTTTTCTATGTATCACCTGTATCAAGAGCAACCTGGATTCCCCAAGTATTTAAGTTACTTTGTACCATTTTTCCAACATTTCTGCCTTCCTATTTCCATGGGTAATGACTTTTTGTGGCTTCCAGCTGTTATCGCTTGTTCTCAGGAACACTGATTGCTTTATTGACAGTTTAGATGGTAGTTTTGTGTGCTTCTCAGAGTAATAAATATACCTCCTTATCTTCTTTCAATGGTATCGGGAGGTGTGAAATTTACTTAAATTTGTACAATACAGGTGTTATGGGAAAAGAAGCTCTTGTTTGTCTGTTCATTAACATCTATTTCTTCTTTTAGTTTATCTATGCTGGTGATACTAAGATATGAAACCCAATAATTAGTGTCTTCTCTTCAATTTAAGCAATTTCTTCATGCCTTATTTAGGGTTCCTTCACACACATTATTGCCCATCCTTCCTGCATAAGAGAATTGACCTTGTTGTTAAGATGATGCACTTGCAGAAAATGGAACTGATTTTAATTGATCTTGAATATGAGAAAATAGGTGGATGGATGGTCAGCTTTTTAATGCTCAGATACTCTTTAAGAGTGTGGTGGCCATACATAGATTTTTGGAATTAATTTTCTTAGACAGTTGTTACTCCTGTAAAATAGTTAATTCTCCGTTTTATGTTGCAAATCCATTTTACATTGTGAGTATTTCAGCTTTTAAAAACTTTTTTCTTATTTCATGTGCATCGGCAAATTAACCCATCTTTGCTCAAGTCAGAATTTGGCCCAACAGAAGTTCTCTACTGAATATAAAAGTCTGTGTTCTCTTGCTGTCTGCAAAATTTGCCGAGGTCTTTCATCCAGTTCTTTAGAATGCCTGGACCAAATGAAAACTTTGTCTTCTATAACTTCATGTTTGTCTCTCAAAATCCTTCTGCGAAATGACTGAAATAGCTTGTGTGCATAATTAATGCTAAATGGCATTAATTAAGTTGTATTGTATCTGTCAAAACATGTAACCAAGTCACTGATACTCCCTATACTTAAAATGGGCATTACCATAGGAACCAGTGATAGTTCTAAACTAGAAAGAACTTTGTTTGTCCACTGCATTAAAAGTAGCTAACATAGAATATGACTTAACTTGTCTTGTCAAAATACATGTCACCTCCAATACTGAGTCTAGTTTTACTTCAGTTTTCAGCTGCCACATGAACAGTTATCATCAGGTTGGGGGAAAAAAAGGCTTTCAGGGCTTTTTTTAAAATAGGGATTCAAGCATATTCATACCCTATTTTGCTTTTCAGTTACTATTATACCAAAAACCTAGTCTGTCTTTTCAGTGTTTTCCAGCTTTCCCATATTTTAAGTGTTTTACTTTATCTGGTAGGATAAATTTTCTTCCTTTGGTAAGTAGGCAAATCACAGGTAATATCTTAAGGGGGCTTTCTCCTTCCAAACAGCCTATGCCATTGGGAGACATGAGACTTAGAGGGTATGTTTAAACTACAAACCTTTTTGAAAAGACTGCCACTAGGGTTTTGAAAAAGCAATCCAATTTTTTGAAAGAGAGCACCTAGGCAGTTTGGATGCTCTGTTTCGAAAAAGCCCTATTTGCGTTCAAGAATGATTTTTTTTTTTTGAAAAAGCTCTTTTGAAAAAAGGCATTCTTCCTGGTAAAAGTAGGTTTACCAGTTTTGAAAAAAAACCCTCTGCATTCTTTTGATTTAATTTGGAAAGAATGCAATGGTAGTCTAGATGCAGGTAAAGTTTTTTTCGAAAAAAAGACCACTTTTTTTGAAAACTCAGTCTAGACCAGTGTTTCCCAATTTTATTTGGCCATGGAACCCTTTTTAGCTTGAAAGAATTTCAAGGAATCCCCTAGGGTTGCCAGGTAAAATTTGTCGGGGGAGGGGGGAAGACCCTCGGAGTCCCACAGCAAAAAGGTTCTGTCTCTTTAAGAGGGGGTGGGGGGAGTGCCGAGTTCTCGCGGAACCCTTACTTTCGCTTCGTGGAACCCCAGGGTTCCACAGAGTACCAATTGGAAAACAATGATCTAGACACACCCAGAGGGTTTCTCTTGAAATCACAATGCAAAGGACAGTGATGAGAAATGGTAGAGGGTAGAGTTTGTAAAATAGTCTTAATACAGTCTCTAAAATGTTCTTGGCTGTGACTTTTCAGCTGTATGGAATGTTGATCCATGTTGTACTTTGTACTTGTAGTGATGTTGCCTTTTTGCAGATAAGCTCTCAGCTGTGTCCCAGAGTAAATTATCCATATAGACATGGCTGATTTGACCATTTAAAAGTCACTTTGGCTTTATTTTGCTTTGAGTAAGTGCACCTATGTATGCACAAGTTAGTATATCAAATTGTGTCACATTAAGAATTTCCACACAGGAGAGGTGTAGACACTTAAGTACTGACTGTGTGATGCCTGCAAGAAACTCTGGAAAATAATGTTCGTCACAACAATTTCATGTTCTCGTAGTATTATTTATATTTTGAACCGTCCACTTTATTCCAGCTCCGTTTTTTAGCAGCTCTAGGACCACAAAGTGTGTCTGTCTGCTGTAACGTGAAGTTTTACTGTACTGCTTCTAAGTGGACATTGATGAAAATGACTCATTTTCAGCTTACTATATCATTGTAAATTGGTAGACAAAACAAGTCCACAGTTATTATTTCACAATGTTCTTGCTCTATAGAAGCTCATCTCTCTGTCCTTGGTATTGTTATGATATTCATACAGGTTGAAAAGCTTGCATCTGTAGATACAGATGTTACAAAAACCAAAATTAGTATGCTTAATGAAAATATTTTGTAACTTAAAGGATTGATCTTTTGGACTGTAGCCATAATCACATACAGTATTATGGAAAAATACATCAGTCTCTAAAAGTGTAGATTGAACATTCTGTGTTTTGCACAGAGCTTAGTAGTGTCGCAGTAATGTCCAAAATATGCAGGTATTGAACCCTAAGCTGAAAGACATGAGAGGCTGAAATTTTCACAGGTGAGCAGATAGGTGCCTCTCTTTGGATGGTCAACCTGAGCCACTTCATTTTCCGAAGTAGTGAGTGTCTACCTTCTGAAAATCAAGCCCTTGAAAGATGTCTCCATTTGGGCATCCAAAACAGCTACTTGCTGTTGAAAAGGTAGCCCTTAGTCTTTGCTCCAAAAACCTTTCAATGTAGAGGGGGGAAAAAGTTTAATGTTGTTGGAAAGTGTAAATCTAAAGAATAAATATAACTTAAAAGCAGAGATTTGTTATCATAGCGTAGTCTGTCTGTCTTGTCTGTATCTCTTTTTAATCTAGTGTGAAAGTATTACTAACTGGCTTCTTTTTAGGCCTTTTTGAGATCTTTGCACCAGCAATACATTCAGGAAAGAGCTGTGGTAAAACTGAAATGCTGCCATTTAGAGTTTGTCTTGCAGGATATTGTAAAGCAGAGGTGTGATCCACAGTTCTTGAGCTAAGTTTGCTGTGCTACCTCCTGAGTCAGGAGAAATGAAAGATCTCTCTCCTGTTAGGAAGAAAAAAAAAATCTCTGCCATTTTCCTTTGCCTCCATAGGAGAAAAGTGATTCATTTTGGCTCCTGTATCGTCTATGTATAGTGTAAATATCTTGAAAAGCAAAAACAAACAATTGGAGCAACCCTTTCTCTGTAAAGTTCATGGATAAATGGTAATCCAATCTAAAGTCTTGATTCTGATAGTGACCGTGGTGAGTATGCACACCTTTGTGTACATGTGTGCAAGCATAAACAAAGGGATCAGTCTGGGAAGGGATTTCAGGATTTGTACCTTGCTATAGTTTTGAAAAGATCTCATGTGTGGATTTTCTCCTCTCCTGCCCCCTCCCCAAAATAATGGTCACTATTTAAGACCATTATATAGCTTTTAAGAATTTGCTACTGACGTGAAAACCACTGGCATGGTTACTAAAATCTAAAATTTTATTAAAACCATTTGATTGGTGTTTATTTACTGTCACTGTTTCTTTACCTACTTTTATTTGTAACTCTTATTTTAGGAAGTCATTATTTAATAGCTCTTTACCATTCAGTACAGGAGCATACCTCATGAGTGGGTGAAAGGAAGAATAAATTATGTGGGATTGTGATGAACAATTTGTGCATCATTCTTTCATATATACTAACCTCTTGTGAACTAGTTAGTTTGTTAAAGAAAATATGATTGATTAATTTGATTTGGCAGTGTTACAGCTACACTGAATTATACACATAACACGAGATAAGCAGTAAAAATTAGGAAGACTGGTCATGTGGGTAAGATGCCATGCTTCTGAAGAGCATGTGTTCATATATTAACTTGGTCACAGATTGTGTGTTCGACTTTGGATAAGTCACTTAAGCCCCAATACTGCAGTGAGCCTGTTCAGGCACATCTCAGCTGGGTCCTCAAGATGCTATTGTAATATTATCATTGATAATGATGTTCCTTGGGAACTTCAAAAATAGTAGGCTAATATCAAAGGATAAATGACCTATGTAACGATATTGGCATGATTATACATTATCCCTAAAAAGATTAAAAAAAACATTTTTTAAAAAGTGAAATGGTTGTGGTAGTTTTCAACAAAATGTAAATTTTCATAGTTTTATTAGAGGGAATTAAATTACAAGGAACTCCAATTCAGGAAAAATAATAGTTTTCCTATGAAAAGCTTACTCTATTACTGTAACATAGAACTTTTGTTTAAGGAACAACTAATCCATTTGCAAAGGATTAAAATTTCCTCTGGCTAATTTCTATACCATCTCTACTTGGAGCAACTGAAATTAAGCAATGCTCATCTCATTTATTTGTTTGCTTTGGTAGTTTATCTAATACTCACAAGAGAAACCAGTTACAGGAGGGAGAGTTGAGAGCACAAGTCAGGGACCCTAGGCAATTAAATGCAAGACTGTCCCCTGGTGTGTGCATTTTCTGTTCTCTGGAGGATGCCACTGGCAGTGTTGACAATTTTATCTGGTTGTCTGTGGAGTGTATGTTGTACTGACAACACTTTTATTATTAAGTTATTAATGTTGTTTCTTAACAATGGGTCTTTTGAATACCCACAAACTGAAATGAGCGGTTACTAAGGCAGAATGCTAAGAACATATTCAGTGATGGGAGTGAATGTTTCTGGTATGCTGCAATGTCATAGATAAAAATTTCACTTGGAAGTGGAAAATTAATGTTGTGTTTGTAAGGCTTTTGCTGTGCAATATTCAGTCATATTACTGAGATTTGTGCCGCTAAACCCTATGCTGAAATCCTGTCCTTTAAGCCTTATTATACGGTATACTGCATATGCTATATTATGGGGTATAAACTGGGGACCATGGCTTGCACCATTCTGCCCTGAATTCTCAATGTCCGTTCATGCTCATATCATTCTCTTCCCTGTGTTGTCTATTGCATCTAATTTGTCTAGGTTAGACGTATTCCAGATGTTCCTGGGCTGAAGAACACTGGCTGGTCACATGATACTGTTTCTCTTTGCTTCCACTTGGCAAATGTCAAAATCTGCTAGGACACAGAAAAGCGTTTGGTGATATTGTTTCACCAAGTCACCCAAGGCATGACGTTTCCTCACCAGTAGAAGGAGAGGTTCCAGGAAACAGTGAAAGCACAATTGTAAAACCTCCCTTTTAAGTACATTTTATAAGGACTGTTATCCTCAGAAGTTTCCACATGCTTTTGCAACTCACATACTCCGTCCTACTCTGTGGGCTGTCTATATCAGACTAGGTCCTTTCTCTTTGTTCAAAAAACCCACAATTTTTTAAAGTTGTGGGTTTTTTTCCAGTTCTTGCTACAAGTGAAAACAAAATAGACACACGTTTACAGCCAGGTGTGAGGAACCTGAAATGTATTTATGTGTGTTCACTTAGAGGGGTTAATCTAAGTAGCTGTGGACCACTAACGCAGACCGCTAGTGCTCCACAGATGACTTCCAGGTAGTCTGTGGTTCAAATTCAGCCATGCCTCCTACCGCTGATGCTCCTGCCTGCCCCCGCCCCCCCGAGATTGGAGTTCCAGCACAGCTTCCTGCTGGGGAGGAGGAAGAAAGCCCCAAGCCTCCCTGCCGGATCTGGCTCACAGGAAAGAAACTGAGCCAGAAGCCGCTCTGCGCACTGTCACTCCCTTTCCCCTGGCTGGGGAACAGTGTTGCCTGGACACTTTCCCCACTGCTCCCATTTGCCAGAATCCAGCCAATGGAAGCAGTGGGAGGCTATGCTTGGGGCACTGTGCCTTGGAGTGGTAAAAGGCACAAAAGCAAATAAGTGCCCCCCTTCCTCTCATACCCAGAGCCTATACCCTCAGCCCCTCATGCACTTCCCCTTTCTGTCGAGACCCTATACTACCAGCCCTCTCCTACGCCTTGCCTTGCTCTTGCACCCTCCCCACTAGCCAGAGACCCTTCCCCAACCCTTGCTCCTGTACCCTCCCTCCTATTCACACGCTGCACCTTCCCTTGCTCTTGCCCCTCCCCCCCGCCAGGCACCCTACTCCCAGCCTGCTCTTGCACCCTACTTCCCACCCAAACCTCATACCTTCATCTCCTCCTACACTGCACCTCCTGCCCAGATTCTGCACCCCCATCCCTATCCTACTTGCTGGCAGCCCTGTCCTGCATACTGAATCCCTCACTTTTGTCACCACCTTAGGTCCTAGGGGGTCCATAAAATATAGAGTAAATATGCAAAGTGGCTCAGGCATAATTATGTAATTAATGTTGAGTTTCTATTAGCAACTAGTGGTCTACAAAATGGTTTGCATTGAGCCAGGTGGGTCACGGGCTAAAAAGTTTGAGAACCATGGCTCTAACTGATTTAGCTTAAATTACAAGGCTCTGCTATATATGTTGTAGTAACTGCTCCTGCCCTCTGTTGGTGATTTGAATCGTTACGTATGTTAACAAACAGTTATTAAAAATCTTTATGCCTGACATATATGCAGACATGTGCATGCATAGACACAGTATTCAGATCCTGATAATGGAAGGGGATGTTTGTGCTAAGTGTGTTCAGGCACTAGTGTTTTCACTAATTAATCATTAATCACCTGCAGCTGGAACAGCTTTTCTAATTAGTGTCTCATGATTAAAAATCTGCTTTCTGAGCACTTAGTACTGAGTCACAGAAACTGTGTGCTGTGTCTTCTATAAACGAAGACTTAAAAACATGTTCAGTTAATTTGTTCTCTGTGTTTATAGATTCAAGGCCCCTTTGTAAGATTGGATACACTGCCATGTGCAAATATGCATAAGAAATGTGATGTGTAAGCTGGGATCTCCCCCAAAGCCATCCCATTATGGCTGGTTGGTGAAGCTTCCACTTGGAGAGGCAGTAGCTTTCGAGCCCAGGCTCTGCCTCTTCCCACTGTCTTCCTCCTCTCTTCCCTGCGCATCCTGTTCTTACTCTGCATGCTTGTCCCCTTTCCAAGCAGATCCCTGAACCTAAGCAAACTGTTTTTTAAAAAGCCCTCCACTTTTCTGCACAGTTCCTTTCTCAATAAAATGGAGCATGTTTTGTACTATGTGCCAGACATTCAGAAGAGAATAAAAAATTTGGGAATAAGAAATGTCAGAGAGAGGTTTATTATATACCCTCATAGCTGGCATGCAGGCAGCTTGCGAACGCCTCTCGTTGATCCTGGAGAACACAGAATGCCAAGCACCAGTTAAAACTAATTGAGAAATCGTCAGTTCTTGTTTGATTCTTCACATAATCAGAATCAGGCTGCAAAAGTTGCCACTGTATTTTCACTTCTTCACACAAATAAGTTGAGGGCTTCCGATGTTGTTTCAACAGCAGTAAGCATCTCAGACAATGAATAAGAATTGGCAAAGGACTTGCCAGTAAAATACCCAGGCTGCCTGCTGCTTTAACCCATTCAGCTCACAGAACCAAGAAGGTAAAATGTCCCACTGAGGCAGCATGGTGGTGACAGCTTTACGTATCTGACTGGCAGACACAATTATCCCCGTGGGTGAAGGAATTTAATCTCCAGCCCTGTTCTTGCCAGGCAAACGTAAATTCCCAACCACAGAAAAATAGTCGAGACTGAATAGAGTTGAGACCTATCCCACCAATCTCTTCCAAGGCTCCCACCACACTGCCCTCTCCAACCAAGTGCTCCGACTGCACTGCCCATCACAGAATTTGAACAAGTTTTTTAAAAAAAAAGTCTTGGTTCATGCCACTGCTTGCCTGTGGGAAAGCTCTGAAGGGCTCTTCTGGCCCAGGTGGAGGGAGATCCAATCCCATTTAGCAGGCCAGCACAAGGTACCTGCTACCACAAATGATCCAGCCCTCCCTATGCGCACACAGAGCATAAGGCTGGCCTACTTGCATCTTTGTTCTTATGTTCTTATGTTCTTTGACTAGCCCTTTGAAAAGTGATGTTGGGGGGAGGCTTCGTGGCGCCCTGCTCGCTGCGACTAAGGGGGGATATGATAAAGGTATATAAAATCATGAGTGGTGTGGAGAGGGTGAATAAAGAAAAGTTATTCATTAGTTCCCATAATAGAAGAGCTAGAGGACAGCAAATGAAATTAATAGGTAGCAGGTTTAAAACTAATACAAGAAAGTTCTTCACACAGCATGTAGTCAACCTGTGGAACTCCTTGCCAGAGGAAGCTGTGAAGGCTAGGTCTATAACCGAGTTTAAAGAGAAGCTAGATAATTTCATGGAGGTTAGGTCCATAAAAGGCTATTAGCTGGGGGATAGAAATGGTGTCCTGGGCCTCTGTTTGTCAGAGGCTGGAGAAGGATGGCAGGAAACAAATGGCTTGATCATTGTCTTCGGTCCACCCCCTCTGGGGCACCTGGTGCTGGCCACTGTCGGCAGACAGGCTGCTGGGCTACATGGACCTTTGGTCTTACCCAATACGGCCATTCTTATGTTCCCCCTGCCTCTTCTGGCACATTGCTCCAGCCTCACTCAATGAGAGGAGGAGTCATCCCAGAAAGTCCTAAATTGAAATTCTCCTGTGATCCAGGAGTAGTGGCTACTGCATGAATAATGCAGAAAGATTTTGAAACTGGAAAAAAAAAAAAAGTTTGCAAAATTGCACTTCTCAACACTTTTTCCATCTGAGAGTAAAACAAATGAATTTACATAAACTCCTGTGAGGCAGGCAAATATTATCCTTTTTTTCCCCCCCAAATGGAGAAACTAAGGCACAGGATAATTAAGTTTTTCATCCGCTGCTTTAAAAAAAAAATCAGTGGAAAAACTCCCCTTGAGACCAAGCCTTAAAATTGGAATGGGGACCTTTTTTGGGTCGGAGGCTACTGACCCGCAGAAATATTAGTTGGGTGCTGCGCACAAGTGAGAAGCAAAACGAAACCAAAAAAATCCTCACTGACATGGTCTCCGACTGAGAAGGACAAAGACACTCCCCATGTTCCTCTCGCACACCAAAGCCGGGAGGGGGAAGGGAGGGAGGAAGCTCACACTACTAGATTTTGTGTGCTCCGGTAGATGCTGAGCCTTGGGGGCTGTATCCAGACAAGCCAGGAGTCACATCTGGCCCCTGGGACTTAAGTTCCCTACCCCTGCCTTAAATGATGGGGCTAATGTTATATTAGCAGTCTAACAGGAAAGCCATTATTAAAACCCCACAGTTTCACATTTCTAGCAGAGGGGAGCACAGGCCACTCGTTGCACTGAGGGGGGGAGACCACCCTGAAACCCCCGCTTCCCTCATACTGTGAGGCTGCACTGACCTTGACACAGTGTAAGGGTATTCCCTGCCCCTCTGTGCCAGGTATGGCTGGGCAGGCTCTGCCTAGCATGATCCAAGTGTGGAGGGGTTATTGTGGGGGGGATCCAGGTGTGGGGTAGTCTGGGGGGG
>JANRFK010001234.1:22804763-22819451 GCA_030068395.1 Apalone spinifera | reverse complement strand
GGGGAGGGGGTGGATGGGTGAGGGACCAAGCAGGGAGGGAGCTGAACTGGCAAACTAGCAGCAGCAGGGACATGGCAAGCTGGGTGCCGTGGTCTCTGTAGAGCAGGGCTTCCTCTCCTCCTGGAGCAGGTGGCTGGAGAGAGCTGCAGACTGAGAGCCCATGTGACTGTAATTCAAGCTTTGTGTCCGTGCCATGCAGGTTCAGGGGCAGGCTGCTGAGGAGGCTTCCTGCTACTCTGCCTTCTCAGCTGCCCTGGAACCTGCCTGAACCACACTAACCATTCCCCAGCAATCCCAAGTGCAAGTTGGAGGCAGGGAGTGGCCGGGCGGGGCCAGCAGTCCCAGTTTAGGTAGGCAGTCTCCCCTTGCCTGCAAACCAGATACCAGTGCATCCCATGATTCCTTTGCTTCCCGAAGATAATAGCTTATGCAGCTGGGGCTGATTTGCTTTTATGTGCTGGGCAGCTCATGTGGATCTCTTCAAAGATCTCACAAAGCACATAGCTTCTGGTCTTAGTGACATTTCTGCTGTTGCTCAGCTTTTGAGGGAAACTTAACTACAGCAGGAATGTAAAAAAGAATCTTTAATTTTTAAAATTAATCTAACTGTTCTTGCAATATGAGTCCAGGAAAAGTAAACTTTTATATAAACTAGTTACCAGGAATAGAAGTTGATCGGTTGGAAAATTCAGGAGTTGGGGAAATCTCAGACTATTGTCATGAAAACTGTTTTTCAATTGCTGACCATTCCTAGTAGAAAGGAGAAATTACCTGAGCTCTGGAGAAGAATGCTGGGAGTGCAGGGACCTAATGATTTCACTCAAAATGAATGGGATCCACTTTTAAGTTTGGCGTATGTTCCAAATCATCCTCTCCAAAATACTATGACTATCCCTGTGCACAGTGCTGTGATGGTGATGGATGAGCATTGATTGTGAGTTCAGGCAGCAAAAAATGTGTTTTCCAAGTCTGCTCCAAAATGCAATTCAGCTTGTGTGTTGGGAATGTTCCTGATTCGTAGAAGAGGTTTTTGGATAATGATTATTTAAACTGGGGGCCTCATTTTAAGAAATTCAGAGGAATACAGTTAGGTAAAAAATGCTGAATTGAATGTCAGGTAGAATTTAGCAGCAATCATAGCCCTTTACTAATTCCTGAAAACTCAATTGTATTAGTGCATTTTCACAGTGTTATATTGATATTAAAAGATAGAAACATAAATTTAACTTGTTTGCTTATTTGGGCCACTGACCTCTTGTTTGTTTATTATGGCCTTTACCCAGCCCCAAAGAGTAGTCTTGGCTGAGAAAACAGAAGCTGTAGTGTCCTATATGAGCAAAGGAAGAAAATGGTTCATGGATGTGCTGCATGTGTAATGTTCATGCAGTTTCTTGTTTTCTATTGTCTGAGGAATAATGGGGAAGAGGCATGAAAAACTTATATAGACAAGCTGTGTAATATAATTCTTCCAGATTTTACAGTCAGTGGCTCTTCAAATGGAAATAGAAGCTGACACATTGCCTTTGTCATATGAACACGCTTGTGGGGTGTCACCATTGTTTCTCCTCCTTGCTTATCCTTGAAAGTAAACTTAAACTAAACCAAATTTAATACAAAAACTCATCTTGAAGTTACTAGTGACATTACATGGGTTAGTAGATTCACTTCGAATAGTGACTTGTATGAATTTAGCACTAAAAGCATTGACGAGAGCAGCGGCGCTCAAACTGTGTGTCGTGATCCTGTTTTAATGGGGTTCCCAGGGCTGGCTTTACAGGTCTAGGACTGATGCCTACCACCTGGGGCTGAAGGCAAAGGGGGCTGTAGCCTTGGGTGGCAGGCCTGAGCTTACCGAGCCCCTACCTGCCACAGAAGCCCTTGGGTTTGGAGCTCCCTGCCCAGGGCCGTGGAGCTTAGGGGACATAGGCTTTGGTCCCCCTGCTGGGGTTGGGGAGTAATTTTTGTTGTGAAAATTGGGTCATGGTGTAGTGAAGCTTGAAAACCTCTGGAGTAGAGCCATGCATAATACAAAGAAGCATTCATTCTACCAATGGCAACTTGCAGTTTTAGTCCTAAACTTTATTCTGATGAGAGACAGCTAATCAGAACATACTGCAAGTGGTTTTGGAGACACGTCGATTGGTGATCTCATCACCCTACTAAATACCACCCTAACTCGTTCTCACTGTTGACCTTAAAAGGATTTGAACTTAAGTTTCCTGAGGTGATGGGCATTATGCAGTAATGTGCTATAATATCAAGACCTCTGATCCTTCAGGCACTCCCAAAATTTCACTTTGAAGGACTTTACCACTGACTCAATCCTTAACTTTTACTTATTTGTACCCTCCTTCATGTGTCATATTTTAAAACCTTCTATGAGAAGTGTGGTTGGATTTCCCTCCTCCATAAATATGATAACTACGATCCAGAGCCTCTGTTTAAACATTAAGAAATGAAAGGGGAAAATAATAGCTCATATTTTATGTGTTGTACTCCTGAGCCAAGAACAATTGTGTGTTCCCTGTTATGGCATTGCAGCAGCAGTTAATTAACAACCGTATTCCCAGAGCTGCACTGAGGACATTAGCAATGCTGGTACTCAAACAGAGAACTAAACAAATTATTAACTTGTTTTCCAGCCTATGCTGCCACAGTGGAATGTGGGGGTGGTACTCTGCAATGCCTTGTATAGATAATGTACCTGGCATGACGGACAGCCCAGGAGATGAGCAGTGCCAGTTGATTTTAAATTTTTTTTTAGAAATGCAAATAAATATGTATGTAATATTGCATGCACATACACAAATTGATAGGTACACAGACATTTGAAGACATAGTAATTTAGGACCAAAATATGTTTTGGTTTTGCATATCTGTCTGTCTGTTTACACACACTGTATATTTGAGAGAGTTTGTGTCTATGTGCAATTCTGTTTGTTTGTTCAAGAATTCCTCCTAAATGGTAAGAGCTAGGACTACCAGATCAGGTAGGCAGTTTCCTCTTATCATAACTTAAACCAAGATAAGGGTTTGATTGTGCCAGAAAAATGGGATGTGCTCCTCATAAAACCATACAGAAAAGACAGAATCATCAGGAAGGTGAGAGGCTGGCTGGGGGTTTGCCCCCGTCCCCTGTTTGTTCCCAGCCCTGAGCCTCCTACCCTCCTGGCACTGTTTAGAGAGAGTTTGGGAAAGAGACTTAAGTTGCTGGCTGTTCCCTTTGTCAGGGAGTGAGGCGAAAGTGCACAGATTGCTGCATTCCTTACTCTGTCTGGGGAGCACAGAGGGCAGACGAACCTGGACCTGCCTCAGCCAGAGGACATACTCTCTCTCCCCTGGCTGTGCCTGCTTACGCTGCATCAACCATAGAGAAGTTCTTCTCATCTGTCCCCAAGCTGTTGCAGTGAGAAAGGATTGAGGTAGTCCTCTCTCCCTGGAGAAGCCTGCATACTGAATCCGTACCTTGAAGTGATTGCCATTAAATACAGATTAAATACAGGCTTTACAATTTGGTTAAATGGTCTTCGGTATTCCCACTATACATATTATGCCAGTGCCCCTGTGTATCTTTTCTCTTGCATTGGGGAAGACATTGGGAGCTCTTTTCTCCATCCCTCATGGCCTTCAGAATTAATTTCTCCATGTAAATGGTTTAGAGTAGATTGTAATCTCTTCAGGGTAAAGAGTGTGTTGTTTAACTTTAATGTGCTTTTTAAACTTACATGTATGTTGATATCCTGGAATACAAGTAAAGTTATACATACATTCATTTCCCCTAGATTCTAGAAGATTCTAGCTAGTCAAGGTGCTCAGCTTTCACTTAGTTCACCCTTTCCCCAAAACACTGCTTCAGCATGTAGTAAAGTGAGTGATTAGGATGTTTGTGGGCTCGGTAACAGATAGCACCATGGTGCAATCAAAAAAGGCCCTACTTATTGTAGGGCTTTCTCAATGGAATATTTGACTGTGATCAAATAATTGGCATTCGTTTACTGTTCAATTAACTGGATTTCCAAGCATGATTTTAAAAGCAAATTATCTCTTCTGAAGATAGTATTTCTACCAGTTTTGTGTGTGTGTCATATATTGTCCCAATGTTATTTGAATGAGAAGAAACTTATGTCATGATTTTAAAAATTCCTGTGGTGTTTGCAACCTAGACATTACGGCATTGTGCTAATATATGAAATTAGCCAGAAAGTAAAACTTTATGTAAACAAGCTAAATGGACTGGTCTTTTATTTTTAATATCCAGGCAGGATCTGATACAGTAACTAAATGGAATAATAGGTGGAAAGGAATTAAAATCAATTCAGTTTTCATCACCTAGCAACATGAGTTAGGAATTCTCAGTGTTCTGTTTTGTTCTAAATGCAACTGTATGACTGTTAACTTGTCCTTTTTGAACCCTACAAAGTGGGTGTCTTTAAAAAGTGTGATTGTTAAACTCAAGGTATCTTGAAGTATAGAAGATGTGCTTTAATGTTTCTTGATACTCTAGTGACCCCACACCCCAGCAGGATGTTTATCAGGGAGGCAATGTCTCAGTACTATAGATGTAGCCAGTCTGAATCAGTCCAAAAGCTTCCATTCACTCGGAACATCGATACAATCTGACCCACCCTCAGTAGTAGACGGAATTAATATAATTACCCTGCAGCTGGCGAAGCAGGGACCTCTTAATACCACTCCAGTTTAGCTGCTAGGGAAAGAGGGATAAGTGGGGATAATACTGCAACCTAATCTGTTAACCGAGAGGGTCACCTGAGTATCTAATGACTGTGTCCTTAAGGAGAGTGAGATCAAGAGCCCCTGAAGTTTGCTCAAAACTTTGAACTTGATATAGTGACAACACACAGATGGCTATCCGTTAGACCATTACTGGGA
The DNA here is from genome assembly GCA_030068395.1 of Apalone spinifera. NCBI lineage: Eukaryota > Metazoa > Chordata > Testudines > Trionychidae > Apalone > Apalone spinifera. The sequence goes on along the minus strand of JANRFK010001234.1, from coordinate 22,814,561 downwards.
CAACCCATTTTGTTTTTTACTTCTGTCTGAGATATCCTTCACACTTCCACGTGTCAAGAGAACAGTCTTAGAGCTCTTTCACTAAGGTTTGACTGAGACCGACTATGTTTGTGGGAAATCGTATGCCTTCTAACAGAGTAAAGCTCTTGCTACAAAAAAGGGAAGGGATTTTTGAAAGGCGTACGCCACTTAAAGAGAAGGGGCTGTCTGCAAAGTCTTGTGGTTTAACCTAGATAGATCTGACTGTACACACGTGGGCAGTAAATACTTGAGATGTGATGTAACGTAATGTATATTACGTCCTTTCTAGGGAAAGGAGCATTAGGTCATGGTTCTGAAATACTACTAAAGCAGTATTTAGTTCCAGTCCCTTCTCTCGCAACAACCCCTATTTTTAACATTCTCTGTAAGCAGTGACTCATTTTTTCTTCATATTTTTAATTATGTGTAAGGGATATAAAAACTAGCTCCGATGTTATTAAAAGTGTTTGAATAATAGATTTTGGGCACATGTACATGTTGAACAGCTGCTGTTAATTTGCTGTCTATGGCAGTGGTTCCCAACCTTTTTTATACCGCGGACCGGCAAACTCATTTAAAAAACGGTTGGCGGACCGGCACTGAAATATTTGCATATTCATTATGGTAATTTTAGCCCACGGTATATCAGGCAAATCAAAAGAGGGGGACGTGATGGTGAACAGGAATTTGAAAAACTACTGCGTGCACACATTTAAAAAAAAACAATAATAAAATAGTTGCTAATACTTGAAGTGTATTCTCCATTCCAAGCCTTTTGCCTCAATTACACCAGAATTAAAGAGGCAGTCCTAACAGGTCTGGCAGTGCTGATCCATTCTGCACATTTATATTTCCCTTTGCACTTAATAGGACATAATAATAATATGTGTACTTGCTGGCTGGGAGCAGCTGAAGGCCAGGGAGAGGCTCTCGCCGAGTGGGGAGGGAGGAGAATTGGGTGGCAGGAATAGCTGCCCGTCACGGCTTGGTTCCATCAGCTGGGGCAGCCGCTTTCCACCCGGCGCTTGGCCCCACTGGCTGTGCCGTGTAGCCATCACCAGAGCTGGAACTGGGACCACACTGAGACTGCTCCAGTAGGGAAAGCCTCCCTATGGTCCTGGCTCCAGCCGCAGCACACCCAGCTACCAGTTGCCCCCACTCACCCTGTTGCTGCATGCGGAAGTGTGTAGGAAGGGAATTTCCTGGGAATCCCAGGGGGTGGAACTAAATAAACGCTAGGGGGCGTGACCTGGGGGGGGCATGGTGCTTTAGACAGGGTTCGCAGCCCACTGCTGGTCTGCGCACCGGCAGTTGGGAACCTCTAGTCTATGTTGTAGCCACAAGTTATAAAGAAAGAATAAAAGAGTCATATTACTTAATCCTGTTTATGCCCAGAAAGTGTTTTGAGACAGAGCTGATGGCCAGCAGAGTTCTGAAAGATTTTTCTTTTTTGAGACTAATGGCTTTTCTCCTTAAAGTGACCGGATATTTTTTTGTGTTTGATTTCCAGCTGTCCCATTTCCTCCAAGTCACCGGCTCACAGCTAAGGAAGTGTTCGATAATGATGGAAAACCCCGGGTGGATATCTTAAAGGCACACCTTATGAAGGAAGGGAGGCTGGAAGAGTCTGTTGCTTTGAGAATAGTAACAGAGGGTGCTTCAATACTCCGTCAGGAAAAAAACTTGCTGGACATAGATGCCCCAGTCACAGGTAGGTGCCAGTTTTAAATTGGAGCACACAAGCACATCCATTCAGGTATATAATGCTCTCTTGCGAGTTTGGTGAAAGTTTACTACTCCACTGACTGCTCTCTGTACTGCATCTCTGAATCCACTGCCACAATGGGCTTGCTGCTAGGAGTTGATGTGATTCTTAAATGTGATTGATATTAGAGGAAAAGATCTTACGGACTGAAAATGTTTTGCTTCTAATGTATGGAGACTTCTCTAGACCAAAATATAGGATTAAAAGTGTATTCTAACCCTCATAAAAGATAACTGCCCATTTTACCAGCTGTTAATTCCATACACTTACAGATGGCCTTCACCACAGTAGTACAATTCAAACTTAGTTTTGCTCTGAAGGAATAATGATGCTTTAGTGAAAGGAAACTCCATTGTAAGTGTCCAGAGGAATAACACATGAGCAAAAGGAAAAAGCTAGAAGAACTTCAGCATATTATTTGTCTAGGGAATTAATGAATTGTTCAGGCTAAAGAGCCCATTTTGCCCTTGGCTATCAAACATTTCCACACTCGTTAATTCTCAGGAAATGCTCTGTGCCTTGATCTTCCTTGTCTAATTGTGTCCCACTTCTGGCTGCACTTTGTGCATAGGAATGGAATTGCTGGCTTTAATACACTCTTTTCTGTTTAGCATATTTTTAAATTAATTTTTCCTTGCAAACATACGGTTGTTGTTATGAGAAGTTGATGAGGCTTTGGTAGGAAAATTGATCCATGACTTGGCGAGTTAGTTGCAGGGCTAAATATTCCTTCCCTCTAGTATGAATCCTAGACTTACAGGTTTTTTTCCAAGAGTCTGGAGGATTTGCTTTCTTGGTTGCCTTTCTGTTTCTGGTAAAACTGAGCCAGAATAGAAAGAAGAGGTTTTGTTGTTGTTTTTTTCAGGAAAGGAAGAAGAGCACTGCGACCTATGATTAGCATTGTTATTGTCCACCAGATATTGTGTGAACTCAGCAAGTGCATTAATAGTTAATCATTTTGTCTACATCTAGACTACAGGCTTCTTATGCAAAAAGCTTTTTTCAGAAGAGATCTTGCGCAAGAGAGCGTCCACACTGCAGAAGCACATCGAAAAAGCGATGCACTTTTTATCTCGCATGTAAGCTGTGATTGCTACGAACAGAGTGGCCACCAGGGCACCTGTGCTTTTTCTTCTTCCCTCTTCTTCCGAAAAAACTCCCTCCTCCCTGTCCACATTTTGCAAAAGATCTCTTCCTCGCAGAATGAGGATTACCAATTGTGCAAAAAGCCCTCTGTTTTTCCGATTTACTGTCGAAAGAATGCGCTTGTAGTGTGGACGTAAGTCAAGTTTTGTTGGAAAACGGCAGTTTTTCCAACAAAACTCGGTAGTCTAGACATAGCTTTTCAGAAAACCTATTTCTGAAACCAATAACAAGAAGTGAGACATTGCATCATCAAATATAGCATAATTTATTAAAGTCTGTTTTCTGAAATGTGGTCAAAACATAAACTTAAGTCAGTCTGTATATTTCCTAACTTGAAACAAGTCAATCAATATGTTCTCTTACTCTCCTGGGAAGTGATATAGTTCTAGAGGTGAACCCTTTTGATGACTGAAGGGAGTCTTTAAAAGTCTGTAGGCCTTCCCTGCAAAATCAGATGTGTTCCTCCATTTATCCTACTGTAAAGCACCTAAGTTCTACAGGTTGCAGCACTCTGTCCTGTAATATTAGGGGGCTGGGGATTAAGGGAAGCCTTCATCATGATTGGGGCTTTCAGAGAAGTAGTGTGTGTTGAGTGGCTTTGCCTGACTTAGGCAAACATCCTCTCTTCCATTCACCACTGACTGAGATATTCTTAGATGCTTTTTTGCTAATTATTCTGAATAATTTAGTGATGTGTTTTCCCTCATCCCAGATTAATCCCTGGAGGCCTTAGCCCATTTAATCTTGTTCTACCTTATCTGAATTTACATCTCGTTTGACCATCAATTTTTTTTCTCTTCTGGCAATGGATTGCAATATCACTGTACTTCCCTAGTTTGGCTAATGGCTATTTACTAGAAAGGTGAATCTTGAATGTATCCTGATGCCTGCTATTGAAGTAATTCTGTAGTTCATGTGCTCTGTGAACAAACCCAAGATGTAAATGGAGAGCTGGAATGGCAAAACTAATTATTCAGAGAAGACAAAAATCTAGAAAGGAGGAAAAGACGACCCTTGTGTGATGCCCACTCTGTTCTGTGTGTGTGTGTGGGGGGGAGGCCACATACTTACCGGGTATTCAGAATTCTCGGTGGAAAACTTAAGCAGGTATTTCTCTGCGTAAGTGGGAAATACATATCTGTGTCCTGAGTGAAATAGTCTCTCAGTGAAAAACACGACAATGGGATTGTGTTATATTCCAAGCGAACAGGAAATCACCCTTTCACTGCTCCAGAGCAGGTATAGCCAATGACCCCCAGAGTGATGCTTTCCTGTTATCATGGCAAACAAACTCAGATATGCTTTTCTGTCTACCTTCCTGCTACCACAGGTCTTGAGAAAAAGCAGTCACGACAGGGTCAGAATCATTCGCCTAGCACCCAACTGGCCCAGGCAGTTTTAGTTCCCAGAACTTGTTAGAATATCAACCTGTCCTATCATTATCTGTCCCTTCCTGAATCTTCCAATTCAGGAAGGTGGCAAAAAATCCCTTCCACAGTCCAAAACCTCTTCAGCTCGCTGTTGTTGGGTGTACGTCATATCTAGAATGATCATGTTTGGAAGTCATCGCATCCATTCTTACTCAGAGTAAAAAAGATTCAACTAGGAATTTCTATCTAGCTAAGAGAAGATCTTTCTCTATATAAGCACAGCACGATCATTTTTCTAGACTCTGCAGATATCCCCCTTTTTCAGATTCTTGCCTGTCATTGAAGAACATGGGTCTCATTTAGCTCATTCTGGGTCCGTCTCATTGTAGTTAGTTCCTTCTTTCCTCAGGTAGATGGGCACTCCCTTTTTACTCCTCCAACACAAGTTAGATTTCTGGAGGGCCTAGTCAGGGTCTTTCTGCTTGCTGTCAAACCTGTCTCAATGGGACTTCAATTTTGTGCCATCAGTATTCACCAGACAGACATTTGATTCTTTGACCACATGCTCTATATACTACTTCACATGAAGATCACATTTTTTTTTAGTTACAATTACTTTGGCTAGCAGGGGGAGCAACATATTACACACGTGCTCCCCTCTTGCTCTCCCTGCTGTCCTAAGTTTCTCTCTGTGACAAGGGATACTTATTCTTTGAGTGCCTCCTATTGGCTGGGTGTGGTACTACAATCTTTATTCCCGACTCCTAGTGCTCCCATAGGTTGCTGAACTTGCTAGGTATGTCTTCAGTGTCACAGGCCTCCAGCTAAGTCTCAGCTAAGTCAAAACTGAATGAACCCTTTTCAGGGGCTAGTAAAAGACATGAAAAAAACTCAGCAGGGTTTTCAGCTCCATTTCTGGGCCTTTTAAACCTAGCCCCTTTTCTTGGGTTATTTAAACTAGCTGTGACCCTTTTTCCAGGACTAAGGTCTCTCCAGTATTGACTGGTGGAGGAGAAAATCTGCCACTGTGAGTCCCAATCCAGGGACCCAATACATAGCAACCATGTACTGATGTTTCCAGTTCTCAGCTGCTATTCCCTGGGCCTTTTCCCCACAAAGTCTCCTTTCCTTTTATCTGTTACCTCTGGCTACATTTGTCAGGTCCTCTCATTTCCAGAGTCAGTATCACTCTCCCAAAATAATTCCTAGTGCATATCCTTTAGAAAAACATCCAGTCTTGACTTTTTAAAATTGCCCATGAAGAATAATCTGCCACAACATATGATAAATAGTTTAAAAATGTCTCCCTAGTCCTTACCTTAGAGGGCTTTTAAGTAGGTAGCTGTTCAGGGTGCAAAATTAGGGAACTGGGGAGCTGATAAACCAAAGAAGAAAGATTGAATCGGCTCTGTTGCTCCATTCTCTGGCCAGACTTTCAGGCGGATCTCCTTCACTAGACTTCAGCCCTAATTGGGCAGCGCTCATATTTACATGGATAATACCCCCCCCCTTTTACCCTCCCCCAGATTAAGGTGTTTTAAGCATATTTTCTTTACAGCAATGTCAGTACTTAGAATTTCCTTGCTTTTTAAAGTTAGGGGATTATTTACACCCAAAAAAGACCATCTGCTGCCACCTTGATGCTCATTCACCCTAACATACTATTACCCTCCTCAAGCAAGCCTGCTTTTGGTTCAGAACATAGTGCCCTCATCTTGCCCACGGGAAGCTGGGTCCTACATCAGAACAAAAAATAAACACTATCCTTCTCAACGGGCATATCCATCACAGGGTTACTTACACTACAGCTATCTTTAACACCGTGCTGATTTGTTACTTACCCATTGTAAATATGCCTATGAAATAGGGTGTTTTCAGAGATGTGAATACTGATTTGCCTTTCAACTCCCTTACTTGAGTGTAATTTAAATTTACACTCAAGTTTAAATTTGTGTAAGTGAGAGAATACCCTGTATCCTTAAAATTGTTGTATGTCGGATGTAGGGCTGAAAGACTGGCAGTGAAATTGTGTACACGCATGTGGTTAAACTCTTTGTATGTCTAGAGGGTGATAATGAAATCTAATTGAGGCTACATTTATGGTACAGGTAACAATGTGATTCCACTGCTTGCTTGCACATGCTCATGCTAGCTTCACTGAGCTAGTGTGAGTATAAATAGTATAGTAGCCCATTAGTGGCTACAGAGGTACTGCTTTGTCATGCCATATACGTACGTATGGGGTTCAGGCAGGCTTGTACTCCCCATGGGTAAGCTGTGACCCTTCGGCCACTCCTGTGGAGAGCTATTGAAAGGAGATATGTGAGCACAGAGAAGCACACCCCAGGCTGATGGGCCAAAGAGAATCTGAGTGTGATACAAATACTATTAATTCCTGTGTTTGCTTGAGTACCACCATGATAATGTGGAAATGTTGCATTTTAACTAATGATTTCTGTGTTCTTTAGTGTTCGTAGTGCTGTCAGAAAATACACTTGAGCGACTTAATTCTAAACCCATTTGTGTGCATTAGGGATGTAAGAGTGGAGCCATTTAAATGGGTAACCGATAAGCTCATGCTTATCAGTTACCAAAATGGCTACATGGAAATGGTTGTATTAGAGGCAGCAGCATGGGGCAGGGTGGCAGGCAAAAGCCCAAGTGTGCTGGGAGCTGGCTGCCCCCGTATGTAACCACTGACATTTTCAGCAGTTACATGGTTATTCAGTTACATGCATTTTTAACATTGTGTGTGTGAGAAACTCAAAAACCAAGGTGGCATTCAATTCTCTTCTGCCTACAAAATCACAAAAACTGGAAATGAAAAAGCCCTCTCCTGCTACCAGTATAGAATTACTCTTCGCTCTTTTAGGCATTATAGTCTCAAATGGTTCTGAGGCTTCTAGCAGCTCATTTGGGAGATTATTCCATTGGATAATAGGCCCCACTGTTTTCCTCCAGTGCTCAATTTAATTTCATTGCTAGTGTAAAAACAACTGATATCAACAAGCTACCAGTGCTACATGAGATTAGAATTTTGACAGAATCAAGAATTGCTAAACTGATCAATGCTAAAGCAAGTTCTTAAAAGCTTTCATGCACACATTACAGTAAAAACAATACAATTCTAAATTACATCAAAAGATATACACACTGAAGTCTCTTTCAGCTAGGGAACCAAGCAAAGTAAGCTCTTCCTTCAAATTCTAAAAAGGAGAAAGTATTGACTGATCTACAGTTGTAATGTGGACACTAAAACAGCATTATTTCCTTGAGACTTCCAAACAATACATAATTTATTCAAATTAGTGAGTTGTCAGCAGTGAATCCATACTTCGTTTGTATTAACATTTTACTTAGAGCAGGATTGAAACGTCTCTATTTCACATGTCAGTCATTTAAATCATACTCCTGGTGTACTACAGTTACTGTTGAGGAGACAATCGAATGTCTAGAACACTTCGGTAGATAAAATACTTACTAATTTCCAGGAGAAAAGATCCAATTCCAAGATTTAATCATGAATATGTGGAGTGTTTGGAATATTTATTTTTTTATCTTGCACTAGTGACATGACGTAACCATCTCAACAAATATCAGTCACTTGAACATGTGTCAAATTTCAGTCACCTGCCTAACTTCTGAAACCTAAAAATTAATCTGAAGAAAAATTATTCCCCTTATTTTCCATAACCAAATCTTATTGTAATCTGGTCTTGTTCACATGGGAAAGAATTGTTGTTATACTAATATAACTTCCCAAATTGACATTTATTCTAGTATTAAGATGTCTGTTTTTCAGTTTAGCTTAAAGCCTTTCCAAGGTGTGATTTAAGTTAAATAAAATAAGACAGCAAAACTATATCCATTTAAATTCACATTTCATCTTATGTTGGATAATTTTCCTGGGTTTACAAGCCCCAAGAGAAGCTAATGGAGCTGTCTGTCCAGCCAACATACAACTCCTTGCGGTGTGCCCATTTTCCTTAATATCACTCCAGTGCACAACTTTAATTCTTAGTAAGATGCATGTTGCCAGTAGGGAAACTCTTACTTGAAAAATACCTTGTTTCTGCCTTTTAATCACTAGAAGTAAGAGTTAAGCTTGTACATTTGATGCTGAATGCACAGCTATGTAAATAATATCAACCTGACAGTATGTGTATATATGTATATTGGAGGAAGGATAAAAGAGGGCATTAATGAAAAGCATCACATTACATCTATTCTGCTAATACCACTTGCGATATTTAATGATATTGTATTCATTACAGTTACCTGGTTGTTTCTGTATTGTGAAGAAGTTGAATACCCTAGCTTTTTAAAGAATAACTGGCAATTTAATAGATTTTATGAAGATACAAGAATGTGTCACAATGTGTCAAACACTAACATAAAAATAAACATCTCCATATATAGCACAATTTCTAACATTTTTTAAAATAATTCCTCACTATTTCAGTATTCTCTTTCCTTCAAAATAAAACTGGCATTTTTACTAGGAAAAAATAGAGAACTTTGAAATGAATTGCTTTGTCTTAATAGGGTGAAGTAAACTAGGTTGAATATACTGTATAAAAATATTTGGATAGCTGTTCAGGATTGATGCTGCTTCTACTATTTCTCATGAATTACTGAAATATCAGACTATGTGGTTATTGAATTATTTATGGCTGTTTAAAGATTGTGGATTCCAAAGGAAGTGAAGATGGAAAGCAGCATGTGTTTAATTTTTTTGGGGGGTGGGGTTCGTCTCTTCTCAAAACACTTCTGTCAGTTCCAGATATGGATTGCAATGCATCTGCCTAGATCCTCAGTAGGACACAGAGATTGTGTGCGTCTCCACTTAATTGTGCCTGCTTCAGATATTAACTTCTTCAGCGTCTGAGATTCTGGCAAAGCTGATGTTTACTAGTAGCAGCTGCTTGAATCAGTCAGAATGCCAAGAGAGTGGATTCTGCAGCCTGTTCTTTACAACTACCTGACTTGTTACTCCTTGCAAATGATCGGTTTCCTTTGGAGTGAAAATCATATAGTTGTATACAATGAAGTGAAATGACTGGATGTCTGTTAGAGTACTGATTCAGCTCCTCTTCATGGAGTTTCACCAGAATGCTGTGTTTGGGTCCCACCCTGCTGGACCCATGTGCTGAAGCTTCCTTTTGCCTGAATAGGCTACAGCACCATCTCTTAGCCCAGGGGTCAGCAACCTTTTAGAAGTGGTGTGCCGAGACTTAACTTATTCACCTGTATGTATGGGCCCGAGTGCCAGTGATGCTTTTTAAAGTCAATAATAGTCCTACGTACAGCAGCTTCATTAACAAATAAATTAAGATGTGTGATCCTTGGCCTTGCTCTCCCTTGCTGAGTTCTCCAATCTCGGGCTTGCAGTTTGATAGTTTAAGCAGCACACACGCCTCTGAGTATTCAGTCAGACACCCCAAATATACTGTCCCCTGCTTGCTTCTCACCACACGGATGCTAGTACCTACCCAC
>JANRFK010001234.1:22791028-22804753 GCA_030068395.1 Apalone spinifera | reverse complement strand
CCCCCCCCCCACCTACCTCTGTGGAATCTGCTCTCCCAAGGTGGGGACTGGGATAAAATTCTGCTTCTCAAAGCAGCAGGCACCAGCAGTCTGTCCTGTCCTGAATCCCAGCTAAAGGACAAAGAAATTACTCTCACCTCCCTCACGTCACAGCACAGCACCTCACCCCAATGCCAGCACCCACCCAGTCACATACGTGCTGCCCCCCTCCCCAGCTGGGTTGCCGGACTGCCTCTGCCCCAGTACTGTGGTGGAGGAGCAGCCACTCAGCATCTTCCTCTTCACAGGGCATCTCCAGATCATGCAGTCTCTGTTTCTCCTCTTCTTTGGCTGATAGCACAGTTAAACAGAGCTCCCCTCTGCTACAAAAGAACGTCCTTTTGTTTTTTCCCTGTTCAACCTGCCTTATCTCTGAGAGTTCCCTGGAGTTCTTCCCAATTCTCTTTGATTTTTAGGACCCAATGTTAACTCCTGATTTTTTTTCCTGAGCTCCCAGCAGAGAAGCTGGGAAAAAATTCTTTTGCTTAGGATGTGGCTATCTCATCATTCCCACATACTCTTATTTGAATGGCAACCATCAAAGTTTAACAATCCTCCATAGTGCCTGGTCTGGGAGATGTTTTATAGCCCTGACCGCATGTGACTGACTCCACCTACACAGACATTCTGTGGTACAGCAGTTTCAGAAGATCCCCAAATTGTCTCTGTCACCATCTATTTAGAAATAAAAACTTTGGTTTGTGACACAATACTAGACCATCTCTGCAGTGGAAGATGAGAGTTGCTCTGGTCTTAACTAGTAGAAGACTGGAGTGGAGAAGCCCAAAGTGTCTGAAAAAACAAACTATCATGCACAGACCCAGGATTATTGTCTGTGGTTCGGTTCTAACATTTACATTTATCTTCATCTTTACTTTTAATTTAGGTATATGTTAAACAATAGTCATTTAAATTATGGCCTCTCTAGTTTTGAATGAAAGAATTGCTCAGATGGACATGAAACAGAAAGGACAAATCTCCAGTGTTCAGGTTCCTGCAGCATAATCTTATTTGTAGCTATGGAGCTGCTCCAGAAAGATTGAAATGAAGCAAATGGCAAACAAGAAGGAAGAAAGGCCTTATTTTGTGTAAAACTTGTGCCAATACATTTCATGTTCTGTAGGGCTTGGGTCCATTGCCTGGTCATCCAATTTAAATTCAAAATTAGTCTAGGAACAGGTCTTGGAAAAACCAGCAATCCTGCTGATGTCATGAAGGGAAACAGTGTTCTAATCTGGGGTCTTTTCTGAGCAGACCCTGCCAAATGTTTTAACTTGGGGAATTTCAGAGTGGAGATTTTGTATGTATTGCTGTTCATTGTAGCAAAGTACTTGGAGAAATAGAAAAGAGAAACAATCAGTCAGGAGAAGACCAAAGGACTATTAAAAAAATTAAAGCCATAAAACAGAGTAAAATTTGTTACATGCACTGTCACTTTCAGGTTAACAGCACTCATATTCTTCTTCCATGGTCTCTTGAGAACATGCACTTAAGTTCCCAGACATTACTTCTCCTAGGTGGAGATCTATGTCTCACTCCCTCTTGACCAAGAATGATCTGGAAAGAAGAATGATCTGTCATCAGTGTAGGAGTGTGCATCTCCGGTAACATTGGAAGTGGCATACATGGGACTTTGAGGAAGAAAAAAGGATTTATTTTGTGGAAAGGGAATCTTCTGGAATCTTCTTCCTTTCTATCTCCCAAAGAGCCCATCTCAGTGTTAACATTATAGACGTTTTAGGGACTATTCCATGAGCTGACAAATATTTGTCCTAATCAATCTTCCGTAAGTTATCATGAGAACGCAGAAAATTCTGTTTTCAATTTCCAGAGTGTAAAGTTCTATGTAGGATTTTCACTGGTTTGAAAGAAAAGCATGCTACAGTTCAAAACAATCTCTCTAATTAGATTAAAAAAATGTAATTTAATATTTTAAAACTTGAGATTAAACCCAGACGGAGCCATGCTGCTTAAACGTAAGACACCAAACGTCAGGATTCCTTACACTAACTACAGATGTGTATTATACTTGAAGTTAATTTCAGAAAATTCTCATGAATGTCACCGCAAAGGGTTCTGAAGATAGTAAGTTCTATTTACATTGATAAAATGTCAAGACATATAACATCCTGAAGACCACTGCTGTGCCTATTTGTGTTACATTAAATTATTAAATGATAATTATAGCTTCACAAATCTTCTTCAGTGCTGTTTCCAGAACTTCTGTATATGATTTTTTTGCCTTTCTCTTCAGCAGAACTTCCAGGGCGAAAACTGGCTAAGATTTGTCAACCACTAATAGATTTGGTAGACCATTGGCATTACTGAAATCAACCCCATGTTGACTGAGGAGCCAATCTAGGAGTAGTTACTTTCCCCTTCTGCTTGGTTTACCCTTTGTCAAAAGACAATGAATGTCAGGATTTTCAAGTACAATAAAGCATGAAAACTAGGGTAATTTTTCACATGTCGTCTTTTTTAAATCAGTTGTGCAAACTTAAAATTAATCCATTTAGTAGCTCATACAATTAAAAATAAATGCAGACTACAAATCTTCAGTGTTACATGGAAAATTATTTCAGTGCCATAAATAGGCATAGTGAGGTTACGTTCTTAAAGCTGAAGCTATGTCTACCAAACACTTTTGTCAGTATAATTCTTCACTTGGGATGTGAAAAAACACCCCCTTGAGTGGCATAAGTTTCACGGATAGACACACTGGTGTAGATCGTGCTTCTCCGATAGACAAAGCTACTGTTACTCATGTTAATTATGCCAATAGGAGAGATCTTTTCTGATAAAAAACAGTGATTGCATGGGCAATCTTACAACGCCTTAGTTTGAATCAGCTGTGCCGTTGTAAGCTCACCAGGGTAGACATGGACTTAAACCTCTTATTTAGAGGTAAAGCATATATACATAGAAATATCTTCTAAAGGCTATGCAATGTATTAAAATATTTTTTAAACTTAAAGTAATGTAAATGAGCCTACTTACTAAAATCTTATTTGCTATAACAGTAAAGTGGGAACAAAATGTGAGAGACTGTCAAGCCACACCTCTCTCTTACTGCCAATAAAATGGTCATAACAAGAACTAAGATTTGCTTTTATGTATTACATGCTGTCTTGTTAATTTGCCAGTAGGTTGTAGACTGCTGAAGTCAGTGTCATAATTGCATGCCTTTTTTTAATATCGAGCAAGATATCTAGTTCTGGAAGTAGACTTGCTAATTACAGTAGAAAAACTTCGTTTTCAAATACACTTCAGAGGTTATTCACAGTAAAAATGTCTTCCTAAAGTTTCAGTCTCTTCTCACTTAAACTAGAGCAGTAGCTCTGTGGAAATCAGTAGCATTGCACTGGTGTAAAATTGATATAAGCAAGAGTGAATCAGCCTCATTGACTTCAGTTTTTATTGAACAAAAGAAATAATACTTTCTTCTCGGTGCTAAGAAAATCAGTAGCTTTCACAAAACCACAGAGATTGCCTTCTACTTCACACAACAGGTCACATGTCTAATATTTCTTGATATTGTTGTGATTAAAAGGACATAGTACCGGGCAATTTTTGCATAGATTTTTTTTTTTTTGGTGGTGTGAATTTTCCCATGAGTTACACCTGTCGTACATGTGTATTGTGACAGAGAGCCGTACTTTCTTAGGGCTTGTCTATGCTGAGCAGCACTGCATACAACAGTGATGTGATACCTGAAGTCCAATAACTTGATGCACATTAGTTCCCTGGTGCATTTTCAGCAGAAATTCTAGTGCATACCAGCAGGGTCTACATGGAGAAATTGATAAGACGTGTGCTTAAGAAAGCTGCCTTTCCCTCCCCCTCCCCAAAGAGTGCATTGTCAGGCTGTGTAGACGACCTCTTAAATGGCAGTATATTGCTAGGGAGGATTTCAGGCAGTCAGCCCCCTGTTAGTGTTATCAGAAAAAAAAGCAATGAAAAACTATAGTTTACAGAGAAACTGTTGCCTGGGAGTGCAAAGAATGCTTTGTCATCTTTGTTACACAGAAAATCTTCATTGAAAACTGTGTCTTGAGAGCCGCTTCTGAAGGCATCAGCCTCTCTACATTTTACTGACTAAAGATGCCAGCTGGCAGTATGCCTTTGATATAGCTACATTTTTTACTATTGTAGAGGCCATCAGAACCACATGTCCTTTTGCTCTTCAAGAGCAGAAGTTCTCTAGTGAGAACATCGGCATAGAGATTTCCAGCTGTTACTGAGAGAAAACTGTGTGTGACTCAGACATTCACGGGTATACACACAATGAAGTAAACCAGATATTATTAAAGTCTTACATTTTATGTAAATGACAATAAGTTTATTTTAAAGGCAACCTGCAGAGGTTTTAATGACGACACAAAAAACAAATTGGGTAAGTGTCTTCTCTCACTGAAGAAGTCAGAATTCTTATTGTGCATGTTCCTGTATTAACTTTTTCTTTCTCTCTGTCGCTCTCTGGGTACGTCGACACAGTAGAGCATACCTGAAAATAAGCGACACAATTTAATCTACGCAAATTGCATAGCTTATTTCAAAATAGTTTATTTCAATATTTGGTGCTGTCTACACAGCGCTAAATTTTGAAATAAATTGCTATTTCGGCATCTTCCTTAATCATTGTGCAGCAATGTTTACAGGAAGTGGATTAAGAAGCCCCATTATTTCAAATGTCTTCTTGCGTAGACAGCACAGAATGCTATTTCAGGATAATGGATGTTATCCCAAAACAGCGCCGCTGTGTAGACGTACCCTCTGTGACCAACAATATCAAGTCTTGTCTTTCCTTCAAGGATGTGCACTATCCCACTTGCATCTCTGCTCTTACCTTATCACTAAAAATCAAGCCCTATGTGAGTCTCACTTGGCACTATTCAAACAGAGACTGTCAAAATAGACGACTTGTCTGAAAAAGAAATCCTTGATTTCTCTATACTTTACTGTCCCCCTCTGTGAAGAATGCTAACTGATCACACTGGGAAGCCCAATCTGTTGGATGGAATGACACTATACGAGTACATTTTCATTATGTGAATATTTTTTTGCTGTGATAAAATTATAGGAGAGGATTATGCAAGTGAAGCATGGGAAAGTCAAATCCCTGCTTCATTTGCAATTTCGATACATTTAATTTGCATCCCTTTGTCGAAAAATGGATGTAGTTTAGATGTAGCCTTCATCTCCTCCCATTCTTTCTTCTGTGCCTTCATTTGTTATGCCAGTTCTTGAATCAGCTTCCTGGTCCTATCCAGCTCTTCTTCTTCACAAAGGATCCTGCCCATCCTTTTTCACTAACTCTTTCTCTTACCAGCATCGAAGTTTAAGGAGATGCAAACTGTTACCACACAATAGTATCTGCCTGAGAGTTGTTACCCTTTCTCCCCATATAAAATAGAAAATAATTATGTGGCATCAGTAAGACCCGATTTCACAATTATATGCCAATCGTATCCCTGTTCTGTTTTCATACTTTATTCTGAGCTGTTGTCACTCTTATTTGACGTTGCGGGATCTCTGAGGCAGGTATTTAAGATTTTATAAATGTTTTGTAAATTATTGTATATGCTTTTGCAGTAAATAGTCATAAAATGAAAACACTAGACAGGTCATTGGGTCAGGTGAGACCTTTGCAAGGCAAATGTTAGTCTATAGTTCACGATTTTCTGAATCCCTACAAAAAAGCAGAAAGATATCACTCCCCCCCCCACACACACATACACCGTGTATAACCAATTGTATTATACATTACTTAGTGTTCCTTAAGTCTTTAACTCAAAATTTTTTTGTTTTTTTTCTTCATTTAAATCATTGCTTTTTGATTCCTTAACTTGGCTATCCCGGGGAGAGAGGACTACCCTCTCTCACTGCAGCAGCTTGGGGCCAGGTGAAAAGCACCTCGCCATAGCTGCTGCAGTGCACACAGCTGGGTGAGGGATGCTTTTCTCCTGGCTGAGGGACAGACACAAACATGCCAGCTTTCTCAAATATATAGTAGATCGCTGTCCCTTTTTCCACCTCTGTCCTCATGCCGCTTCATGTCCTGGTCCTCATCTCTGGTTCCTTGCTGGTCCCTGGAACAACCAAACCGTTACCTTGCTTTAAGTTATAAGAGAAAGTTGCATACTGAAATTGGTGGTCCTAGCTTTTACCATTTAGGAGGAATTCTTGAACCAAAAGGGAGACTAATAGAGATAATCAGATGTATAGTTTACCATTTTTAAGTTAAAATAATGTGCACCATTTTATTTTATAAAAAAGCATCCTCCTAAACTGTATATCTCTACATGAAGAAAAGGGAATCTTAAGTGATACGGTTTCCCGTATGATAATCTGACTTTAAGTGTGGTGAAATCTACAGAAGCTATAAAAAGTTGTCGTGGGGAGTCAAGATTTCAGTCTGGTGTGTGTGAACTATATTTTAGATTTGCTGTCCTCTTTATGAAATAGGAAACCATTTGGCAATGTGGAACCCAACATGTCATCCACTTGTATAGTGATTGTGCTGTGCTTGATCTAGCTAATAAATGATAGTGTGGGCATGATGTCCGTTACAAAGCTCTGGTGTATTTACATGTGCACAAAGAATCTTCTAATTAACCACAATATATTGAATAACACACAGCATTCCCATTTTCCCTCTTTATGGGTGTAATTAGATGCAGAGGGAATTACAGCAGGAAATAGGAACGGTTTCCTCCTGTCACCCTTTAAACAATTTTTCAGTTCCAATTAAAATAAATTACATCTTGTACCAGTAGAGAGTACTCTGTATCATGCTCGTGTCATTTAGGAACAGGCATAGAAAGCCTGAGAGGTACTTCATTTTTCAAAAATTTGAGACCCAAAAAAAAAAAAAACCCTTAAGAAATTGAGCAGTAGGAAACCAAATTTTAATTTGTGTCTATGACTTTCTTAGTAATCTCATGTTCAGTCATTTTTATTGCATTTGGAATAATTGCAGAAAACTGCCACTCATAAGATTTTAATTTGAGTGCTACTGATTCATTTTATAAAGCTATATTGTAATTTAGCATTTGCTTGAAGATAGAGATGATGTAGGATAATGTATTTTAAATAAACTGATCATCTCATGAAACTGCTTTGCAGAAAGGTAAGAATTTAAAAAATTATATCATGCAGTTCACCTACCATTTCGTAGTTAACATTTGTATCTCATGTCCCCTAAGGATACATTGCTTACAGCATTACATATAGATCTGTGACTTGTCTACTGTAATATCACTGTACATTTCTCAGGAGGTAAAAACCCACTGTCTCATGATGTGAAATATTTGTTAGACAACAAAATGAAAAAATGTCTCACCCTCATTATAGCTGAAGCAGTACATAGGCACAGTTTTCTTCTCCAAGTACACTTTATCATATGTATTTTAGTTCATTAAAGTAGACGTGGTTGGTATAGGTGGACAAACCAAGATGACAAATAGGATTAGACTGGGATACTAGAAAATTAGATTCAGTAATTTTGTGAACATTTCACAACTCTTTCTGCAGGTAATATGACTGTGGACTTCTACCTCGTTAGTTCAGACACACAGAAAATGTACTTGTTTTTGATCTGTTGATTTAGCAAACACTAAACACATTTTCTGCCCTTCCCTAGTTAACGGCTGAGCCTACATGAGTCTATTTAAATAGTTCCCCAGAACTACTTTATAAATAGATACATAAATACATACTAAGAAATATCCTAGCAGAAGAAATTTAATTTAAATGACCTGACTTTCCATGCTGGTGGGTAAAGAGGTGGATTTATCTTAGAAATTTTCCACTGAAATGTGATCAACAGTATCTCGAAAAATAATTATGCCACTGCTGAAATGTCTTCTTTTGAAGATGTTTGTGCACAGACAGTGTCACAGGAAGGCTCGAGGATCATTTGTTTTGTCTGTATATGATTCCTTCCATTTCTCAGTTTTGTAAACATGTTTTTAAAACCATTTGTTTGTACAGGGCATGATGCAGCCACAATTCTGCTTGATAGTGTTTTGATGCTATAATACCTGTCTATAATACTGACTCACATATACCTTTTTATTCATTCTAGTCATTGAAGGTGCATCTAGACAACACCTCTCTGTCTACAGAGATGTAGATTAGGCATGTCGAAATTGCTAATGAAGCAGGGATTTAAATATCCCGCGCTTCATTAGCATAAAAATGGCTGCCACTTTTTTCCAAAATGGAGCTTTTTCGGGGGGGGGGAGAACCCCAAGCAGTCTAGCCGCGGATCTGTCGAAAATAAACCCTTTTTTTGACAGATCCTGTAAACCTCATTTTTTCAGGAATACAGGATCTGTTGAAAAAGGGTTTATTTTTGACAGATCTGCATCTAGAAAGTTTTGTTGTTGTGGGTTTTTTTTTTAAGCTCCATTTTTGGAAAAAAGCGGTGGCCATGTTTATGCTAATGAAGCACGGGATATTTAAATCCCTGCTTCATTAGCAGTTTTGTCGTGCTTGATTTGCATCCCTCTGTCGACACACAATTGCTGTCCTGAGTTAAGGATACTTTCTTAAGGCAGGGCCTGAATAACAGAGCTATTGGAATCTACATCACCTCTCAAAGCAGGGTGAACAATATGGGGACTCATTTTTCTGAAGTCAAACTATAATTGGTTCCTGATGGGTACAGGATAGGATTCAGGAAGAAATCCATTCTTCTGTTTGATTCAGATCAGTGGGTATATTGTCTGAAACCTAGGAAAATATAATCTCAAGGATTGAGGCTGATTTGTTGTATTTTCTGAATTCAGATGGAGAACATGAATGTGTTTCAACATTGCTTGGTTTTGGGTGGAAAAGGCAGGGATTAAGAACAGGCTGATTAGCTGGGCAGGGTCATTTGTCACTATTGTGTTGAGAATAATTCTCATTTCCATAAGAATTCTAGAAATGGTCCCTTCTGTGAAGCTTACAATGAAGCTAATAAGGTGAAGATTTTTTCACCTTTTGGATAAAAAATATTGTCGTCATTAGCAGACTTAGTGACAATTTATTCTCTCTGTAACTGTATGGTAAACTTTGAAGTAAAGGCATTGCCATAACAATTGAATTGGAAAATTAGCTACACAATATGGAACATGGTTAGTTTCCCTCCCACTTCCTCCCTTTACCCCTTCATCTATAGAAATAGTACAATGCCAGGCAGCCTTCACCACATTTTTTTCTGAAATTTTCCAGTGACTTAGGAGATGTCTGGAGGTGTACAACATTTAATTGCTTCCTTTTTGAGACAAATAAAGCAAGATATTGTTTGATGTGCAGGTTTGTTGAATTAAAATTCTGAAACAGTGTTGTGAAATTGGTAGTAGCAGTTAAATTGAGTAGTTATGCAAGAAATCTCTTGGTTTATTTTATGTACCAGTAGGATCACTACGGTGTGTGTTGTTTTGCATATTTATAAATATCTGCATTAGCTGAGATGAAATCATCCAAGTGTAGTGAAACATGGATATGGTTAATTTTAAAAGAGGGTGAAGCAAGTCCTCTAACAGCATAATTGCCCTCTATAGAAACACATGCTGGAATAGGCTTTTTTTTTTTTTTCCTGAAGCTTTGGTATGGGAAACACAAATCCCCTTATGTACTTTGTTACTTCCATCTCATGTAATGTTGAACCAATGAATAATAGTTAATTCTAGCATGCCCATGACCTCAAAGCTTAATTTGCTATCAATTTGAGTTTGCAGGTAGCACTCAGAATGTCAGCACATATGAGCTAAGGTTAATGTACCTAACTGAAAGCACTTGTGTACTGATCTGCCCTGCAAATAATTTCTTTGAAGTGAAGCATTTCCATCAATGCACAGGACAAGGAAAACACTAATGCTGCGACGGTGACAAGTGAGATAGATTTAAGACAAGCATTTTCTTTCTTTAAAATTTTATGGTACATTACATATGACAAATGATACATTAAATGTTTTGGAGAATAATCTACTATGGCTAAGTTGTACAGTGCATCACTTACATGAGATGCAAAATATGCTGAGGAGGGCGGTTTCTTAGTGTATTAATTAGCTGAAACAGTCTAATTGAGTAATTCTATGTCAATTAGCCAAAATGCTTAGACACATTGTCAATGCAGGTTTCATCAGGTTAGCAAATGTCAGGTGTTCTAAATGGTTTTGGATCAACTTTGCTCTAGAAGGAAAAGTGTGATCCATTTTACTGAAGTAAATCTTGGAGAAATGGTACAATATAGTTTTACTGGTCCACTTCTAGGAACAGAAATGAACCTGGAAACAAGAAAACTATGTGAAACTTACTGTAAAGTGGAACCAAAAGTTTCTATTAGTTTTGAGACCCTTTTAGGTTTTTAGCTTGTCTGTGATCATAAATGCCTCTCTGATTTGGTTCTATAGTACTTGTCGTTAGTGCCTCTTTTTGATACGGTTGCTTTTTCTCATAACTGCCTCATTTAAGTAGCGAGCACCCTTAGTAATCTCCAGTTCTGGTTCCAATGCTTCTTCTCTAATCTCATCTTCACTTCCATAGAGACTTTATGCACCTGATGGAGACAATAATTAAGTATCTCAAGGCTGTTTCCTTGAAACTCTTTCATCCATTTTTCATTTCCTTTTGGGATTAGGGATGTAATAGTGTAACTGACTAACCAATTAGCTGATAAGCAAAAGCTTATAGGTTAAGTCTATAGACTACACACATTTTCCACCCTCTCCTCCCCTCTGCCAGTAAATTTTTTTAGCAGGCTGGCCAGCGGCCCAGCTCAGTCCTGGCTCACGCTGGGTCTGGGACCTACCCCCGCTGTGGCTCTCTGCATGTAAAGTGTATTAGGAGCCAAGCAGGCAGGCAGTCCGGCTCAGTTCCAGCTCATGCGGGGTCTGGGAGCTCAGCCCTCCCCCTGGACAACAACATTGGGTTACAGGCAGCTGGTCCACAAGGGGAGCTGTTTTTTAAACAGTGTCCTTTCGTGGACCAGCTCCCACCTGGCACCCCGTGTTTCTGCCTCTAATACAGTGGGGCCGGAGCGCACTGGCTGCCAGGTGCATCCCCAGGAACTAGAGAATAGTTGAGTAACCAATAAGCATTCATGAGGTTAATCGATTATTCAATTAACCAATATTTAACATCCCTATTTGGGATATCTAATCCACAGTGGTGGGGAATCTCTAGCATGACAACTGCATGCCTGGCCAATGGAAGCTGCTGGGAGTGACCCAGGATGGGCCACAATCTTCTCTACTGTCTGATCCATGACAAGACTTGGTCTCTTGCCCCATGACTATTTTGTTTTCTTCAATAGCTTCTTGGTGTGGGACCTCACCGAAGGCCTTTTGAAAAGCCAAATAAATGGTCTCTGGGTCTCCTCTGTCTGTCATTTTATTCACTCTTTCAAAAGAATCCTAACTAATTGGAGAGGTATGACATTCTTCTGCCCTGCTTACTAGACTATAATTTCAGATAATTATCCAGGTGTTTAATAAAGTTTATTTTAAATTGATCATTTTAACCAATTAGTCCATAAAGTGGCTTACGAGTCTGTACTTCCCTAGGTCATTCCTACTTCTGTTTTTGTTTGTTTGTTTGTTTGTTTTAATATATACAATATCTGTTACCCTCTAATCGGACTTTAACCAAATATTGCATATTGCAAGCAGCTCAGCTGATTAATTCTTAGGTTCCTTCAGAAGTTTTGGCATACACCATCTGAGCCATTCATCTCCATAGTATTTTCTAAATATGTCTCCGTATAATAAAATGTTTTACATGATCTGTCTTTCCTTGGTATCAATTATTTCATATTCTCAGTATAATGGGAATGTTGGTATCTGAAATCTGAGTCTTGTAACCATTATACAGTTTGTTTTTAAAGCATACTAATTCAATTTAGTTAAATCACATAAACTCTGATTTCAGTATGATCCAATCAGATACAAAACGATTTAGAAGCTGCTGCTGATTTGTAAAGGGCTTGCATATTTTTGTATGATACTTGTTTTGACACTTGTACTTAATATCATTTTAACAAATGGTGTCTGTGGGGGGGGAATTACAGTACTATGTATTCTTCTAAAGGAGAAGAATAATTTTTATTTGAAAGGAAAACTGTATCCATTTAACTTGCAATATATTCGGCTAGTTGAATAACGGGGTGACTTTAAAATACATGTCATTGGTGTCTTGTATCTGCTATCTCTCTATGGTGTGATTGTTATACAAAAATGAGGCTCCTGTTTGCTGTGGACTTTTTTTTATTAGTTACTCAGGTCTCATGTGAAACATTTTATTATGAAACCGAAAAATAAGCATGGAATTGTAGTAGATGGAAAGGATTTGCTATTGGATGGATTTCTAAGTTTAAAATGTTGCATTAGAAATTTTGAACAGAAAGTACAGTAGTTATAATATGAAAATAAATATTTACACCCTTTCTAATGCTATAATCACTGCTACAATATAACACTAGTTGTAATAATGTAGCTCTATCACCACTGCTGTATTATGTTACAGTGTTTAATTGAAACATAAGTTGTCAAAATACTGGCAGTTCTAGAAGACTGTGTTTTAATCTATCTGAAACAAAAGACAGAACTATGTAGCACTTTGGAGACTAACAAGATGGTTTATTAGGTGATGAGCTTTCGTGAGCCAGACCCACTTCCTCAGATCAATATGTGGAAGAAGATTGGCACAACCGTATATATCAATGTGATCCAATCAAAAAAATGAACGCATGTGAAATGGACAAATCAAATTTTAGAACAGAGGGGGGGAAGGTTAGTTTCTGTGAGGTAATGACATAGGGGTGATATCTTTGTAATGGGTAAGATAATTAGAGCCTTTGTTTAAACCCATACATAGAGTGTCAAATTTAAGCATGAATGACATTGGTATATATGGTTATGCCGATTTTCTTCCACATATTGATCTGAGGAAGTGGGTCTGGCCCACGAAAGCTCATCACCTAATAAACCATCTTGTTAGTCTCCAAAGTGCTACATAGTTCTGTCTTTTGTTTCAGCTACAACAGACTAACACGGCTGCATCTCTATCACTATTTTAATCTATCTGCGTGTTGCGTAGGTCTTTTAGGGATGTAAAATCTCCTTTAATCAGTTAGACATTACGTTAATCAGTTAATCACTTAAGAGATCCCACAGGCACTGTGGTGGTGAGGAGTGTCCCACAGGCACTGGGAGGGGCTGCCGCAAGCTGGCTGAGCCCACCATGGTTGGGGCTATTTGGGTTGGGCTGGAGGGCCAATCATACCATTCCACAGCACAGTGGGCCCAACAGGGCTGGAGGAGTCCTCCCTGCCTGCGTCAGATGGGGTGGGAGGGTGGGGGAGAGTAGGGGGAACTCCAGCCCAGCGGACTGCTGCTTAACTGGTAAGCCTCACCCAATAAGGTTTACTGGTTAATCAGTGATATGCCTACTTCAGGTAGGAAAAGTATGCATGAAATGTTGCAAAACAGGAAAGGGGGCAGAACTTAGAATCACAGAATACTAGGACTGGCAGGGACCTCGAGAGGTCATAGAGTCCAGTCCGCTGCCCTCGTGGCAGGACCCAGTACTGCCTAGACCATCCCTGATAGACATTTATCTAATCCACACTTAAATATCTCCACAGATGGAGATTCCACAACTTTCCTGGGCAATTTATTCCAGTGTTTAACCACCCTG
>JANRFK010001234.1:22764274-22776403 GCA_030068395.1 Apalone spinifera | reverse complement strand
TACAAAAAGTGGAAACTTGGACAAATGACCAGGGAGGGGTTTAAATGTTTAGCTTAAGAATGCCGGGGGATATCAGGAAGGCGAAAGCGCAAATGGAATTGGGACTGGCTAAGGATGTGAAAACTAACTGAGAGTTTTCTATAGGCATGTTAACAAGAAGAAGGTGATCAGAGAGGGTGTGCGGCCCCTACTGGATGAAGGAGGTAACCTAGTGACAGATGATGTGGGGAAAACTGAAGTACTCAATGCTTTCTTTGCCTCTGTATTCACGGACAAGGTCGGCTCCTGGACTTCTGCGCCAAGTGACGCAAGATGGGATGAAGATGGACAGCCCGTGGTGGGTAAAGAACAGGTTAGGAACTATTTAGAAAAAGTAAACATATACAAATCCATGGGTCCAGACTTAATGCATCCGAGGGTACTGAGGGAGTTGGCAAATGTTTTAAGGGGACTTAAAATCTGAAATAGGTTATCAAGAGAGGCTGTGGTATCACTATCACTGGGAAGTTTTAAAAACAGTTGGGCAAATTCCTTTCCGGGATGGTCTAGATTTACTTGGTCCTGTCTCAGAACAGGGGTCTAGATTTGTTGACCTCCTAAAATTCCTTCTAGCCCTGCATTTGTGGTTCTTTGACATGCAGGCAGCATTCCCAGTAAGTCAAGTTCAGAACCCAGGTAGACACCTCCAGTTCCAGGATGCCTGATGGGCCATGTTCCCTACAGGTGTAGACAAGGAAATAGCTAGCAGTGGTTTTGGAACATTCCAATTTTCCTCCAATTGTGGGTTCTTCCTTGTTTAGTAAGGTAAGGGAAAAAAATCCTGCTTTCTTCTGCTAGTGAACTCAGCTGGCTAATTCCTTTAGGGCAATACTACACAACAGGGCAGACGTTGAATTCAGCTACACAACTTTCAGCTACGTCAATTGTGTAGCTTAAGTCGAAATAGCTTAATTCACCTTTTGGCACTGTCTATACACCAGGAAGTTGAAGGAAGGACACTCTTCATTTGACTTCCCCTACTCCTTGTGAAATGAGGGTTATAATAGAGTAAGAAGTCCTCTAGCTCTCCATTATTTCAAAATAATGGCTTGCTGTGTGAACACATTCTTTGTTATTTCAGAATAATGTCAGTTATTTTGAAATAAAGCTGCTGTGTAGACATGCCCTTAGTCTTCCAGCTGTTTTCATCTCATAAGCCACATGTCTTACCAGCCACTAAATTATTAATATTAGAGTGATCTAGAACTCTGAGGGACTGGAATATTCAGCTGCTGTACAGATGATCCTGGATTTGTTCATGAAAATATCTCCTTACACAGATGATAAACAAACAACTTAGCGTTAAATGTACACAAGCCTCCTACTCCAAATATTCTTTAAGCTCAAGATTGAAACTATACACAAGCTTATACAACTTTCCCATCTAATCTCTCAGGAGGAGCATGAAATTGGCAGGTGGGGCTGCAGTACTCTCCCTGTTGTTCAGACTGCTGCGAGGGGAGGGAATATCTCCTTGAGGAGACCCTCTCTATGACTTTCTCCATGTCTGTCTTTGGAATTTTCATGCCATTAGGAAGAGTTGGACTTTTGGTTTTACTTCAGTGTTGTTTTTTAATTCATACGTACAGATGTATTCAATTTTGAGAAGGAACATAAGACCTTTGTTTAAACAAAACTGTAAAGTAGTGTGTGTGAGTTCTGCAGTTCTATTAGAAATTGTGTCTTGGGTTCAAAATGAGCATACATAATACACTACCTCCAACCTGCCATCTTATGTTCCCAAATCTCAGGGTGTGTTGTTTTGTGTGTGGCTACTTTGGAGAGTTTCCAGTGTAGCTGTTCGAAGCTGACAAGCAATGGTAGTGCAGTCTACGTGAGTGTTTGTTGCTCAGCTGGGTGGTTCGTTCACACCCCTGATTGATGTCATTTGGACATATGTGTAATATAGACTCATATCAAAACATGATAGTTTTGAGTTGAGTACAATTGTTAGTGATATCTGTCTAAGTCTACAGAGAGTCTGAGGCAAATGCTCAGTAGGCATGAACTTAATTTGGGAGACTTAATGGTCATGTAAATGTCAGCACTGTCTGTGTTGCTGCTGATCAAAGCATGGAAAAAAGGGAAATAGATGAGCATATGTAGAATCATTACTGTGAGTGATGCTAAGTTTGACATCTCAAATGTGTGACCTTTATTTTTTGGATGGATCATGCAAATACCCCCCTATATTGGATTGTACCAACTGAAATAATAAAATAGCTAGCACAAATGTGTGATTATTCTGGGTAGCTGCAATTGTTAGTTGGTTTAAGGAACATCTGTCTTTGGTTCACTATGCAGTCATCATTACATAGGAGTGTTTGGTATAATTCACATCTTTTTCAGACATTGCTTATGGATTCACTCAGAATACTGTCCACTCCCTTTAAATGTACAGTTAACTAAAGCTCAGTGTTAGCCTCTTTTCCAAGTAAACAGAGGCAGCTCTATACACAGATAAAGTGTGACAACTGGAGTGATCAGATTTTGTTATCTAAGAGCTCAGTTTGTTTAACCATTGATGCACATCTCCAAGAAGTTTTTTGTTGTGTATGCTGTAGAAAGGTCAAATAATGTTCTAGAAAACTGATGAAATGAACAGACACGTCTTATCTCTTGCCAACCATTTACTGTAACGGCTGTTCCTTTCACTGCAAAACTCCTGCTATCTGGTAAATAACATCCCAAAGCTGCTGCTCGTTCACATGAAGTTATGGGGTTACCATTTTGGGACAGATATTTATAGGTGCTGTTCTCATAGAGGCTAATTTGTTTTCTAGAAAGTAACAGTAAATGTGCTACTTTATCCATTGTATGTGTGGAATCAACATTAGCTGATTGTGCTGTTTCCCTGTTATAGAAAGAGAGTTGCAGACCTACAGGTTCCTATATATCAGGGGTGGGCAAAAGGGCCTCTGCAGGCTGGATTCAACCTGCCAAGCGGGTTGATCCAGCTTGCAGAGACTCTGCCACTCCCCCACCCCATCCAATTAGGGCCTGGGGGTGGGGAAAAGTGCATGAAGCCCTGATTGGCTTGGGGTCAGAAGAGGGAGTGAGCAAAGTCTCCTCCCACCACCAGGGGAATGGGCACATAGGGGGAACCTCTGGGGAGGCAAACAAATCATGGTTTGTGGATGGGGAAGCAGGGAAGTATTCTGACCCCGCCTCTTCCGCTTGAGGCCATGCCCATTCCCCGGCAAAAAAATTATTGCCCACCTGTGTTATATATGCATATTTATGATGTTCATGAGGACTTCGTCTACCATAATCCTGTTTGTATCATTCACTTTTAATTCAGAGGCTAACAACTTTAATTGGCGAAAAAACTGTTTTCAAAACAACCACAACAAAACCTTACTGGCTGTGCTAACTTTGTGCCATACTAAATACTCTTCTTCTTGGAGGGTTTAGATACTGAAGGACTCTTCCAATTTATATCTCTTTACTTTGCTGGAGAAGGTACTAAAAAGAAGTATGTGTGGGCAGGGGGTATGGGAGACAATCCAGAGACAAAGGGCTAGTAGCCATCCTCAGTCTTGACATTTTGTTTAGTAATACAATAGGCTAAAAAGATTTTTTTTACTGGTTAGAGCGCTTGAGGGATTCAGTCATTTGCTAGCTATCCTCGCAACTTCTGAAAATGGGCAGATAAATCCTTCTAAACCAGTGGTGGGGAACCTTTTTTGGGATGAGGTCACAGAAAAATCAGTTGAGGGCCACACACAAAAAATCCCTCACTGATGTAGTGCCCAACTGAGAAGGAGAAAGGCATTCTTCACATTCCCCTTGCACATCAGAGCCTAGGGGGGCCCAGCCTAGTATATTTCGTGTGCTCCAGAGAGCATAATAGGTTGGTAATCCTGCCCATTACCAAACTTCCTTGATTTTTCCCCATTATAAGGTCCGGGTTTCAATTGCTTTATGATTTTCCTGAACTTGAACCATTTGAGCAGAAATTTCACATGCCTAGGTGACTGCTTCAAGATGGTTGGTTGGTTGGTTTGTTCTGAGATTTCAGCTAAATGTATATTCATTTCCAAGAACTGGTTAAGGGGAAAAATGTTTTGTGTGTGTGTTTTAATCTGATGACCTTTTTATTTGAGAAGCTCTAGTCCTCTCACACTTTGGAACAGCAACTGGAAAGTTTAGTGGTGGTGGTACCTTTGTGTCACTGCTGTGCCTTTTCTTTTTTGCTTTCTACATCAAAATTGGCCCACATTTGGGCAATCTGTAGGCTTGATTTGTAAGATGAGGAGTTGGGATGGGGAGATTTCAATCTTCAGTTTCCTGAAGGGCGGGGTGTCCAAGGGGGATGGAGTCAAGCTGTTCTCAGTAGTGGCAGATGACAGAAAAGGAGCTAAGGACTCAACTTGCATTGAGGGAGGTCTAGATTAGATCTTAGGAAAACTGATTTCACTAGTAGGGTGCTGAAAAGGGTTACCTAGGGAAGTGGAGGAATCTCAATCCATAGAGGTTTTCAAATTCTGACTTGACAAAAAAAAAACCTGTCTGGGATGATTTAGATGGGGTTTGTTTCTGGTTTGGGCAGGGGGTTGGACTAGATGATCTCCTTAGGTTTGGAAAAGACCTCATCTGCTATGATTCAGTGACTGATTAAGCCAGGAGATTGTGACTGGCTGGGCAAAAAGGCAAGTTCTGGGAAATGAGATGAAAGGGTGAGATTTCCCCCACCTGCCTTCTGGTGATTCCTCATCAGAACTGGCGTAGTGACTGGAAGAATGGGACAGAGAGCCAGAGGACTGGGAGAAACTGAGACTAGATGAAGATCTGGGAGATGAAGACTGGGAATGTGGGTGTGGCTGCTCTTGTGAGGAGAAACAAAATTCAGACAAGTAGTTGGGAAATGGAATTGCTTGGGCAGGAAGAATGGGTGTAAGAGCATGGGAAGGGATATTTCTCAGGGTAGGAAGTCTGTAGGGAGAGACTGGGTCTAGAGTGGAGACTGGAATGGACATGGTGAGGAGAAAGGGACTACAATGAGGAGCCAGGATTGGATAAGAGCAAGGATAGGGAGAAGTTGGAGGAGACAAAACTGAGTCTTTGCTCACAAAAGAACACTTTCTTCCAGACACTGTCATGGAACAAAAATCCAGAATCTCACCATTCCTCTGCTGTCAGCAAATATCTGTGAAACTTGCTTACAAATATGTCTCATCTCCTTCTAGTGATGATCCATATAGCAATAGTAGGTCACCATTTTCTATGTAGTTAGCTAAAGTGGCAGGGGGCTGTGCAGTGGATCTACAGATTACAAGCTTGCTGATATCTAAATTATGAACCATAACAGCTTTCAGATACCTAAATTATTCTCCTTAACCCCGATGATAGGACAAGAAGCAAAGAATGATTCAAAATTGCAACAAGGGAGGTTTAGGTGTTTGGACATTAGGAGAGACTTCCTAACTGTCAGGGTGGGATAAATTGCATAGGGAGGTGGAGAATCTCCATCATTGAGTAGGTTTGACAAACACCTGTTAGGGATGTTGCTTGGTCCTGCCACAAGGGCAGGAGCCTGGACTGGATGACCTCTTGATGTTCTTTCCAGTTCTAGTATTCTATGATTCTATGACCTTGAGGTCTAATCTGCAAAAGTGAGCAGCAATGGGAACTGTGGCTCAAACAGGCAAAGAAAACCAAGTTCTCCGCATATCAAATTGGGCGCCCAAAATTATTAGACTTTTTATCTTAATCTCGCTGTGCCCTAGTTCCCAGTTTGTAAAAAGGGGATTGTATTCCCCTTCACTTCATAGATGTGCTGGGAGAATAATTGGAAGGCTAGTTGTATGTTAAAATTTGAAAAATTTTTGGTCAAGATTATATAAAAAATGTCTTACTTTTAATCCGAGAGAGTTTTTTTAAACACTCTAAGACATTTTTTATATAATCTTGACCAAAAACACCCCAAAAAAACCTTTACCTGATGTAATCATAGAACCCACTCAAAATATTTCCCCATAACATTATGAAGAAAACAAAGACATTTTCATTATATTAAATGCTATGCATCTTAACTGTATCAAACTGTATCTACTATACATTTAAGAGTGTGTATCTGTCTGTCAGTGCATCTGGCTATGAGTCTATTTTATTCAAGAACTCCAAAACTGTAAGAATGAGGACCACCAAATTCTGCATACAGCTTCCTCTTATAACTTAAAGCAAGATCAGGGTTTGGTTATATCAGGACAATAGGATGTGCCTGGAATTGAATAGAAAGGGGGAGGCTCTGATTGCAGGGAAAGTTATACTCCAGAAAGACCTCAAAAGGCAGCAAGCATAGGGGGACAAGTTATACTCTGGAATGACCACAGCGGGGACAGCAAGCACTCCAGCCATGGGGAGCAGTTGACAGACAGGCAGTGCAGCCCCTGCCATTCGAGCCTGCCATGGGGAGCAGCTGCTGGCTACCCTGACTCCGGCACTGAGCCTCCTGCCCCAAGCCTCTTGTGTGGCTCCCCTGCCACATCTTGCCCTGAGTCACCCACCCAGCCACCCAACCTTCTGCCCTGGCTTCTGCATCCTCTACATGTTTGCACCGAACCTCTCCACCTTCTCCCCTGACTCCTACATCTTCACCCCTTCCTTTAAGCCTCCCCACCACCTCTCCCCACCTTGGCCTCCTGCCCTGAAGGACCTGAACAATGCCAGGTAAATCTTCTGGTTGTAAATATTATTAGAATTGTCAACTTTTTAATTCAGTGAAAATAATTTGCTTTCCTAG
This sequence comes from Apalone spinifera, assembly GCA_030068395.1. NCBI lineage: Eukaryota > Metazoa > Chordata > Testudines > Trionychidae > Apalone > Apalone spinifera. The sequence continues at coordinate 22,769,619 of JANRFK010001234.1, read as the reverse complement.
CTGGTTAAATTTACTTCAGTTATCATTCTTTAATTTAACTATAGGTTTACAGATTCTTGGTTTTGGTTTTATTTCACTTCTAACTATTTATCCCAGAATAACTTTTAAAAGTAATCCAAATCTGAAATACTTGATTTTGTTTTAGAGATGGTGATATGCATTGCTCCATGGAAAGTAATACATTAAAATCAGTGTAATATTACATTACAGCCTGATATTTAGCCAAATATTGAAAGCAATGCAATCAAGTTCTCATTAACAAAGTTAACAGAAAACCAGTGCCATTGGGAAGCAACTATACAGTTCTTTTTTTAAAAAAAGTGGTATATGGTTTTCTTGTAAATAAACAGTAGCTGAAAATAGTGCACTCTGTCTCAGCACAATATGTCAGCAGTTTTCAAACAGTGGGTCGGGACCCCAAAGTTGATTTGGACCCCCTTTGAATTGGATCACCAGGCTTGTCTTAGACTTCCTAGGACCCAGGGCTCAAACCCAGGTCCCACTCCCCCTGGCCATAATTTTTGTTGTCAAAAGGGGATCATCGTGTAATGAAATTTGAGACTATGCTATTTTAAAAGTTATCACATACTGGGAGTTCCTGCATCATGAACAGACTAAAAAGTCTCAGAGAGGTAGCTGGGTTAGTCTGTAGCTTTAAAAACGAGGACTTCTGTGGCACCTCAAAGACTAACAAAACTATACAGTATCATAAACTTTCCTGAGTAAAACCCACCTTGTCCAATGATGAGCTGGAGTGGAAATATTTCCTTATACTTGGGATAGGAAATACAGTGGTAGCTCAGGTAAAATGTTGACTTTTTAATAGCAATGACTAAATAGGAAACATAACACACTTTTTTTTCTTGTGAACTGCTGACAAATGAGTAAAGGCTATTCTGCAGTAAGTGAGCTATTAAGGTTCAGCTGTTCATGTGTACTACTCTCACTCAGAAAGGGACTGTAGTCTGTGCCCCCCTGCTGCATCTAGTGGAGTGATATTGACATCTTCTGAATTAGCCTAGAGATCAAATGGAGTTCTCATCTGGGCCCTTATCAAGCTTAGACCTTGCTTACTCTCTATTCCTGACTGAGCCACCACCAACACACAGAGGAAGGAAAAGGCCAAAACAGAGCCATTGTCTTAAACAGGGAATGGTGTTTCTTTTCATTATATCTCCCATGTGTAGGCTAATAGGACTTTGTGTCCAATATTTTGGTCAGATTGTAAGTTCCTGTTGATTTTTATCTTTCCTTTTCACTTCATTAGTGCTTTGTATATTTAGGGTGCAATAGAGCACATACACAAAGTCCTTTTTGTGTGTGCATGTTTATATATACCTGTGGTTTGTCAACACAGAAGAAAGGTACGAAGATTGGTGTGTGCAGAGCTGTTGTACTGAGTACCCTCTTGTACGGTTCCGAGTCGTGGGTCACCTACCGACATCATCTGCGTCTCCTTGAGCACTTCCATCAACGCTGCCTCCGCACCATCCTTAACATCCACTGGAATGACTTCATCACCAACATTGAAGTCCTCGAACAGGCAGAGGTTACCAGCATCGAGGCCATCCTATTGAAGACACAGCTGTGTTGGGCAGGGCACATCTCCAGGATGGAGGATCATCGCCTGCCCAAGATTGTACTGTATGGCGAACTGGCCACCGTGACAGAGGAGCACCGAAGAAGAGGTACAAGGACTCTCTGAAGAAATCCCTTGGCATCTGTCATATTGACCACCGCCATTGGTCTGCTTTAGGAACGAGAGGCCTGGAGATGCACCATTCACCAGGCTGTCGTCTCCTTCGAGAATACACATAGGGCTGGTCTTGAGGACAAAAGGACATGGAGGAAGAATCGTGACACCGCAGTACTAAACTCAGAACAGAATTTCCCTTGCTGCCACTGTGGCCGAATCTGCCTGTCCCGCATTGGACTCGTCAGTCACCAGCAAGCTTGCATCAGACGTGGACAAACCCCTTCCTAAATCTTAGTTCGCAAAGTTAAGCCATGATGATGATGGTTTGTCAACAAAACTAAGCTTATCACAGAAAAATGGACAGAAGCAAAGTCAGCAAAACATGTTTGTGATTACTCCCTGTGTCGACATCTTGTGTCCATGTTGAGAGTTCCCTCATAATAGATGGTGTAAACAATGCGCTGGGGGTATGTTTGCCTGGTGACACTATCTGTCACAAGGTTTTGTGGGAACATGCAATGGAGTGAAGCACATCTTGGGACTTTTGCAAAACGTCCCTTCAGGCACTGCTTTGTGTCAGTCCTCCAGTGGTTTCCGGCTTCCTTTCCCACCATTTTTCCAACTGCCCTTCTCTGCTGTGCGCTCCAGCATTTTCAATGAGAGAGTGATCCAGTGATCCCAAGCATCTCTCGCGTGCACTGCCAAATGCTGTGCGGACATCACGTATGGCAGTGCAGTTAATCTTAAAGTTACTGACAGAAGACTTTCAGGCACGTTGCATTCTGCATGATATGGCTAGCAACTTACCTTTGTGTTTGGCACTCACAGAGCAGCTGGTAGGATAGGCAGTTGCTTTTGGGATAGGGAAAGCAGCCCTGATTAGTGGAATTGCATGGTTACACAGGTGTAGAAGAGCAGTAGCTACAGAACTTCAGGATATGTGAAGCAACCTTCCTAAAGTTGTGTGCTGATCAGGCCTCTGACCTGTGGCCCAAGGGCATTGGAATGAGAGCTTCCCTCTCGGCAGACAATTGCTGTCTGGAAGCTGGCGAGTTCAGATGTCTACCAATCAGTTGCAGATCAGTCTGGAGTGGGAAAGTCTGCTATTGGGGCGGCACTGCTGCAAATGCACCTAATGCATTCCTGCAGGGGAACAAGACTCTGGGAAATGTGCATGATGTAGTGGCTGGCTTTGCAGAGGTGGGCGTTCCCAACTCTATGGGGGGGCAATAGATGGCATACACATTCCAGCTTTGGTGTTTTCCCCTCACTCCCTGATCGTGATGGGAAGGGAAAGAAGCGCAAGCAGCATCCTGGATCACATGGCTGTAGTTCATGGTAATGTAGACAAGGTCTTAGTGTCTGAGCACCTCATAATCATTAATGCATTTCTTCTCACAAAGCTCCTGTGCAGTAAGGAAGTGCTAATATCGGTATTGTGGGAAACTGAGTCACAGAGGGTCAATGAGTATCCCATTATCCCACAGGAAGTCTGTGGTGGAACGCAAGATTGAACCTAGACCTCTGAAGTCCCAGAGTAGCATCCAAATATCAGCGCTATTCTCCTTTTGTTAGCATCTCAGTTGGATTGTTATGTGTATTCAGCCAGCCAGTGCATCCTGGCTGAAACTAACCAGTCATGTATAGGCTTGACTCTTTCTTTGCTGGTGTCGTTGCTTTTCCCTAAAATGTCTGTCTCTCTTTGGTATGGAATATTTGTGTATTTGACAGAAGAAATTGTGAATTCAGAGCACACTTGTGTATCTAAACCCATCAATGTTTGGCACTTCTGACATGGCTGACTTCGCCAAATAACTCATGAGTGGGCATAGTACAAGCGAAACACAAGAACATTAGTGAAGGCAGCCAAGACACAATCACATCATTTAGGAATATCAAGTATGTTTGAGGAGGGCAGAAGTCTTGCACGGGAATGTCCATCTGTTCTGTGTCCTGAGGTTACATATGCATGATTCCTTGGCTGGAGAAACTTTGGTAAATAAAAAATAGCTTCTGTCACTACAAGAAGCTAAACTGATCTGGCAGAGGAGCATCATGTTGGAAGACATTACTATATCTTTGAGAATTTAAAAAATTTCTATTACATCAAGGGATGTAATTTTTAGCCTCTCATATCTGAAGTGATGTGATTTATCCACTTTTCCCAGTAAAATATTTAATATTAATTTTTTATAGCTTATTGTAAGCAACGTGATCATTGAAAGTCTCACATCTGTTAATGGACTTGTTCTTATAACTAATCTTGCCATATGAAAAATGTATTTTTATTAATGTCAAACTCCTGCTGAGAGTGCAAACCTTGCTATTACAATACACAGGAAAGGATTTCAGGAAACTGATTTGAAATGGATACAAAACGTATCTCAAGGATTCTGATGGCTATATTTTTCTTTGTGACTTAAGTATCTAAAATTCTGTCAAAAACTACATATTAAAGAAGTTTTCCACAATTTGCAGGCCTGACATAGTGTTAATATATATTTGCTAAAGGAGTCTGTCTTCTGCCATGAATATACTGTGATGTATTAACATGCACAGGCCCAGAGCATAAACTCTGGTGGCAAACTTGGACATGGGTGCAATAGAAGAGAGCAACAGTTTAGCTTAGTCAAGATGCTTATTTTGAATCCTTCTTAGTTGCACTAAAAAATTTACACACTGGTATTACTGAAACAATGTAGCTGTTCATATGGAGAAAAGTAATTTGTGAAATGTAATTGTAGTGAGTCAGTGTGGCCTTCTGCTGACCCGGAAGAGGAAATTCTCCCTAAGATGCACCTACAGGAAGCAGAAAGGCTGGGCCAGAAGGATAAAAGGAGGAGCTCCAAGCTCCGTTTGAGCCTGGCTGCCAAGCAGGCCGGAGTCTCTGCCTAAGCTCCCTAGGAGGAAGGCTCCACTAGGCTGTTCCTAGCGGGAGGACTGGGTTGGGCCGCCAGCGCTGCTGTTGGGCCCCGAGGACTGGCCCAGGCTGCTACAGCTGCTGCCAGGCCCCGACAAGTGGACAGAGCTGCAGAGACTGCTGCTAGAGCCCGAGGATTTGCCAGGATCCCCAGAACCCTTGCCAGGCCCTGAAGAATGGGCTGAACCACCTGGACCAGACCTGGAGCTCATGGAGATGCTACCAGCACCTTTGTCCCCTGTGGAGCCAGGTAGGGCCCCAGGGGGGAACCGTGAAGCAGCCCAGGGGTAGCAGGCCTAAGGCCGGCAGAGGAAATGGAGGTCAGCTGGGCAGCGTGTTGCAGCCAGGGTCCCCGCCAACCCAGTGGCAGCTAATGCTGCCACTGTTGGAGCTCTGGACTGGGACACAGTGGAGCAGGTGAGCCTGCCTTCTCCCCCCCCTCCGCCATCCCTTACCCTAAGTGGCAGGTTCCCCCGGTAGGGAGAAAACCCCTGTGCTTGTTGGCTCTCCGCTTACGAGGAGACCCGACCCTGCTCAGCCTGCTTTAAACTGCTTAACTGTTTGTTTGCTGCCCTGCCTGACCCGGGGCCTGGGCTCCTAAACTGCTGCTCGCAAAGAGTGCTGCTCAATTGTTTGTTTGCCCTGTCCTGATCAAGGGCATGGCCTCTATCAGCTGCTGCTCCGCTTGCAGTCAGGCCTGAGACCCTGGACTTCTGCTGCTTGTAGGGA
>JANRFK010001234.1:22753400-22764174 GCA_030068395.1 Apalone spinifera | reverse complement strand
TCAACCTGCAACATTGCAGAGGTTCGCAGGTAACCTGTGGTATTAAGGTAATATTGGAAACAGGTGAGGGCGCAGCAGAGCACCTTGCTCACACAGACTTGATTAATTTTTGCCATTTTGATGGGCCACCATGTTGAACCTCCTGTTCAATTTTACATTCGCTGTTGGCCTTTTTTAACAGAAAAGAAAAACTGCCATTGAAAACAAAAAGGAGAGAACCATTTCCTGTCCTTTCCCCAAACACTTCAGCTGGATTTTTTCTCTCAATACAGTCAACAGATCTGCAGTTGCTGCCTTCTGCTGCACTGGTTGAGGAGTGGAGTACAAAATTTGTATTCGCCTCCACATCTGTATCTGCAAAAATGAGCCATAGATATTCGCATCCACATCAGCAGATGCGAATACCCGTAGACGTTAAGCAGATGTCCATGAATTTTGTAGGGCTCTATAGATGAGTGGCAATACTTTAGTATTAATTAACTCTGATGTATTGCTTGTGTATAGTACCTGTATTAAAGACTAAGTAAAATGTTTAAAGTGAAAGAGGATGTTTCAGGCAACTATTGCATTTGAATTACCTGTACTGGTTTTGATATGGACTTTGTTCTGCCATACTTACTTCTGACACTGAGTACCTTACTGCATGAATAGTCTCACATTTTAATGGGGCTATTCATAATACACAATGTAAATGTGGCATACTTGGGCCCTGCAAAAATGATCTGTCTAACTATTGGTAGTATTTGAATAGAGCAAAGTTAGGTGAAAGGTATACTTTAAAAAAAAAAAAAGACATGAAGATATATTGAGATGGGGGCGGGGTGGGAGTGTGGAAGTTGCATACTGTGTAATATAATTTAAAAGTGAAATCTTTCCTAATATCTCTGTTCTCCTCTCTCACCTGTGTTTACATATGCTAGGTTAGTACACTCTGTGGTAGAGGCAATCATGAGTTGTAGGCTTCTGGTTTTTAGTTCTGATTAAATATGTGGGTGGTTGTTTTCTTTTTCTTCTCAGTATAATTCCTAATATTTGTGCATATACAAACAACTTAATATAGGTCTTGTTTTCTACTGCTTGTGGTTTCTTGTCCGTGACAAACTGGACAAAATTTATTTTGTATTAGAAACACAGTAAACAGTTTTAAATTGCTTATGACTATCAAATGTACTCCCATCTAGGCCTGAACATCACAGACATAGTTTTGTATATTTCATAGCATAACAACAATTTTCACCTGAGGTTATGGAATAATAGAGAATGGAGTTAGATTTCAGTGGTAAATCAAAAGCTAACAGAATGGGCAAAATGGGGACTCTCTGCCAGAAAGAAACAGTGTGTAAGTTTCTGGTTGCATGTGTATGTATTTTAAGGCTTATTGCATGTCGAAGGCAGAAAAGTGCATAAACTGGAAACTAACAAAACTATGGCCATGCAGTAGACACAATTAATTGGAGAGGATACTGGCAAGTCTTTCATGTTTCTCTACAGTTAAAAGAACTGACCTCCAGAATGTCCTTACAAAGAAATTCTCACTAAATTCACATGGATAAGACAGTCCTTATCTTTGTGTTAGTGCTGACTCTCAGGGAGGAAAGACCTACTTAATCACCAGGATCACTTCCCACTGCACCAAAGCTTTCCTGCAGGTTTTCAGTTCAAGTTCTGACTCGGGCAGGCCCAGTTTTGCTTGTCAATAGTCAGTGCAAGATGAGTGGTATTGTTGTAGGCTGTTTAGTATGGAGCCATCATTTAATTTCAGTTGTAAACCAACTTTTCAAAAACATGTGGTAATGTAAGTTTGTGCAGAGGGAAAGATTGGAGCCCTGATGCTGATGAGACCAGCATAGCGACTTTTCTGTAACCTCGTCAATATTTAATCAGAATCTGAGTTGATTCAGTTGTTAGAGACCAACGAACACCTTTACTTCAGGATGGAAGAGACTAGTGGAGTTAAAGATCTGAGAAGCTGTTCAGGCTTTTAATTTTTTTTTTCAAACTTACAGAAACTCTGGAATTGTGGGGCTCTTCTTTATTACCCTCCCACATACAGAACCCAGTGTGGCATTCATGGGAGACTCAAGTCAACTTTTTTTTACTGCCAAAGGAAATCTGCACTATAGCAACAAGAAAGGAAAAACACAAAAAGATAATCAGGGTTTTAGCAAATGACATAAAATTCAGGCATGTGACTTGCAGTCTAGAGGAGTGAGTGGTAGCTATTGGATTGCTGAGGAAATGAATGTACCATACACAAAATGCATTTAAATAGGTATCAAATTACATTTTCAGGCCTATATTAGAAATTCACCTATAGTATTTTTTTAAAAAAAGTATGTAATGAGTGTTTGTAGTCATCTGGTTAGCTAGTGCTAATCCAGAACCCTGCACTTCATTCAATGCATTTTTCTCATTCATAGTTCTTTCTGGTCCTGCATAGAAAGCTTTATGGTGTTTGTCACCAAGTTTTAATCCATCTAATTTATAAATAATTACAATCTTAAAAACAGAATTGTTCGCCTGTCTTGAAACAGGTAGTGTCAATCAATCCATCATGACCATGCCTGATTTGGAATAACAGTGATGGAAAATAGAGTGAGACTGCAATGCTTTTCATCTCCCACTGTTATTCCCACTGTAACTGAAATTGTGAGAGAGAACAGCTGAACAGCACAGAGAACAAAAGTAGACTAAAAAATATAAATAGATATTTTAGTAATTTTACAATGAATAAAACATAAGTATAGTGTCCATCTGCCAAAGTATATTTGTATATTTAATCCTATCTTGACAGGTTCATGTTTAAAGTGTCACTTATTCTGCAAGTTCTGGAGAAAGTCTGGCGCTACCATGCTAAATATTCATTCAGTACCTACCTGTCTTTGGGCAGGCAATTTAGTCAGCAAAGAAATGACACTGATCTAATTCTACTAGCTATCTATCTTTTTCATTCATATTCAAGTAGACTGGTCTTATAATGTTTAAATTATTATCACGGTTAAAAATAAAAAACTTTGTCATTTTCCTTTCTTTCTCTCACTCTGTTTTGACCAAAATTCTTGCATTAGCTTGGGAGAATGTCTTAATCTTGTGGTTTGCAAGATTGGGAGTGCTGGAGAGATAGCACACGTACAGTATTCTTTTTCAATAGCTAGGAAAAAAAGCTCTGCAGTTTTTTAGGCAATGTGAACATTATGGCCAAAATGTTATACTTACTATCTTCAGATGCTTTAAAAATGTTTAGATCATTTTCATTGATGACAAACCCAGTTCTGACTTCCCCCATCAGTTAGTATTGAAGAGTTGGCAAATACCTTCCTTTGCTGTGGCTAGCACAACTGATTTTCTAGTCTCCACGCTTAGATAATGACCGCATTGCACCTGAAGCACGGGGAGCATTGTCCGGGTTGCCGAAGGAAGGCAGCAGTGCTTCATGGAGGAGGAAAGGAGAAAAGGTTAGAAACTGCTAGGAAAGGTAAGTGGTGTCAACCTTGTGGTGCTGACCCACTCCTAGAAATGTGAGAAGCAAGCTCTCAGCAGGGAGAGGGGGCATGTCACCCTAATTGCTTGTTCATCCTTTTGGCTTTTGTGGTACCTTGCGGTACTTTACCGGGTTCAGATAAATGATCTGGAAAATGACATTATCCTGCACCTCCTTTAAAGGGACTGAATGGAGGATCAGGATTGGGACCTCCTATCCTAATTGGTATGGCAGGGAACCAACTCTCTCTACCCTCAATTCTTATAGCCCTCTTTAGCCCTCTGATGAGCGGGGTGAATGTAAGTTCCAAGCCATGGATTGGCTGGGACAGTGTTTCTCAACCAGCGGTACGAGAACCATTGGGGGTACTTGAGAGAAGTCTGGGGGTACATCAACACAATTGAAATTTGGAGCAAACTGAATTTTTGTGTTAAGTTTTACAGCACTTTATTATGTTTGTACTTTTTACACCCACAAATTTAATCGCCTGCCCAGTTACGATTAAATTGTTTAAACAAATGTGTTGCCATGGTAGAAAAATAATTGTCTGAAAACTGTAGGTACTGGAGGTACTTAAAAAATTTTTTTAAAAGGGGGTACTTATAATTTTTTTTGAAAAAGGGGTACTTTATTGAAAAAAAGGTTGAGAAACACTGGGTTGGGGGACCTAGATCGAAAATAAAGGGGGCCTGGTGGAAGCCCTGGGTGATGATTTGAATAAACGTGGATTTGCATACACTGTACACTTCATCTGCTGAGCAGTCCCAGACACATATATCACATTTGCAGCTTGATTAAAATCCATATCCAGTGTCTCCTGTCCTTTTGGCATAGCCAGATAACTGCTCTGTATCAGAACAATCATAAACCGAATGCTCCGCCTTCACCAATGACGTTAGTCAGCAAAGTGCCCTCTGATCACTGTCATGTGTTTTCATGGTGAAACATGTTGAGTACTAGCCTGCTTCCCATTTCTTCATGTTATCAGTGTACTGTTATTTATTACAGCTTCTTCTAGGTGAAGCTTTTCAAATACCATAGCACTGTTTCAGTGATGGCTTTTTACTAAAGCCTTGCAAATCCATGGATATCTGCTTTATATCTATAAGTACCTGCATTCACATCTGCGAGTGAGGATATCCATGGATATAAAGCAGACTTCCACAGATTTGCAGGGCTCTAGTAATCATTTAGTACCTTCAGAACATTTTTGCACATGCAGTTACCAACTTTGTACCCATGCAGGGCTCAATTTATTATAAATGTTTATAATGGATAAAGGAGGCTGTGAGCCTAATTTTGTGGAGATTCAGCTGTTATAATGAATTACACATTTGGTATATATTGGTTAGAAAATCGGAGTAAAATGGAAACGTGGATGGCTTGTGTTGATTTGGCATTCAATAGGTGTCTAAATCTATTGTAATTTACACCATTTTGGTATTTATGGGGGGGGGAGGAATTAAATTACTGAAATAAGTAAATGTCAGTCTTCACAAAGTCACTGGGAGTCCTGGCCACTTAGTTCATGACAGAGGCAGGGGTTGGGGATAGTGTGAAATGCTATGAAATGTGGCAGGGTGAAGGCTGCTTTATTTTACACCTGCCTCTTAGTTGCTTTTTCTGCTTATCTCCCTACCCTTCTCCAAACTCTTCTTCTTCTGTACCTTGATTTAGTACATGCTCTGGAAATTGCAAAATGTAAAACATTCCTACTTGTGGCAGACTGAATTCAGATCTATTTACACAAGCAGAGGCACTCTTGGGTGGAATGGTAGTCTTATGTTTACTATGGCTGATGTAATAACTATATCATTATTAATAATTCAAAAACTTGGCAAAGCTGAAATGTGTATTTCTTACTAATGAATATTAGTTATGGGACTCTATATATAAGTGATGGAAAATTGAAATAAAAGTGTGGCTGCAGGGAATAAAATATTAAATTTTGAAGTACAAATTGCTTTTCAAGTTGCTCAATACACTGTTTTATGATTCAAAGTTGTTATGCAGCAGCATTTCCTGATTTAGCTATAGTCTCTATGAGAGCAGTATTATGGGCTTTGCTGTCACTTGTGGGATATTTCACTGTAAGTCCAGAATATTGCGACTTTTTATATGCTCAAGTGGAAGGGAGAATGTTTTGTTGCTTAGCTCCTACTTGAATTGTCATTGGGCATTATACTGAAAACTCATAATTTCATATTGCATTAATGTGTAACACTTTACATTTTCAGAGCCAGTGAACTAATTGTTCCTTATGATACCTTCATGAGGTTTACCAGTAATCTTGGAGTCTTGTCTTGGTTTTTCCTTTCCTTTTCTTATTTAAAGAAGCAAGATCTGGGAACAATTATTCTTGTCCTAGTTGGCAAAAGCATACCTAGAAAAAATGTAATAGAGATGGGACAGAGCGGAGTATTTTCAGTTGTGGAGTGCCAAGTAACTGTATCCCCCCAAATTACTGAAATGTGGAATCTGGAGAAACAAGAAATAGTAAGCCAAATCTTAATAATTCTCATTCATCATTCCAGTTCAGGAATCAGATTGCCATTGTTTTCTTCACATCAAATTCTTTGCCATGCCTTAAAGGACATTACAATTAAAGACAAGAAAAATAATCACACTTACTAATAATAACAGTTTCATTATTTATGAAAGTAAAAGAAAACACAAAATAGAACTCCAACAATAAGGAATGATTACTTCAGTTACAGACCTCAGTCACTTCATTATCTGTCTGTGGAGAGTTTCTAACTGATAACCCCATTTGGGATTTGCTTGCAGTAGTGGCGATGCTCTTTTCTAGATAAAGTGAATGTACATTATTTCCAAAGTTAGTAGTGAGTCTTTTTTTTGTGTATCCTAGGTAGCTAAAACAGTTGATAAATAGACACGCCCTTTGCATTTTTAAAGGTTGGAGAATCTTGTTTGGTTTATCATGAATAAACTAAATAGTTTATGAATAGTGAGAGGTGAGTGAAGTCCTATAAAACCCAACACAATCTTTAAATCGGCTTCTTAAAAGAAGCTATGCAAAAAATTGTCCTGGGAAAGACAAATTAAGAATCTTAAATACAAGGTCTCTGTTGACCCATATTGGCTGTGGTCTTCATTCCAGGAATGCCAACGTTTTTTGTTTAGTAGCACAAGTAGTGGACCTCTGGAAGGCTGAGTGGCATTTGTTGGCATATAGGGAGGAAAGGAACAGAATGACTTGTGAGGTAGAGGAAAGGAAGCAGAGTATTTTTCAGAGAGAGTTTATACTATCCTGCTATCATTTCACTGGAGGAAGAAGGCACAACTCATTCAGGAGTTGACTACATTCAGGTATCCGCTGCTGTCAGCCTTGCATTTACTGAACGTGTTCATGGGATCGGCTTTAGTAACACTTCAGCTTATTAGTGTGCAATGTGTGAAGGCATGTGCAGCAAGGTTCTAATTGCCTCTAACTCTAGGATGGGGAATCCTCAGAGTTAAAAACTGACTGTAAAGACATACTCTGTTGTTAAGTCCATTTTCTGAGCTACCCCTCTGGTTGTGTCAGGGTTTTATCTTCATCTCATTCAAAGAATCTTTACAGACACAGAAAGCAATGCAGTGTCACCATCCAGTCCTGTCCAGGGCTTTTTCTCCATTAAGCCCAACCTGGCCATATCTATTTATAATGCCCTACCATCTACTTAATATTTAGGGCGAACTGACATTTGGTTGCATTTGCATTATTTTATCTAGCATCTGTTTGTCTTATGCAGGTTCCCTACCATCATTGTCTTTTCAATTGCAGACAGTCATGTACCCTGATTTCACACTGTACTCTCCATATAACTTCATTTGCCTTCCTCATTCCACTTTATACCTGCATCTTCCCAAGAACTCCTATATTTCTACTGATTCCAATTTTCTGTGTCTTTCATTTAATGCAGCAGTTTCGAACCAGAGAGTAATATATTCTTGCTTCACTGGTTTGATAGACTGTCATTCTGGTACCAAACATATTTTTATAACTCCATAATTTTACCAACTTCTGTACAGCACTTGTAGCTAAAGTTCCTTTGTTGATGGACCCATTGGTCTTTATCAAGCTTCCTAGCTATACTGTTTTCCTTGTTCTTTTACATTTCAATACTTCATCTACTGTCCCTTTTCCAACTACATCATCCTAATATTTGTCGTAAGTTGAAGTGGACTTCACCAATTTTCCAAGATAGTATAATGTATCAACATTAAAATGAATGTGTTTCTGCCAGTTGTTTAAGCTGATGAGTTTAATGCTGAATCATTGTCGTCTGTGTGTAATCAGAGTTGAAATTCTGTTTCAAATTATCCCAAATACTCCTATTTTATATAAAAAGGCATTTGAGCTTTCAAAGTCATATTTTTTAAACCTAGTCTTCAAAGACTAATAGATCGTCATTAAAAAGGCATTGTCTCTTCTTAACAATCTCTGGAGAAGTTCTTTGTGTCATTCTGAGTTTGGTGAGAAGTTGCTTAAGTATTGACAAGTAACTAATTCCCAGTTAATGGCAGTATTTTATACTTTCAATTGCTTTTTACAATAGTAACCAATTGTAGCATCAAATTACCTTCCTGTATTTGTGCATAAAACATTTTGCTCTCACAGCGTTGACATCAGGAAGTTGTTATATGAGGCTAGCATTAGACAGTCTTTTGAGATGTATAATTGGAAATATAATCATATGCCATTTGGAGAATTTGAGGAATAAACAAAGATTTTCATCTTTAAGTGGAAACATGAGGTCATCAAAGAAGTAATGATCCCATTTCCCAATTACACGTTATCCTCAAAACTAAATGAATGAGAACATGAGGGTGCTTAGAAAAGAAAGTAATCTTAATAGGTAAATTTGTTATACTTGTAGAAATGGAACTAGCAGAAATGTGTTCACAGGTTAAGGCAATATGGCACGCTTATTGGGAAGGCAGAATTAATTTACTATCCCTAGCTACTAAAATTATTCACCTCTTCTCACCTCGCACATGATGCACACGCACAAGGGGAAGGCAGGAAATAAGTCCTTTCTTATGACTTAGTTTATAATTCTTGAGAACATATTCCTCAGGATCACTTGTCTTGAAGAGAGAATAGTTTTACATTCTTTTACACGATTATGTGAAAGTTACGTGTATGTTTTGGATTTGCAATGTATTTACAATTTGCAATTAGATATTCTATATGAACATGAATTGTAGGGATGAATACACATACATCTTTTAAAATAGTGTATAAAATTGTACAGACTATTTAAACAAATGCAGGTTTATAAAGGAGCATTTCAGAGTACTCATTTGGATATAATAAATCTGGTTTTATGGCTGGAGATGTTATCTTCCCTGGCACTTGACTTGTCACTAGGTGTCACAGAGGCTTTCTCAGGGCAAAGAAATTTGTAATAATATAACATAGTAAGAATAAAATATTATAATGGAACAATTTTTGCATCAATATTGAGGTCAGTCCCCTAAAACCATTGCGAATAGCTATACCATTGGCATGTAAAGAAGTAGGAAGTAGCCTTTAAATGTTGCTGGGACGGAAATTGTGTATTTTCCTCTGAAAGCACATTTTCAATCTGGGAGAATTGTTCCTCCTGAGTTCTGATCCAACGAATGCTGTGTTTGTCATTTAAGATGACCCTATCATGCATCTGAGAGTAGATTGAACACTCAGCTAGTATAATGAGGCTAACACTCTTTCTTTTGAGTTCTTATTTCATACCAGCAGGTAGGGCCCAAAGTTTCCCAACACATCCTTGCAATATTATCACAAATCTTATATTTGCTGTCAGTCTTAAAAGCCTCAGCTCCTGAAGTTAAGAGATTACATGAGAATCTTGGCTTTCTTCAGTACTAATACTGGTAATCACTAATAAAATGTTTAATCCTTGTGGTTCTGACAAAACATCTGACAGCTTGGACTCAATGAATCCTACATTCTCAGAAACCAGAAGGAAATGAAAAGACCACAAAATTTATTGTTCCTAAAGATCTCATTACTCTAAAGCCAATCGCATGAACTTTTTCGTGACCTGACGCAAGATTTTTGAATGCTTAAGGTTGGCAATGCAGGTTTTGTCTGTCAGCTCCACTGCTAAAAGACTCACTGGGCAAAGTGGGGGAGACTCATCTCCGTGCCCCCAGAAGGGGCAAGGCCTCAGGTGGAGAGGGTGGGACTGGAGCTCTCAGCACTGCCTGGACTGTACGACATTTCTCCCAGGAAGACATTTCTCTCCAGTGTTGTCCGGAGCATGCTGAACAGAGTTCCAGAGGTGATTTAAAGGGCCCAGGGCTCCAGCCACTGCTGCAGTAGCAGTGGTTGAGAGCCCCAGGGATCTTGCTCCCTTTTTTCTCTCCTCCCATCAGTAAGCCTGACCTTTGTTCAGAGATGGTTTACATATAACAGTTTTAGTGCCAGCAGCTTTGTCTATTTGAGCACTCACCACATAATACACGGGAGAGCATTACCTGGAGCCAAAGTTTTAATCTATCTGTCTGTCTTAAAGACACCTTAAACAGCACACAACTGTGTTTATTTTGGTGATCTATTTTCACATGGCTGTAGGCCCCTTTCAGTACAGTAGTAGTGTCTAGGAAACATTAAAGTGGAAGTCATCAATGTGTCCATCCAGTTCTCCTATTGATGTTCGTCTGGACATCTACCAAGATTAAAAATATGATTACAAATTTATGTTTTTATATCTTCTTAAAGACTAGAGTTTAGAAGATTGAGTGTGCAGATGATATTGTAGGGAAGGCTGGGCAAAGACACTAGTTTTGCAGATAGCTCTGCATGTTGCAATATTAGTGGTTATTCTCATTTCATTGGGCAGCAAATGTGATACCATCGGTCCCATTTCTGCTAAGTGTCCTGTGTACCATGAGAATGGACCTCACTGTATGGTTTCAACCAGAAATGATAGAAATTGTTCCTTATGGGCACTACTATGAGAGCTTAGCATCAGCAAAGAAATGCAGAAGCACTTCTAAAATATGGACTGACTTACCAGTTTTCAGTATGTATCTCTAACCAAGGCAGCTTCTCAAAGTTTTTCTTCTATCAAATAAGAAATCATCATTGCTCAGATTCAGATTCAATCAGTGTGATAGTCCGATAATTTTTTTAAAATATAGGTGGTATGCCTTGAAAGCTAATTGGTTTTTATTGGCTGTGGTAGCCACTTTCCTCTCCAGCCAGTCACTCACCTGAATGACACCTCCCAGAAAAGAATGTGTAACATAATATACAAAGCTGCTTGCTTCTCCCCCCCCCCC
>JANRFK010001234.1:22742836-22753390 GCA_030068395.1 Apalone spinifera | reverse complement strand
CCCCCCCGCTTCAAAAGCTGTATTAATAAAGAAGTGTTTTTAATATTTCAAAATACTAAATTGCTTACAACATGAAAAATGTATAGTTTCATTTTATCCTTTTTGTAGTATTGTTCCTTCATGATTTGGTAGGATAATAATACACTATTATTCAAAAAGAATATATATATTGTGGCTTAAAATAGAATTTATGGGAATGCAGCATTTGTTCGTAGCAATGTTAGGGTTGCCAGATGGTTTCAACAAAAATACCGGACACACTTGACATTACATCACAATGTATATTACATCTTATTTAGAAAATACCAGTCATTTATATTTTCTCATTTATATTTTCTCAGTTTGTTTCCTGAACAGAGAGCTCAAATACTGGACTGTCCAGTTCAAAATTGGACATCTGGCAACCCTACATAGCATATCATAATGTATTATAATAAAGTTACATGTGTGCTTAAGTATTTGGGCCTAAGTACTTAGAAGTGAATGCGGTCTCATAATAAGGCACCCCAAATTGTTTGAAATATTCTACTTACAGACACTGTGTTTTACTAGCATATAGAGTCGTGGTTCTTAAAGCTAGATAAGGCCTTATTAGCATTGGTAATCCCATCTTCTTTTAAGGATCTGGGCACTGTCCCATCAACTCATGTCCTCTTAGGTTGCATTCATACAACTGCTGCATCATTAATATTGGCATTTCTAATACCATCCTAATTTTGTTGAAAATAAAAACTTCTGTATAAAAACTGAAAAGGATGATTGTTGCATAACAAATACATTGTTGATCAGTACTCATCTTGGTTAGCTTTCTCCTGCCACAGGATACAAATAACTCACATTTAAGTCAATGGGATTTACTCATGTATGGAATGGAATTTGGCCTCCTCTGTAAAAGGCCTGGTTTCTTCAGAAGGAATAAATACATTGCTGTCTCTACCTTCTCTCCTATTTCCTCGCAAAAAAAAAACAACAACAACCACAATACTGCAAAATTTGTCAGACACATAATTCAATATGTGAAATTCAGGTAATTATGAATTATGTGTCTGAAATACAGGAGTGTAGTGCACCTATTTAATACATGATTTTAAAATGAAATTATAGACATTTAAAACCAATTGCCTGCAAACAAAGCAAAGAGTATTTCTGATTGGGATTACGTACATGTCCAGGATAAACTTCACAACAAGCTCTTTTGTGTATGAGTGTGGAAAATGAGTCTGAAAACTCATCAGATAGTAAAGTACTTTTCATCCTCACTTAACTCCAAAATGGCTGAACAGATTCTTCTCTCATTTCCAAATCTGCTTCTGGGCTGAGACCAAGCATGAGAAATTAAAGACTCTGTAGAATCAAAGCTAATTTTGAAAAGAACAACCTTCTAAGTACTAAGCTTCTTGACTCAGTGCATCTGCAAATAGTCTTGAGATTTTTTTTTAATATAGGCATTATGCCTTGAAAGCTAATTGGATATGGTTTGTATTGGCTTTTTCCATGACTGTGTTCAGTGTTGGATTTCAGTTAGTCTACTTTTCCTTAATATGGTCAATTAACAGTGATCTAAATTGGATATAGCAAGAGCAGCTGATGATTCATGAGTTCAGTCTCCCTTATCACAAAAACACTGTTTGACTAGCAAATAATGGCAAATGGCTAAAGTGTCATTGTCAGTTATATTAACTAACTTGTAATATAGCACAAGCATTCTTTATAAACTACAGATTGAATCTCTCTACTCCAGCACTCTCTGATTTGACAACATCCATTGTCCGGCATAATTTTAGTAGCTGGACGTCTATTTATTATGGGTGTGATCAAGTTTCCCACAGTCCCATGAGATTTGTTTATAGTCACCAATCCTGGCACACAGTGTTCTGGGCTGTTATTTAGCTCTAAATTACCCCCCAAAGTCTTCTAAGAGCCCAGTAAGCATTGGAAGTGTTGGTGGTTCAACAAATTTGGTTCAGCACCAGTCAGATCTTGAGGGTGCTGTACTAGACAAGTTCAACCTGTAGTTTACATACTTGGAAGAACTTTCTGCTTCACTTCCAGATTCTGTGCTAAGGATTACATTTTGGGATTGCAGTTTTTCAGAGCAATCCAGGGCAATTAGCCATGTATCTTTCATTACAAAGTATTGAAACGTGTGACAAGATCTCTGGGCTGCTCCGAAAAATCTCAGAGATCTTTAAAATACTACTAAGCCATTAGAGATGGCTTGATTAGGTATTTTCTCCTCTGTGTGGTTATTGCTTTTAGATTCTGTATCCTGGGTGCATACAGAGGATTTTAATAAAATCGTATCTTTTGTGACATTTATTGCGATATACAAGACTATATTTGGTGCTCTTCTTTTCTGGTTCGGATATTATGGTTTCTGGTTGCCCTCTTGGGTACTCTGCTTAACTGAGTTTTGGCTGAACTCTGGAAGCCTTTATTCTGGTACTCTAGAGGGTGAGGCAGTGAATATTCATTGAGGAAGAGATTTCATTTACATTGTAAATTGTGCCTCTAAATCTCCAGTCTGATTGGTTGTAAAATATTTAAACTGTTTCTTAATATCTTTCTGCTGGAGCATTTAGTCTATGGTCATTAAAGAGCATATTTCATCACTTCGCATCAGAAATACTAAAGGGCATGACATTTCTGACCACTGACTAGTGCCTGTAATGTAAGGCCAAACTCAGAGGAATTATAAATGGTCATTTCTTTTTATTACCTCTTCTCTCTGTCTCTCGCTCTCCTGCACTGCATCTTTCCTGCTGAGTCTGGCTTCGTACCTTCCTTTGTACGATGTTTGAACTGTTTTATGCTCTGTCTCTACAATTTGCTGAAGAGTAGATTAGCTTGCCCCATATACTATCGCTAAACTTGATCCATGGTTTTGCCCCAGCTTCATTCATTCCTAATGTTTCTGTTCTGGAGTTCACGGCAGCATCCCCTTATAACAGTGTCTGACAACTAATTCCATCCAGTTTCATGCTCCCTTCCTTCACCCTCATGCTGTGGGAGTTATTGTGCTTCCTCTTCACAGCTTGGCCCTATAGGCAGGTCTCCCCTTTCCAGAGTATCAACATTTCACTGGCCTGGCTTATCGTTCTCAATAGTTCTCCAGTTCAAGGCTGTCTCTCTTACCCAGTAACTGGTGGGGGAACCTTGGTCGCCCATTTCTCTGTATTCTAGCCCAGGGACCCTGACCAAGGTCATTTCCATCCCAAAGCCTGCTGTTGTTTCCTAGGGCTCCTTCTTAGTGCACTTCTATCACGCTTCTTTTTCCAACAACCCTCTGGCTAAGTCCTTCCTCCAGGCCTAGGATCCCGAGTTTCTTCCTTTTCCCTATTTAAGCCAAGAGAGTGACTGTTGGCATCCACTCTGCAGCTTCCTTCTGCCTTAGTTTCCTCACCTCATACTAGTCCTGCCAGTTTCTGTGTAGCTAGTCTCCACCCTCAATTGGTACTTGCCTATCAAACCTAGCTCTCCCTTAGGCATGGCCTGTCAGGTTACTTAAGCCCTTCTGACTCTCCTGAACTCTTTCCAGGTGAATGCTATCAAAGTTCCCAGTGGCTTCAAAAGAGGTTTTTTTTTTTCTTTTTTTAAATACACATCATCATTTCTCACTTTTGAATTTGGCCCATTGTCCTGTTCAAACAACATCAGTTTTGAATGTACACAGCCTTTAAATCAGGGGGTTGAGGGAACCTTTCTTGGGTCTAGGGCCACTGACTCACAGCAAAATCAGTCAGGGGCCACATACAAATGAGAACCCCCACCCCAAAACTAAAACAAACAAAAAACCTCACTAACCTGGCCCCCAATCGAGAAGGAGAAAAGAGGGAAGAAAAGAAGAAAAAAACCTCTCATTGATTCAGTCCCCAACTGAGAAGCAGCTCATTCATGCAACTCAGGGTGCCAGGGTTTCCCCCATGCTCCAGCCCTCTGGGGCGGGGGGCCAAAGCTCAGGGCTTCCCTCCAGGGGCCAGATTAACTCTTCTGGGGTTCCAGGCTAGTAGACTTTATGGGGCCTGCCTAGCAGTGGGGCCAAAAATGCGAGTGTCAGTTAGGGTTGTCAGATGGTTTCAACAGAAATACCGGACACACTTGACATTACATCACAATCTACATTACAACTTATTTAGAAAATACTGGACATTTATATTTTCTCATTTCTATTTTCTCAATTTGTTTTCCGAACAGAAAGCTCCAATACTGGACTGTCTGGTTCAAAACCAGACACCTGGCAACCCTAGTTTCAGTGTGTGGGAATAGGCTGCCAGGGAGCGGGAGATAGGCTGGGGATGGGGGGTGCAGAGTGTGGGCAGGAGGTAGGGTGTTGGAGCAGGCTGGGGGTGCAGGGACTGGAGAGGAGGCGGCAGGGGATTGATTGGGGTGCTTACCTGGCACAGCTCCTGGGGTGGCTCTTGCAGGCGTTGCCCCTGCCACTCATTTTAGCCATGATACCAAGCCTGTCGGAGCAACGGGGTTGGAGCCTTCACACAAGTGCTTCTCTGTGTAGCCATTCTCCCAGTTAGGGGGGAGGGGGAGAAGCAGCAGGCAGAGCTGCTTCCTGTCCCCTGCCACACAGAGCTGGCCCCGCAGGTGCTTTAGCACCAGCTCTCCATTGGTTCTCCCCAACAGCAGGGAGCTTGTGCTTGTGCTCCAGCCGTGCAGGGGGGATGCTGAGGCTCGAAAATTTGCCATGGGATCAGAGTATCAGTGCCAGCTCGTCCTGCTGCCAGGGGAGCCCCTACACACAGGCTAGGTTATTTCACTTGTCAGTTGGACTTGGGGTTTGACCATGGCTTGCTACAGTGTTTCTCATTAGCAGCATTGGGGAATGGAATATTCTAATATTCCAAACCAATTTTGAACAGCCATATATTTTTGAAGTATGTCTTTGCTTTTCTATGAGAACAATTTTTATTTTCTCAGCGATGTCAAGAGCAAATGTAACAATTGTATGATCTTGTTCTTTGCTAGTTTTAAGCTTATTTGGTACAAACATGCAGAAAAAAATGAAAATGCCATAAACAAGGCTTGTTGACTTCTGGAGTCAGTTGCTTAATGACCAGCAACACCTGAGTCTTAAATAGTCAGCATTTAAACTCGTCCCCCTACTCCTGACAATACATAAGTATCCCTTGTCAGCAAGAGTAAATTAATGTGGTTGTGTTATACCTACACTGCAATCACTGGGTACAGATTTGAACCTTTATATAATTTAATTAATTATTCTATAGAGCTTTATTTCAAAAGCACCTTCTTCCAAGGCTAATTCACTTTCACTGGTAGTGAAGCTTTGATTTCTACAGGTGTCGTCTTCTAAGATACAGTCATTATAGAATAACTAGTCTATTTTTATCAAGGTGTTTAAGGATTTAGGTGAGAATCTTAAGACTGACATTTTGAAACTAAGAAGCCTAAATACATATGAAGATTTACTTCTGTCACTTGGGACTTCTTTTAAGACTACAAATGGTGTGATATTAGGCTTTGTTTTACAAATATTAACCAACTCCCACAACAGCCTTGTGAGATAGGCAAGTAGTCTTAGCTCCAGTTTATAGATGGACATCTGAATGATACAAAGGGCTTGTCTACACTTGAAATGCTACAGTGGCACAGTTTTTGCTGACAGGAATGTTCTCCCTTCAGTGGACCTTTTCCAGAGGAAGTAGTTAGTTTGATGGCTACATGGGGACTTAGTTTTTCTTAACTACATTAGTGTGGATTTTTTCATTCCCATTAGGGACATAACTGGGTTGATTAAATTTCGAGGTTAGATCAGCCCCCCAAGGTTAAGTGAGTCACATGAGGTCATGAAGTGAAATAGTGTAAGAGCAGTCATTAAAATTCAGGAGTTCTTGGTTCCTACTTTTGGGGTTGTTAATGTTAGATCAATCTCACCCTCGCCCCTGATAAATACTACATTTCTCTTATGGTTCTGAGAAGACCATTTCTATGCTGTTCTGCCAATGAAGTCACATACAAATGTCTATATAAATGCTATTATTTTTTTAAGAACAGAGCCAAACATATGAAAGGTAGTAAGTCTCAGAAATAAATATTAAAGGGAAAATTGAAGAGGAAGAGTATATCCTAAGAGGACTTAGAATGAATCAGTGTGTAGTTAGTCTAAGGATAGTTCTATGCCTACATAGTTATGTGCCAAATAAATACTTTGTTTTCCTACTTCCTTTATTCAGGTTACTGAATGAGAAAAGATGTTTTCTGTTTTAAAATAAATTCTGATTGTTATACAAACAGAAGGTGAGAGGAGGAACAAGGAACCAAAGAACAAGTCTACATGCAGTATAATTTGAGGAAACAGGGACAGCAGATATTATCCATATTTAAAAAAAAAATATTTTATAGACAGCTAACTTTTGCAATTATGTTTTTGGATGCTAAAAGTGGAGATTTTTCTACATGCTAATATGCATCATGTACATGATCCTGCAAATGACCTGGAGGTAGCATCAAATAAATACATGAATGAAATAGTGCTCTAAAATTGTACAAAAAGAAAAAGCAAGCAAAGCCACTATCTACAAAATGCCCTTCTAAGGAAGGAAGACTTCATTTTGACCAACACAAAAGAATCTGTAGAAGTGGATAATTTACTGGAAAAACATTATTATGATTATTACTAGCTGTGTGAAATACTCATGACTTTTTTGTTTTAAAATTACAGTGGTTGGACTTCATATGTCTGACAGAAACCCATTAACTATACAAGAAACCTGGTTTTATTAAGAGTTCAATTAAATCCTCCACAAAAAGATTATCTCATTAAATTGGGAAGGACAGACTACAAATTACTTTTTAACTACAAATAGCTGATTCTGAAAAAATATTATCCAACAATATGTTAATGACTGGTTTTTTTCCCCCTCATCGTACTAGAAAAGATGTAAAACTTTGAGTACCATAATTGCAATTGTGAAATCATGTATTTTGTGAGCTGGACTATATTAAAATTTAAACCATGAAACAGAAGATTATCCCAGATTAAAATGTAACATTACACATTATTTTTTAGATTTTTTTTTAGGAAGGTGTATAGTATTCAGAGGTTTGCAGGATTCATCTGCATTTATTTGCAAACTTTTTGGTTTTCTTTCCAGTTTACTTGAGTTGGCTTCTTTTCCTCTCCTAAAAAAAAAAAAAAATTTGAATTTCAGTTGAATTTTGGATGGGAACTGTGAAACTCAGATGAAATATTTTGTCAAACTTTGACAAGTTTAGTTTGGTTTTCTGCTGATAGAACAACCCTTCTTTCCTCCTTTTAAGGTCCTTCTGCCTTCCTTGAGGAGAAGCAGCTCTAATGAATGAAAATGGGTCTAGATCTCAATGCTATTACTTGTTCTGTCACTGGCTCAGTATGTGATCTTGGACAAGTCATTTAACTTTCCTGTGCCTTGGTTTTATCTATCTGTAAAGGATAATTTTTTCCACCATTGCACTCTAGGGATATGAATGAAAAATCTCCCCCTCTTCCCCTTACACTTAAGTAGTATTTTACCCCAAAAGTTATCCTATTTAAAATAAATAGGTTTACTCATGCAATAAGGTACTGCTCAGTATTAAATGCAAGATCCAGTTACCCTTACTATGTAATTATTTATTTAACTTTTCCGTCTTCTGGAAGAAGGTGGGGGGGGGGGGAGTGACTGCTCACTTTAGCTCCACTGCGCTGCTGACTGAAGTCACCAGAGTCCCTTTTCGACTGGGAGTTCAGACCAAAACCAGACACCTGGCAACTATAATCCTACTCTCCTCCTCTTCAGATACCTAAGAAAGATCTTCTCACCCAGAGATTTTGCAACAGCTCTCAAAAGTCCCCTTTTTGCCGCTGCTTAATCTGAGACCGAAAAGAGTTCAGTTACCACCACATTGTTACCAATATATTGACTTTCGTTGTGCTAAAATATTCTGTTTGGGGAATGGGAGATGTGGGTCTTTTCCTCCACTTATATCTTTCACACCTATTCAGGGCTGTCATTTCCCTATGAAATGATTGCTTCTCAAGGCCCTGTTTTTTCTAATGCTTTTCACTATACGTAGCAGAGTGCTTGTCCTGCCAGTCTCTACTCGCATGCTTTTGAGTAACACATGCAGTTAAAAATCTGCTAAAATAAGCAATAAAGTAATTTGGTAGGATCATTTGAAATCTCATTTTTTAAAAACTAACATTTAAGAGTATCTCTTTGGCCTAAATATGTGAAGTGTTTGCAGATGCAAGACTTCAGCCTGTTCTGCCTCCCTCTTAACCAAGGATGGTTTGATGTATGCATAACTTTTTTTTCCCCTGAATCCTTTCTACTTCCTGTTATCCTTTCACCCTATTTTCTCTGCATTACGGTAAATAGATCTTTGTGGTTTTACCTCAAAATACCATTAGAACACTGACTGCCATTACAAGGATTCCTGCTGATCAAGAGTAACATTTTACCGCTTCCCAGAGCAGAAGTTACTATGGTGATCAGACATCATACTTAGAACTAACAATATGTTAGTTATAAAATATTTCCTGCAATGTTCTGCAACCTACATTTCACACTTCAGCAGAAAGGAGAGGTGATAGGTGGCATCTCTACAGGCACAAAAATTAATTTTGAGTGGCTTGCCTCAGAAATGCATAGTTTTCTAGTGTCCTGATGTTTACGAGGGACATGGGTATATTGTTTGCTTGTTTTGTACTTCAATATTCCTAATAGGTAACATGTACTCAAACTACTGGTGGGAGCAGGTGCCTGCAATTTTAACTTGACTTTACCAAAGGATGTACAAGTGTGTGTATGCACACCCTTTTTAACAATTGGTACTGTTCACATAGGGTCTGGTGCATTTCACTGTTGTAACTCAGCTATTCCTGAAAGAGAAAATCAGTGACCACTGAAATGTAAATACAGGTTGAACTTCTCTAGTCTGGCACTCTCTGGTCCAGTAACATTCATGGTATGGCATAATTTTAGTTAGCTGGATGTCCACTTACTCTGGGTTAGGCCTTATTGCACGGGGTTCCGTAAAGTTTGTTTACAGCCACCAGTCTTGGCTCTCAATGTTCTGTTCTGTTACTTAACTCTAATTTACCCCTAAATATCTTCTAAGAGCCCAGTAAGCAGTGGAAATGTTGGTAATGCTGCTGGACAATATTGACCTCCTGTGATTCAGCACTGGTCAGGTCCTGAGGGTGCCAGAATAAAGAGGTTCTACCTGTAGTCCATTGGGAGTTAGGTGCAGTGATGGAAAGAAAAGCTACCTGTTTGCCCTAACTTGTACCTCTCTATTATCAGTGAAGCCTTTCTATGAAAAAAATGTAATTGCAGCTCTTCATTGATATTGCCTCACCTGGATAGTGTAAGCTCACCAGCTTTGCACTCAGTGACAAGAAAGAGGGCAAGGGAAAGCTTATTATAATGATAATCTGTCAAACACAGAGAACTATGTTGTGCATTATATTTAGCATATCAAATTTACTCAAAGTTTCATCTTAAGCCTAAGAGATTAATATTTCCGTAAAATAGGGTCTTGATTGATGAGCAGTCTGATTTATTGTACACTTGATATACTTTTCTTGGTTAAACTAAGGAGTTTTGAAAGTGTTTTAAATTTATCTCAAAGATAGAATATATATTTACATATATGTGCATGTATATTAAAGATAATCATATTTAAATTTAACCATGGAGTCCATGTTTTGTGAAACCTTCAAAAGAAAATATAGACATTGGGAGTTTAAAAGTACTATTGTGTTTTAGTGACCAGCTGCATATGGACATCATTTATTTGTTTCATTTAAAAAAAAAACCTTGTTATGCAATATTGGCTTGTGATCCTGCTAGGAAACTGCATGGAATATTCTATACCTTAATAATTTTGGCTTGGCATGGCAGCTTCTGAAAAGTTGAAACTTGAAAGTGCATGCATTCAGAACTGGGGGTAAATAAAACTTGACGACTGTAATATTCGTGCAATATGCAACTTGTGTGGCATGGTCACTTTCAGTGGGAGCCAAAGAACAAAAAATATAGAACTCTGGCATAGATTTGAGTGTTTTTTAAGAAAACTGGTGCAACGTTTAAAAATTATTCAGATTTTTTTCTCTAGTAACTATACTTTCTGAAGTGAAATTAAATTAGTAGTGTATTTCCACAGATTTTAAAAGCTATTGCGCATCTTGGTGCAGAAGCCTTCTTTTTATCGAACCTTGACTGTAATACAGTCTAAAGCATGAATTTATTTTCCTAATTCAATCAACCTTAATTTTCAGACAATGGATATCATTCTCCCAACAGCATTTTGTCTCTTGTAAAAGAGGCTCATGTTCATTATTATTCCTCTTTAAAACTATTATAGTAGTAAATTCTGTAAATTTGCATATGATGATTCTGTGGAAGATGATCATTCCATGAGCCTGTGTATTTCTAAATCCTGATGATGGAATCCTGGACTCATTCTCAAGCCAGGGAAAATGTACATGTTTCCAACTAACTGATTACACTGGTCTACAATTTTTTAGAAGTCGTCTGCTTCAGAGATGAAATGTGCTAT
>JANRFK010001234.1:22723957-22742736 GCA_030068395.1 Apalone spinifera | reverse complement strand
GGAATCTCTTGCACGACTATCCCATTCGCAGAGAAAACAGCGGTACTTTGTGTAGCCAGTCTGCAGACCAAGCAAGAGAGCAACAACCTTCAGATCTCCACAAAGCTGCCACTGATGTTGGTCATAGTTTATGCACCTCAAAAGCTGTTTCATGTTGTCATAGGTTTCCTTCATATGGACTGCATGACCAACTGGAATTGATGGCAAAACATTGCCATTATGCAGCAAAACAGCTTTAAGACTCCTCTTCGATGAATCAATGAAGTCTCCACTCATCTGGATCGTGAACGATGCTGAGGGCTTCCGTTACACCATTGATGTTGTTGCAGGCTACAAGATCACCTTCCATGAAGAAGAATGGGACAAGATCCTTTTGACGGTCACGGAACATGGAAACCCTAACATCACCTGCCAGGCGATTCCACTGCTCTAGTCTGGAGCCCAACAGCTCTACCTTACTCTTGGGTAGTTCCAAATCCCTGACAAGGTCATTCAGTTTACCTTGTGTTATGAGGTGTGGTTCAGAGGAGGAGGATGGGAGAAAATGTGGGTCCTATGACATTGATGGTTCAGGACCAGAAGTTTCATCCTCTTCCTCGTCTGACTCAAGTGAGAGTGATCCTGGTGCATCAGGAACCGGCAGTCCTTCTTCGTGGGGTACTGGGCTTATAGCTGATGGAATGTTTGGATAATGTACAGTCCATTTTTTTTCTTCTTTGACGCATCTTTCCCAACTGGAGGCACCATGGAGAAGTAACAATAGCTGGTACGATCTGTTGGCTCTCTCCAAATCATTGGCACTGCAAAAGGCATAGATTTCCTTTTCCTGTTCAACCACTAGCGAAGATTTGTTGCACAAGTGTTGCAGCATGTGTGTGGGGACCACCTCTTGTCCTGATCTCCAATTTTGCAGCCAAAATAAAGGTGATAGGCTTTCTTAACCATAGTGGTTATACTGCGCTTTTGTGATGCAAAAGTCACTTCGCCACAAACATAGCAGAAGTTATCTGCACTGTTCACACAAGTACGAGGCATCTCTGCTCACTTTGGCTAAACAGAAATGTGTCCCTTTGCAAAATCAAACACTGACAAATAAGAGAGCACGATACTGTATGATTTCTAGAGCTGATATAGGGCAATTTGTTCAGCAGAGTGATGTAAGCTTCATTATGATTGCATCGTCCATGACTTCTAGGAATAACGTGATGCAAGTCATATCATGTATGATGCAATACCAGCTTCTGATTGCATCATTCATTATTTTGCCTAAAAAGCAAGTACTGTCCAAACCCAGTCATAGATTTATTCATAGATCCAGTCAAAGATATTTTAGTCATTTCTGGTTTAAATTGAGATCCCTTCCCTTTATAACTCACTTATCCTCTGCCATTCTCAAGTCAAGGGTCGTATATACTGACCCAATAGCATATCTTGAAAACTAGAGCCAATCAACAATTTTAAGCATAATTTTCGTTCTCAGTGACCCAGAATTAGTGAAGTTTGACTACATTTATTTCAGAAGCATTTTGGCTGTAGAGCAGTGTTATTGTAGTCAGTCCATATCTGAAATTCTCATTAATGTCAATCGGAGCATTACTCATGCCCTAGAATTTCAGGATTACATTGGGATTAAGCAGCACATGCACAGGGGTTGATGATCTAACAATACCATAATTGGATGCAAATGCATAGGAATTCCTGCAATTTCTATTTGTTTACAATAAAATTAATGAATGTGACCTGCTTTTGAAGAGACAGTGCAATGCAGGGAAAAGGATTCATTGTCTGTAGAGACAATGTATTTCTTTCTATAGAGACAGAGAGGGAGATGTATCAGTAATGATGCATCTAATAAATTCTGAATACACTCTGCTACACTGTGCAGGTAGGGATGTAAGTGACTAGTTGACTATCTGATAAATATAAACTTATTGGATAGGTGAGTAGTGACTCGAATACTCGCTTCCTTCAGCCCCTGATGCCTCTATCAGAGAGAGACAGCAAGAAGGGTAGGGGGGAACAGAAGGCAGTGCTGGAGGGAGCCAACTTAAAAGCCGGTTCTCCTCAGCACCGTCTCTGTAGGGGCAGGCGTGGCAGAGGCACAGCAGGAAAACGGTATGAGCGGCAACTAAAGCAGTCCCCACTCATGCCAGATTCCCACTGCGATGCTTCAGCCTTTGAAATGTAGCAAGAGATCTGCGGGAGCCTGGCCGCCACGAACAAAGGTTGCTGCTGGAGCAGCCTCTGTTCATGGCGGCCAGCCTTGTCCACAGAGCTGTTCACCATGAACAGGGGCTGCTGGTGTAGCATGAGCCGGGATACTGCGCCTCTGCATTTAAATGTAGTAAGAGCCCCAGCGGTGTTACTACATTTAAAATGCAGAGCTGCAGTGCAGGCGGTTCCCTGAGCTGCCACGAACCGGGACTGTTCAGTCCTGGCTTGAGACAGCTCCTGGAGCCACTTCCACTGCAGCTCTACAGAGGGGTTTTATCAACTAATTGTATAGTCAATACAAATTGTATCAACCATGCGATTAGCTAGGTAACCACAATTTAACATCCTTACTGTGCAGGTAATGTTTGTTCATATCCAGTAGCAATAGAAAATCATGAAAATGGAAAGTTGTTTAGTTGATATATAATGAAAACAACTTTACTTGTTAGAAATGTCTTCTTGATAACCTTTCTATTTGTACAAATAGTCTGCATAATGTAAATCAGTGCACTGCTATTGCTTCTATTCCATATCCTGACTGGCAAGAACAAAATCGTGCCCACAAACCGGCAAGCATCCCTGATTTCTGCTTATGCAGTTTTTACTTGAGACCAGTTTCCATTACTTAACTGCTTATATATTGGAAACAAAATTGAAATACATCAGTCTCATACTGAAATATTTGTTGTATATGAATCCATAATTATTGCTACGTAGTTCTTGGATACATCACAAATTCAGTTGTAGTCAAAGGTACTGAGACACTTTCTCAAGGCTCCCAGAACTTGTAAACCACTAACTTACCCTCCCACCCCAAAGAGAGCTTTGCTGAAGCTTAAGTGGTGTGTCTGCTCCCTGTCAGACCAGTCTGCCTGGCTGCCTCACAAGTAAACTCATCTGCCAGCTTTAACCTTACCTTCCGGATACATTCAGTGGACTCAGGTAACTTTCCTGAACCTCCTGGAAAAGCATTTCTCTGCAGTATCTATCCCTTATAACTGCGAACATCAATTACTAAGTCCACTGCCTCCAAAGAGAGGTTGTGAACAGAACAACCTGGTAGTTCAGCTAAGAACCCACACTTTAATATACAACACTGAGATAATTTTATGCTGAAATCAAAACTTAAGTTTATTAATCAAAATGTAAAGGATAGTTAACTAGGATAGTAGAAGCAGAATATTGCTACAAATACAGCATAGTTTCTAGAATCTAAAGTTTAACAGATTATAGACATGGCCTCAAAAAATGTCTCAGTTCTCAGTGTCTTCAACCACACACGGGGGAAATCCATCTTTCACAGATTCAAAGAGCTCTGGTCCCTTTTTCTCTAGGTGATGGATCCCTCATAGTATCTTTCCTCCCCTCTTTTTATGGTTCTAAAAACCTTTGAAATAGATGGTTTTGCTAAGTAATGCCAGACACAGTTCATCTTCTCCTTACTTGTTCTTTCTTGTTCCTTGGAATTCTGTGGTTTGTTCATTTTGTTTAGCTTAGATGGAAATATGCTTTTTATTGTTTTGTTTTGGTTTTTTTTGGCTTACAAAGCTTAAACCAGGAAGATTGGCACATCCACATACATTTTGTCTAGGAGAAAATTGTTTTCTACCTTACTTAGATTGTTTGGATGAACATATTTTACTCAGATATTTCCAGCATAAATAGAGAACTCTTGACCCACTAACACTCTATATATCACATACTATTATTAATGGCTAGAATCACCAGTTGTCATTTAATACGTGACATAATACTTTTTCTGGATAAATATTATGACAGCCAGGTGTTCAATGAAATGTGTTTGTATCCGATAAAATCAGTGTTTACGGAATAGTGAGCCATTTTCCATTTGACATTCAAGGTCACTCACAGGGGCCTATTTGAAATATGACTGTTAACTTAATATTTTCCAGCACTTGCTAGATGTGAGGCAGTCCTGATCAGAAAGTTCTACAGATGTTGACTCTCCTAAGATCCCATGACTGGTATCAGCAGCTTAGTATCTCCTCATCAGTTACCTTCTATCTCCATTTGTTCAAGAACTCCTCCTAAATGATAAGAACTAGGACCATCAAATTTGATGTACTCCTCCTAAATCCTGCATAACTTGTAGCAGGATCAGGGTTTGGTTGTGCCAGGAAAATGGGATGTGCCAGGAAAATGGGATTGCTTCTCAGAAAACCATGCAGAAAAGAGACAGAACCAGCAGGCAGGCAAAAGGGAGGGCTGGCTGACGGTGTACCCATCCCCATTTGGGACTGCCACAGCCCCAAGCCGAATGTTTTAGGGAGAGCGGGGGGAGGTGCTGAAGCACACCCTCCCCCAGATTTGTATGAGGGCATTGCTGGCTGTTCCCCTTTGTCAGGGAGTAAGGGAAAAGTGCACAGTTCTCTGCATTCCTCACTCTGGTTTGGGAGTGCGGGGGGTGGGGGGGGCAGGGGGCAGACAAACCTGGACTAGCTCCATCCAAGGGACATTCACCCCTCCTCCAGCTGTGCCCGCTGGAGCTGCAGCAGCCATGGAGAGGCACTTCTCACGTGGCCTCAAGCTGCTGTGGTGAGAGAGGGCTGGGGTAGTCTTCTCTTCCTTGGGCAGCAGCATAGTGAACCTCTCATCCCCAGCCCCACCCCAGAGCAATGATTAAATGAAGCATGGACATTTTCATTTTAGTTTCCAAGAACCAAACATTAATTGAGTTAAGGGCCCGAGTAATGCTGTGTAAATCTTCTAGTAACTACTAATGTAGAAACAGCTATTTTGACAATATGACAATCCTTTTTGTTTGTGAACTCAGTTCTGCTTTTTTTATAACATGTTCATAGATCAGCAGTTCAGGTGGGAAAAACAACTGGATTTGATTGTAAAACATTTTAGAGAAATATAATTGATGACCTACAGGATGTTGAAATTAATTTTAATTTACATCATTACCATAGAGTCAAAAAGCTGATATGCACGTACACAAAAAGAAAGTTAAAAATTTACAGTTGATTGCTTCTACTGAAGGTTTGTGTTTGGGGATTTTATTTTTTGCAGTGAAGAGAACATTTTTATAGACAATAAATAGTAAACTATACTTCAAATGTTCTTCAAATGCGGACAGAGGTTGCTCCGTGGGATAGCTCGGACCCTCCCACAGACAGGGGCTGCTGCCACCCCATGCTGGTGCCTCAGTATCCGAGGCAGTGGTGTGGGATTGCAGGCAGCCATTCTGCGAGGAGAGCTGCTTTTTAAACTGGTTCCCCAGGCAAACAAGCTCCGGCCTGCCACCCCGCGCTCGTGTCTGGTACAGAGGCAGCAGCGCAGGATAGCAGGGGGTTCCCTGGCAGTGGGCCGGAGCACACTGGATGCAGCCTTAACCCCAGGGACTATCCAATAGTCGTGTAACTGCCTAAATTTCATGCTGTTACATGACTATTTAATTACAGTATCTAACATCCCTGAATACTAGTGGCCGTGTTTTCCTTCTACAGCTCTAATTTTTTTTTTTTTAAAGAAATGTAGCTGAGGAAATTCTGAGAGAAACCGACTGAGTTGGTTCTTTTCTTTATTAAGCTTAGATAGACCTCTCTTGTTTTGGGTGAAGGATTTTTTTTTTTTAAACTATACAGCACAGGGACATAGACTGCAGATTCCATCTCACAAGCATACTCTGAGGTTCATTGTAGGCATGTTAAATTTAGATTAATTAACTAATCGAATAGTCGACTATTCGATAAGTCTATAAGGGCGCCTCTGTCTTTGAACTGTAGCAAGAACCCAGTAGGAAGCCCTACAAGGAGTGTGGGGCCAGCGGGGGACTGGCCCCGCGCTCTCTGCGGTGCCTGGGAGACGTACATTTCAAAGGGAAGCCTCCTCTTCCCTGCAGAACTTCTGCTTTTTTCGTTTCTTGTGGCAGTTCAGCCTTTGAATGTTACAAATCAATTACATTTTTCAAACTTCCTGGGAAGTTCTCCTTCTATTCTCTAGTTCTGAATCTTACCATACAACCAAAAACTAGGAGACAAATTAGAGAGAGAATAATTTAGAAATACATATTAAAACGGTTGAAATGAAAAGTTCCTCAGGCCTCTTTATGATAATTTATGCAAAATGCAGGTTGATTAATTGTATGTTAAATATGTTGTGACATGTCCATAATATATGATCGTAACTCATCTGCTGTCATCTTCTCTTAAGCCACATCTTCCCCATCTCTGGGGATGGGCTTCCCTACTAGTTTTATGCTTATAATTCAGAGCCTTTTCCTGAATGTGGCTTCTCGATATACACTTTTTGAAGCCCATCATGAATAAATGAGAAATTAATTCTGTGTTTTGTAAATTAACAGGAATTTTAATCAATTGCTTAATAATAATAATAAGTAGAACTTGAAGTTACAGTGTTCTGCAAATTTCCTTGTTTTCTCCATCCCATTTATAGTTGTACTGATCTTCGTTTCCATCAAGATGATGGGAATAGAAAGTTTTCTGAGCAGATCTTATTTATGAATTTCTCTAAATGACCTCTTCACCATTGCAAACACTCACATAATGAACACACTCCTTTTAGCATGAAGTGGGTTTTGCTTTTCTTGTAGTCATGATAAATCTAAGCTAAGAACACTCAGAATGTTATCCATGTTAAATTTCAGATTTACATGCAGCTTTTTGTTTTTTGTTAAAGTTTGTATTGCTTTATAAAAATGGTTCTCAATCTGAATTAAAGAGGGTTGATTTTCTGGCTCTAGTTTTAAGACTCACTGTTCTTCCCTGCTCTCTATATCTACATAGAGGAACACAGCCCATTTGTAGAAGTTTGCTTGCTAGACCAATTACATAAATAAAATATATCCAGAATTTTCCTTAATTGCAGATAACGACAGCTTCCGCTTCAAAAAGTGACAGACAACTTTTTCTTTATATTGTGTGAGGGTTTAAATTTAAACTTTCATTTATTTTTGCATTTTAATAGAGTGATTATGGTTACCCTTTGCTGCTTTCTTAAGTAATATTTAGATTCTCATCCCAAAACTCATGAAAATAAAATGTCACCTGGAAGGAAAAGATTACACAGTGTAATAGAAAACTGGTTAAAGAGCTCTAGTCTTTGTGTAAAGTAACAGAGAGGTAGCCGTGTTAGTCTGATCTTGGTAAAAACAAAAAAAGCAGTCATGTAGCACTTTAAAGACTAACAAGAACTTTCATGGGGCAGCATGCTTCTTACTACAAAGAGACTTTAACACCATATTACAGAGGGAGACTTTAGAACTTTTATTTATGCTAAAATTCAACACATTGTAAATTAGATTATAATTACCTTACACATTACAAAGACAGCCTCCCCACCTTTTGATATTTGTAGTAACTTCAGATTAATTGACTCTTACAAGAAGCAATTTCCTCCTTCCTTGTCTCTTCCTTGTCCCCTCGACCCCACCTTCTGTTCTATGTAGCTCATTTGTTAGTTTATAATTTGTTTTCTTGTTTCATTGTATCCCTCTGTTTTATAATGGTCATGCCAATTCACTTTCAGAATAAGTGGGTCTGCCCCACGATAGTTCATCACCTAATAAACTATCTTGTTAGTCTTTAAAGTGCTACATGACTGCTTTTTTTTTGTCTCTATGTAGTTACACTATTGGATGGGAGAAACTCATTGATTTGTATTTTAAAACAACTAGTTATGCAGTCTTTACTTGATGGTATACAGCAATGCACAGCGAAGGAAAAATAGGGGCCTAGAAACTGATTGTGCAAGTGTAAGTCTTATGAGTACTTACGTGATGTTAGAGGTACCACTTACGAGTAAGGTCTGCTTAATCAGTATCTTTGCTATATATTTTATGACTAGCACATTTACCTAGCATTGCTCAGGTCATTAAGGTGGGGCTCAGGGTTGGGTGTATGGTGGGTGCAGGACTCAGGGCAGGGGTTTGGGGATAGGGGAGCTCAGAGCAGGCAGCTGAAGGTGTGGAGAGGTGCAGGCACCAGGGTTGGAGGATGAGGAGGGGCTTAGGGTAGCAAACTGGAGAGTGGGGGTGCAAGGATAGGGTAAAGAGAGACTCAAAGCAGAAGATGAGGATGCAGGAATCGGTGTGAGCGCTTAGGGCAGGGGACTGGCTGGTGCAGGAGGCTGGCTGATCCCTGGGGCTTGCTGGGATGATGTGGGCCATGCGGCCTGGCCACTGGTTCCCTGGGGCTGCCCGCGGTCATATGGCCCAACCAGTAGCACCTTACCCACATACAGTGGGCAGCAACATCCAGTGCCCCACCCCTGGCTGGTCACTCTCTTACTGGTGCGCCTGCTCCTCGAGGTCATTCTGCAGTATAACTGTGCCTGTTAGCAGACTCCTCTCCTTGCGTTTTAAGAGAGAGTGTCTCATTTCAGGTGAATCCCATTGCCCTGGCACAACCAGATCCTTACCTTGCTTAAGTTATGATAAGGGGAAGCTGAATACCAAATTTGGTGCTCCTAGCTCTTACTGTTTGAAGAGTTCTTGAACAAACAGACAGACAGATGGACAGCCACACAAACGCTCTCAAATATATAGTAGATTTGCTCTACCTAGGGCAAAGATTTGCCAACTTTCTAATCACACAAAATCAAGCACTCTTCTCCTGCTCCTTGCCCCACCTCTTCTCCAAGCACTGCACCTGCACTGCACCTTCTCCCACACCCTGGCCCCCTCACTCCATACCCCTTCCTTCCATTGCTTCTTCACGCAGTGCACAGTCAACCTGAGGAACTCCTTGCCAGAGGAGGTTGTGAAGACCAGCACTTCAACAGGGTTCAAGAAAGCACTTGATAGATCTAACCTCCATGAATTTATCAATGCTTGTTAGCCAAAATGGCTAGGAATGGTGTCCCTAGCTTCTGTTGTCAGGGGCTGGAAATGGATGACAGGAGAGGGATCACTTGATGATTACCTGTTTCTGTTCACTAGCTCTGGGGCATCTGGCATTGGCCACTGTTGGAAGACAGGATTAAGGGCTAAATGGACCTTTGGTCTGACCCAGTATGACTGTTCTTATTGTTCTCCTCCACCCTCATTCACTTTCACTGGGCTCCAGCTGGGGGTGCAGGCTCTAGCGTGGGACCAGGGGTATGAAGGGATTAGGCTGCAGGAAGGAACTCCCATGCTGAGGCAATGGAGTTGGGATGCAGGTTCTGGGGTAGGACCAAAGGTGAGAGGTTTGTCCTGCACAATGTTGGGGTGTGGACTCTGGGAGACAGTTGGGATGTATGTGGCGACTCAGGACTGTAGCAGGAGGTTGGGATATGAGAGATGATGTGGGTTATGGGCTCTAGGAAGGAATGTGTGTTCAGGAGGGATTCTGACCTGAAGCAGGGGCTGGAGATGGGGGGGCTCCGGCCAGGTGACGCCTCCGGTGGCTCCTGGAAGCTGCCAAAACCAGCTCTTGGGCAGAGAGGACAGGTTGCTCTGTGCGCTGGCTGCACCTGCAAGCATAGCCCCTGCAGCTCCTATTGGCCACGTTTTTGGTGAAGTTGGCACACGTTTTTGGTGAAGCCAACACACAAAGCTTCCTTAGCTGCCTCTGCACCTAGGAGCTATACGTGCTGGTCACTTTTGTATGTCGCGTGGGCTTGGGCAAGCATAAAGCTTGCGTTAGCCCCGCTGCACCACTGACTGGACTTTCTAATGGCCTCGTTAGCAGTGCTGACCGGAACCACGAGGGTCCCTATTTGACTGGTTGCCTACTTGAAAAAGGAACATCTGGCAACCCTAGCTCTCTTGTTGCTGTATATTGTTGAGCAGACTTATAAGACGTTACCTCCATTCTACGTTACGTTATATGGCCTCCGTTCTAAAGTTGTTGTGTACTCTGAGAGAGAGTCTAGTTTATTGGTTCCTTGTAACTAAAAAGTAAAAGTAAAAATGTGTGGCACCATACTGAGATATGATTGATGTTTGCATTGTTGCAGGGTTGTTAATTTGGTGAAAGTTTATTACAACTACTGTACTATTTGAATCTGTGTGCAGAAGTGATTTCAGTTTCTTCACAGCATGAAATAATTTCGAGGCATGATTTTCAATAGGAGAGTAAGACCTTTAGGCAGAAATGGATGCAAATGTTTGTGGGAATGTATTGCTTGTTAGGCACAAAAGTGTGCCCAATTATTTGAAAGCCTGCACTGGGATAAGAAGTACATGATTTTCTATCATGTTACTTCCCATTGTGACTCTGTATGTATGTATAACCTGAAAGTGAAAGACTTTTGTGGGAATTAGCTTATCAGTTATGGTGTTGTGCTACGTTTTTTGATCTTGCATGCACAATACAAAACCAAATGATATTGCCATGGATTTTGGGATGGTATAGGTAGGCATAGTGATAATTGAAGAAGGGAATGAGATTGTTTTGATATGACTAATAAGTTGAATGTGTTTTCTTATTCTGGATATTTTTTATGCATCCTCTAATTATCAGATATTTTATACTTTGCACAAAATGGTCATAAACCCACCCTCACCAATCATGCCAATGTAGATATAAATTGTACGTTGAAACACAGAAAATAGCTAATGAACAATAAAATATAATACTGCGTTTTTTATTATTAAGCTAAATATTTTAAAATGTGTATTCTTATCCTGGGAACACTAATTGAATTGACCATGTAACACCCTGATATTTTAATTTCTCCTAGTTTGTGGGGACATCCATGGACAATTCTTTGATTTGATGAAGCTGTTTGAAGTAGGAGGCTCTCCTGCCAACACACGGTACCTCTTCTTAGGTGATTATGTGGACAGAGGGTACTTCAGTATTGAAGTAAGTTTGTTGTTTCTTTTTGAATACAGGGCTATTTGCTTGATTTACATCATCAGTTTTAATGTTTTGAAATATTTAGCTATTTTCCTAAAGAAAGGTTGAGTCACATTTCTTAATAGTCTAAAACATTATTTGCCAATAAGTATAGCCTTTCCACTATATTTAATACTTTTTTTTTGCTAACCAGGAGTATACATTGATTACATAATTGTGCATAGAAGTAATGTTATAGCTTAACATATTCACATTCTTATTTTTAAAATGGTTTTATGTTAGAAAATAAAGAATGGTACATTTCTTATTTACTAAATGATTAATTTTTTCTTGTGTTGTGTAAAGGTCAGTTTGGATGCACATTTGAACTAAAAAATGCTCAAAATAACATTTTAAATTATGTTTTATTAGTTAAATAAACTACCTTAAAATGTGCTAGATACATTGGACAATATTTTTTTTTCCAAAACATTTTGCACCTACAACTAAATGTAGGTACTACAATAATATAAGTAATTGATAAGTGTACAAATAAATAATAATAATCTATGGCTGGTGAATTGAACTCATATCTGGTCATTATGTCTATTGAGATTTTAGAACTAGTAGATCTCATCCTCTCACAGCCAGTGTTTATTCATAGTGTTTGTAAAGGACAGAAGGAGTGCTGACCAACACCCACTGACTAAGGGGTTAAACTCAGATAGCTAGGAAAAGTGCTGGCCGGGGGCCGAGAGATAGAGGGATGAAATTTGAATTGGATATAGGTTCCTTTCCTGCTTTCTTTGTGTGTAAAAGAAAAACCAGGAGTTGAGACACACAGAATGATCCAAGACCATACCATGTTTCCAAGATCTCAGGACAGGGAGCTGGGCTTGATGGTAGAAAGATTATTTTGGGGAAATGTAGAAGAAACATACTCTGGTCAGTTTTAGTTCATGCTACAGCAGTGTTTCTTAAACTTTTTAAGACCGAGGAACACCAAACAATATATATATATTTTTATGGGGAACACCAAGGATTTTTTTTTTAAGAATAAAAAAAGCCCCCAGGGAAAGTTGTTGAGAGAGGGGGGGAAAAAAAGGAGGCTTGTCCTTTTAAGGACGGCCATTCCCCAGGGAACAGTTGTTGACCAAAAAAAAAAAAAGCCCCCAGAAAAAAGTTGTTTTGGGTGGCGGGGAGAGGAGGAGAGAGGCTTGTCCTTTTAAGGTTGGCCATTTTGAATTCTGTTTTCTCTGCGACACACCTCCAGAACACACTTTAAGAAACACTGTGCTACAGCAAGACCTTCCTCTTTTTGAGAGAGCTTTTTCTAGCCTAACCAGAATGGTCCCTATAACAAAAGAAGAGCCAAAGATGTTGTCAAATCTACTAGCTGCCTCACTTTGCTAGTGTAATTATATTGGAAGCATTCAGATATTATGGTGAAAGGTGCCAGAACAAAATTCAAAGGCAAATAGAACTGGAAAGCTAAGGAAGAACAGAAATAACCTGGTTTATACTGCTTTGGCCTACCACCTGTTTTATGTTAAGCAGTGCTGAATTAGGATAATATTTGGGTAGGAGCCCTATGGTAAAATACAGGTCTTGCTAGAATTGGTTTTGTTGATTCAGTAAGTAGCAGTCTTCATTCTGAATCTGTCCTGATCTAGTTCACAAGCAAAAAAGAGTGGAGTATCATGTCTGGATGTGTAGACACCAGATTAACTAGCTAGAATTTCAACAGTAGTTAGTGCTAGTGTAGCTAAGATGGAAGCATAGAGAAAGGTGTGAGACTAGAGTGCAGCATAGAGGACCCATCTTCCAGATACAGTGTCAATCATAGCTACTATAAAACATTTAGAAAGATATGAGAAACTTTAATATGTAAGAATGCTCTGTCTGCCTTACACGGGTCTAGTCAAAAAAACTGCAGCTCTTATCTCAAGAGGGTTGGAATAAGCTTTAATAGAAGGTGAACCCTATCTAATGTGACATAGGTAATGCTTCCACAGACCCAATTCAATAATGAAGACTTAAAACTGCATCAGCTGTGGCAAATTTAGGACCTGTAATTTACCACAGGTGCCTTCCAGTGCAACTGTGAACAGGCTTACATGACATGACAGGAAAAATGCCTGAGCCTATCTGTGCTACAAATCGTGTTTAAGCTCTCCCCCACTACACACCCTCTTCCTTTTTCTTGGACAGTGCAGATAAGGGGCTGTTAAGCCTTCAGCTGCTTACAAGTATGTTCTATGGGGCAAAATACTCATGACATACAAATAAACATATCACTTTCTGGCTCCCACCGCTCAGCATCCCACAGCAGTTTGGAACTGACACAATGCCGTTCAAACCTGGCTACGTTGCCATGGTGGGCGAAATTATCCCTATCTGTAGGCTGCCAGGAATTTAGAATCCTTCTGGGTGAAAGGTGCTATGTAAGTGGAAGCCATTATCATGGCAAACAGAATTGAAATTGCATAGGGTAAGAGGAAAGAATTTGAAAATGCAAAGGGAAGAGGTTAAAGCAAACTGAATATCTAATAAATGAGTATGCAGAGTAAATAAAAATAGATATTTTGGGTTGATTAAAATATAGTTCATGCTTAATAGCACAATAAAATCTGCAGGCGTATTATAGACTTTAAGGCCAAAAGAGACCATCATGATGATCTTGTCTGACACACACTGCAGGACACAGAACCTCACCCGCCCACCCCTGTAGTAAGTCCATTACCCTGTGGCTGAGTTACTGAAGTCCTCAAATCTTGATTTAAAGACTTCAAGTGACAGAGTATCCACTGTTTACTCTAGTTCAAATTGGCAAGAGACCTCTCCCAAAAAAGCTTAACTTTAGGCATGTTAATGGTCCCGTTGACATTAGTGGGACTTTTTACATGTGTAATATTAAACATAGTTAAGATTTTGCAGAATCAGGGTCTAAAAAAACAAGTTATATGTGTATTGAATAAACAAGCTTGTTTGCTAGACAGAAAAATACAAGAGAGAGAGAGCCTCTTGTGACTAAAAGAGACATTCTTCACTGATTATCTTTCTTTTCCTTTGGTTGTTCCTCAGTGCTTCTTTATATAGAGTAACAATCCTCCACAGATCAGAGCATCTTACTTAGGTAA
Organism: Apalone spinifera; assembly: GCA_030068395.1. NCBI lineage: Eukaryota > Metazoa > Chordata > Testudines > Trionychidae > Apalone > Apalone spinifera. The sequence continues at coordinate 22,728,632 of JANRFK010001234.1, read as the reverse complement.
ACTCACTTCCTAGACTCATGACCTTTCCATGTTTGTGGAATATTTCAGGTTTTTAACAGTGGAGTATGGAATTCTCAATTTGCCCTCTCAAGCAAAGTCAGTCCAGTCATGAATAAAATGTATCGAAATGAATAACACAGGCCAATATTTTTTAATAAAAAATACGGTGATATGAGTGACTGCAGAAACAGTACATAGAGGCAGTCAGCAGATCAAAGGATTTTATATGGATTTGAAAACTCTTAATTCATCCAGAAGGTCAAATCCCTCGTAGCTTGTGCCATATAGTTTAGGGTTGCCAATTTTGGTTGGAGAGTTCTTGGAGGGTTCATTGCATGACACAGTTTTTAATTAAAAGATTAATCTTAAATTTCTGGAGTCTCCAGGGCTATCCTTGAAAAATGGCCACTTGAAAAATGTTTGAAGTAGCCCCAGGCCATCCTGGAAGGAGTGGGGCCTAAACAGGAAGGAGCAGGGCTAACCCTTCCCCAGACCATGATTGGTCTGGGGGTGGGGGAGCCCCTTTGCCCCCCTTCCCACTAGGCACCCATACTCTGGAAGAGGCTTGGCATGCTCCCCCACCCCCAGACCAATCAGAGTCTGAGGGGTGGGAGCATGGGAAGCCTCCTCCTGCCCTTCGAGGAGCATGTGGCATTCTGAAGTGCCATGAGCTCCTTGCAGGGCCAGGACAGGAAGAAGGAAGCTTCACGCAGCTCCCCCACTTCCAGGCCCTGATTGGCTTGGGGGCGGTGGAGTGCGTGAAACCTTCTCCTCTCTGCCCCTGCCCTGTGAGTGGCCTGGAGGTGAGGGAGCAGCAGGGCCTCTGCGGGCCATATCCACCACTTGGCGGGCCAGATCTGGCAGGCAGAGGCCCTTTTGCCCACCCCATCATATACATATATAAAAATGGTACTTTTCACCAAACTCTTAACAAAAAAGAACCCTAACTATAAAGTACCCCAAATTTAATGCAGTAATATTGTATGCTTATTTAAATGACATTTTATAATTGCCCATCCTTGCCCTCATATATAGAGGCTGAAATGTTTCATCAAATTTCATTAGGGAAATTCTAAGCATTTTTGACAGGTTTGGCAAAACAGTTAATAGAAAATAAGAATTGTCTCAAACTTCAAAACAAAATGTGACTCATGTTTGAGGTTCATAAATTTACCCAAGTCAGCTTTTCCTGATTATATCATCTGGAAACACAAGGTCTGAAATGGCAAAAGAAACTGACCCTTGGTATTTCCAACATAAACCAAGTACTTGGGGAAGAGGCTGAGCTTCAGAAATTTCCACTCTGATTTCCAGACCAAAATTGGTTTAAAGAAGCATCTGAAATTTTAAATCCCTACATGATCTCCGCCTGTTAAAAATTATTTATAAACCGCTTCCAAGAAATAAGTTGCATAAAAGTAAATATTTTTGCAGAGTACATTCTAAGTGAATAAGGTGTTTACTGAATGCTGGAAAATGATAGTTTATTTTTTCCTAAATTCCCCTCCTCTCACCACTTTCCAGTGCCTTATGAGGGAAATAAATGCCTTTAACCTTTCCTGGTAGCCTGAATTCTCCAATCAGTTTTGTAGTAAACCACTTATTGACAGTACATTTTTTTGGACAGGGAGGTAAGAGTTTGTGTGAAGTTAGTTTATTTTATTTTTATTTTTATTTTTATTTTATTTCAGAATGAATAAGACTGTTCTTGAAACTTTTAAGGATCCAAGGTTCTCCCTTCTTTGGTAGAGTTCTTTCCCCATGCCCACAAGTGTCAATTTTTCAGACCCAGCCCTACAAGAAAGAACATGTTCCCTGAGGCCTTATTTTCCACCAGTTTTGGTGAAGTATCTTAGTTCCAAAATGGTCTATTTTCAAATTGCACAGAAGCCCAGTTTGGGGACATGTCTTTATTCCAGGGCAAGTCAATGTCCTCTATATTGCTGAGCAATAGCAGAATCAGTTCAGATACTCCAGAGCAAGACCTGATAACAATATCACCAGGCTGATGTATGTTAATGAAAAAGTGCCAATTAATCTGAGGACAACTAGCAGTTGTGCCTAACCAAAGAATGAAGCTTGACTCATCTCTAAGAGGATCTCTTCATAGAGCTCCCCCAATAATGGGAGTGTGAAGTTTGCTTCCCCCCCATCCACTGAATGAGTCACAGACGTATCCTCTAAATTCACATTTTGTTGTTCCCTTTTTCTGTTGTTCCCTTGTGCGGTCTTCACCGTCTCTTGGGGGCCCCACCACCCCCTGCAATTCCTGGCTGTCTAGCTCTGTTGGAGCTATACTAGCAGAGCCTCCTGAGAAAAAGTTCAATCCGTGTGCAAAGGGTGAAAAGATACAGAAGGGTCTGTTACGTTTTCAGGTAATCTTCATGGGGGCTCCTAACAGCCTGTCTGCCTTTTTCCTGTCCCTTTCCCTGAAGCAGATTGCAAACACAAAAGGAACCGTTTGTGGGCCCCAGAAAAAGGGAGGGAGATTATATCATGGAGGCAGCTGATCACGCCATTGCCACCCCCACTCTAGCTCGCCAACAGGCAAAGGCAAAGGGAGCAGTTGCCATGGGGCCCAGTGATTCAAAGGGGCTTGGTGCTCACAGCCACTCCCACTGCTACAAGGCCCTTCATATTGCCACCAGAGTGCTGTGCTGCACAGTCTGGACAGCTCTGAAGCTGGAGTGGGCCCTGTGCTTCGGGCACCGTAGAGGGCTGCCTGTCACCCTTTGTAGAGCGTGGAGCCACTCCCTCACCTTGTTCATTCCCAGGCATGCGAACACCATCAGCTCCTCTCTAGATACATGTGCAGGAATGAGGAGAGGTCCCTTGGACAATTTGAGCCTGACCAGGTGATCCTAATGGCACAAAATTGGGATCGCAAAATAATAAAATCTGATTCAAGAGAGAAAAGTTCAAAATTTAAGTTCCTTAAAGCAGCGGCGAGCAATAATTTTTGAAGTGGCCTGGAAGGGGCGGGGCCTAAAACGGAAGCCAGGATGCTTCTGGGCTTTCCCACCCTCAGACCACAATTGGTCTGGGGATAGGGGAGCCCCTTTGCCGCCTCTTCCCACTAAGTACCCATGCCCCTGGGAGCGCGGGAAGAGGCTTCGCACGCTCCCCCATCCCCAGGCTAATTAAGGCCTGGGGGCAGGGGAAGTGTGCAAAGTTTTCTCCGCTCTGCCAGGAGAAAACTTTGAAGTGCCATACACTCCTGGCAGGGTGGGAGGAGACTTCATGCACTCCCCGACCCCCAAGCCCTGATTGGCCTGGGCGTGGGAGAAGCGTGTGAAGTTTCCTCCACCCTGTGAGGAGCGTGCAGCTCTTCAAAGTGCCACGTACTCCTCGCAGGGTGGGAGGAGGCTTCTCATGCTCCTCTGCCCCTAGGGCAATCAGAGCTTGGGAGCGAGGGAGCACACAAAGCTTCCCCCACCCTGCGAGGCGCACGGCACTTAGAAAAGTGCTACGTGCTCCTGGCAGGGCGGAGGAAACTTCGTGCACCTCCCCCGCCCCCAGATCCTCATTGGCGTGAGAGCGGCAGGGCCTCCGTGGGCTGGATCAACCCACTTGGCAGGCCGGATCTGGCCCATGCTGGCCCTTTTGCCCACCCCTGTCCTAAAGGGTTTGTTTAAAAAACAGAGTGAAGCACTTCAGAAAATTACTTGTTAGCTCATTTGTTTTAGAAAGAGTCTATTTAAGAAATGAACTAGGGATTGAGCTGAGCAGTTAGAAAGGGAAATAACTGCAGCACCAGTATTTTACATATGATCATTTCAAATAAAATCATATGGGAAACCCGTTAGAAGAAAGCACTTCAGTAACTAAGCCTAGAGGTGATAAAGGAGCATGGAAGTGTCAAAACAAGATGATAAAGCAGCCTGGGAATACTCAACAGATGGTAAAAAGAAAACTTAATGTCTAAAATATGCTTCTCAAAGAACCCATTAAAATGAAAACAACCCTGATTCTGGCCGGGAGAGGAGCAATGGCTACATTGTAGATTTCACAAGGGAAGATTAAAAATTCCACAACAGCAGCAACACCGTTATTTTGCCTTTTTAAATTGTAATGCCTCATGTAACCTCTGGATGCATGTGCATCAGATATAAAATGACACAAGATAAAACAATGGAATTCACAATAAAATCGACTCAACAAAAACTAATGTCACTAGATAAAGTTCCTAACATAATAGGCTTCCTCTCTCGCTACACACAGTTTCAGACAGAACTTGAATTAAGAGACAGTATCTGTTTATCCTGAAAGCCTCCACACCCATGAATGCATGCACACAGGGAAATCCTTTCCCCATTAAAATCAATGAAAATTTTACCATTAATTTCAGTGAGGTTAGGATTTCACCCTCTGGGTCTGTAAGATGAGAAATGAAGGCCTGGTCTGCACAAAGATTTTGTATCTGTATAAATATTTGTTAGGTTGTGATTTAAAAAAAAAAAACAACCACAAAATAGCTATGTCAATACTGCCAGTACTGTTAGTAATGCTGGGACAATAATGGGTCTAAAGGTAGCCTAATATTGATATAATATAACCCCTTTTCTTAACTTACAGCAGTATCAGTATTTTAATACGAATACGGCTGCATCCACACTAGAAGGGCTTACCACTTTTACTGGTATACTTAAAATGGCATCAAGTATCAGAGGGGTAG
>JANRFK010001234.1:22702946-22713211 GCA_030068395.1 Apalone spinifera | reverse complement strand
GGTAGGAGAGTATGCCAAGCTTATTCCAGGGCATGGGTGCCTAGTGGGATGGGGGGGCAAAGGGGCTCTTCCACCCCCAGACCAATCATGGTCTGGGGGTGGAGTAGCCCTGCCCTTCCTGATTAGGCCCTGTCCCTTCCAGGGTGTCCTGGGGCTACTTCAAAAAATTTTGAAGTGGCCCCTGGGCAAAAATTGTTGCCCACCCCTGATGTAGACAGTACTTTGAAGTTGTGGCTTGACCTAGAGCTCAGGCTCTGAAGCCTAGGGAGGGGGGATGGGCATCAGACTGAGTGTTTGAGGGTTGGAAGCTCGCTTCTGCAGGCTGTGCAGGCTAAGGAGACGAGGGAAAGAGAAAAATGTCATTTATATTTGAATTTATGGGTCGAACCTCTCTAGCCCAGCACTTTCTGGTCCAGCAAAATTTGTGGTCTAGCATGAGTTTAGTCAGCCAGATGTCCACCTATCATGGCCGAGGCCACATTCCCACAGTCCCAGAATGTTTACAGCTGCTAGTCCTGGCTCCCAGTGTTCTGTGCTGGCTCTAATTTACCTCTAACTGTCTTCTACGAGCCCCGTAAGCAGTGGAAGTGTTGGTAATGCTGCTAGACATTTGTGATTTTAGCAAATTCTCTGATTCGGCCATGGTCAAGTCCCAAGCATGCTGGACTAGAGAGCTTCAACCTGTAGTTGGTAGGCCTACAGGTCCAAGAGTGAGGGAGCCATATATGATGTTTTGCCGTTTCACTCAGACCAATAAGGATTGTGTCACTGTGTCCTGTAACCCCCAGGCCATTTGTACTGCACAGCTTTGGCTTGGAACCATGACACCCGCAGCCGGCTTTACAGCACACTGACTTCACTCTGGCATCCCCCAGCCTATTTTCAGAGAGGTGACTCTAAGAGCCTTTCCAGTTCTGAATCTCTCCCAAACCAGCCCCTCTCACTGTAGCACTCATTAAATCTTACCATGTTTGATGCTCCTTCAAAGAGACAGTAGTACACTGGGCCAGCCTGTTGGTTTGGCCGAGGATTTTAATTTTCAGTTTTGAAATAGTGCTCTGAGATGGTGGTTTAATAAAACAAGGATTATTAAGTTATTTAAATGATACCAAGTAGAAAGAACTGAAATAGAAATGGTTATAAACAAAATAAAAATATGCTTCAAAGACCAAAACCCAAAAAAGTTTTGTCACTTTCCACCATGACTGGCCATTCTTTAGCTGGGTTTCAATATCCTTTATCTAGAATAGGGTGAATTCATCTCTGCCTCCCTAAGACATTTTAAAAACACATTTCCAACACACATCTGTTATTTTCTGAATATAGTCCATATATACCTCATGCAGTGACTTTTTTTGGTGAGGGAAGGGGATCAGCCTGTCACCAGTTTACAATGATTGTTTCAGGCCTGATATGAGTTAGTCCAGAGAACCTTCTGCCATTTGGTATCAGGCAGAATGGGCCCCGAGGGTAACACCTCCCTTCTGACAGTACTGCAGAAGAATCTGGCACTGGCTGAACATTAGTCTTATTGCTGATCCTTCTTTCCTGTCTAGAAGAGAATCGCTTTCTCTTTGTTTGATCCCAGGTTTCAAAGCATAATATCAATAAGTATTCATAATTCCTCATATAGTGTTCATGCATATGTCTCACAATAATATGAAGCTCCAGTGGTCACTGGCTTCCAGAAAGACTTTACTTGGCATACAATAATATAACATACAATCAGTTAATTCTATTGATTATTCTTTATGGTTCAGATTTCTTGTTCTTCCCTCTGGGGGGGTCTGGACGTTAGTTGTCATGACAGAAAAATACTTATATATTTTAAAATATGGATGCTTAGCCTGCTGTAAGACAGGTTTAACAGAATGAGACAGAAAATCTGGTTTCACTAAATCACACTGTCCTTTTAATAGTGCTGCGTCAGTCCAGCCAAGGAGATATTGATGCAACAACCAAATACTACCAGACTGGTGTATTAGCAATGGTGAAACATTGTTAGCTTATACAGAGATCAAAAATAGGCTCTAAAATGAAAAAATCCTCCAATATTTTTAACATCTCAGGTGAGAGATGTTACAGTTTATTATAGGTATAAATGTATTTGTGTCTTATTCTAGTGTGAATTTAAATCTTACAAAGTTTTAGGAAGGCAGGTGTCATGCTAGTTATCATACCTGTACCTTAGGGAGATTTATCCCCTGATAATGCAGCACTGAAATAAATCTTATACAGTATTTTATATTGCAAATGTGTAAATTGAAACCATTCTGAATTGATATTTTTCATTTTACTTTTAAAATCTAGGGATTTTCACATTTATATCATTTATTTTTCAAAGGGATTGGCAAATATTAACACATTTTTTTTTCCCCTTTTGAAACTACTAAATGAATCATCATCATAGTCAGGATTACTTGGTATGAGGGTGAGAAATTTATGCAATAATTGTAGCTTTTTCATTGACACCAATTTGATTAAAACATTATCTGCATTTTAATTAGCTGGCAAATACAGCTTTACATTCACTAAAGGTTTGATTACAAAGAAATACTCTTGGCCTAAAAATATGTTGTTTTCACAGTATAACAGAATGATAGGTTAAAATTGTTGAATGCTTAGATTCTACCATAGGGTCATAAACATTTTTCAGAATTTTTTTCATTAACAAGGCTATTCATCCTTGGCAATCAGCAGATTTTTTTTCATAATTATGAATGTGTGTTATTTTATTTTGATGTATTACTGGTACAAAGGCATGAATTATTTAGAGACTGAAGCAAGTTAAAAGTATGGGTTTGCAATGAATATTTCATGATGAGCGTATGAAGGTAGAAATGTAGAGGCCTTCTCTTATTAAAAACTTTTTGAGAGTGGAAAAATGAAAAATCACTTCATTCCTTTCAAATATTTGTTTTTAAAAAGTTTTTTAACAAATCATTACTTATATTGCCTTTGACTTCTAGACAGTGTCGACTTTGATAGACTTGTCAGCCTGATTTATAAATGTATATTTTACAGGTGTTTATATATAGATTTGTGCTGAAAAACATCAATTTTTAATGCTTCTCCTAGTTTTTTATGCTTTGTCTTGGTTGCAGTATGACTTTGTATAATTTGCTAATTTCCAACACAGATTGTCTGAAAAAGAAAGGAATTCTTAGTTGCAGCTAAATAAGGATAAAATAGAAGTTAATGAGAGTATTGCAGGAAGATACTACAGTGTAGAGACGTTGCCTCAGTATTTTAAAATTTGATGGTAGATTCTTTTAATTGAAATAAATTTTCTTTAGGTAGGACCATTTTATTTTCTCTTAACAAGGCTCCAGCGCCTACAGTCAAGTATTCCTCAAATACAGCAGGTCACCCAAAATTTTCAGTTTCACAAGAAGGAGCAAAATGCCCTCTCGTCTTTTAAATGCAGAGATATGATTCACTTGTGCTATAGATGCCACCTCCATCGTCATCAAGTATCTGCTACATTAAAGATGAGAGTAGCCGAGACCCAAGTTGTAAAATATGGGCGTCAATTTTGCAGTTCCTGAAATACAGGCTTCTCACTCCCCTATTTTATATGGATGTTTTCTGGGTGCCTAATATTAACAAATTAGTATTTAATCTATGCATGTTATCAACTTCCTAAATAATAAAGTATAATAAGTTGGTATTTCTGTCTTATTTTTCTTAGTTAGATCGATTTAAGGAACCACCTGCATATGGACCTATGTGTGATATCCTGTGGTCAGATCCCCTAGAGGACTTTGGAAATGAGAAGACTCAGGACCATTTTACTCACAACACAGTTAGAGGATGTTCATACTTCTACAGGTAGGGTGACTTCCTTTATGAATGATTCTCTACAGATGACATGAATTACTTGGCATCATGGACCTTATGTAGAATAGTAATAGATATGTAGCCGTGTTAGTCTGGTCTAGCTGAAACAAAAAACAGGCCTATGTAGCAATTTAAAGACTAACAAGATGGTTTATTAGGTGGTGAGCTTTCGTGGGACCTTACGTGCTTGTTTGCAGTCTGCACCGTTATTCTAATAATACTGTGTGTGTGGGAATGGGGTCTGTGTTGGGGTGTGGGTTTAATTTTATTTTCAGTTCTTTGCCATCATGGAATTGTTCTACCATTTCTGAAAATAATGTTGAGTTTTTAATTAGAGAAGTTTTAAGATAGATTTGAATGAGGAATGTTGGTCATTGAAAGGTCTTGCCATCTGCTGTGCTGAAATGATAGTTAAGAGTTGGCATGAAATGTGCGTGGCTCTTAAACTTCAGACTTTATAGTAGGAGTCTGACATAGTAGTGATAATTTGAGTTTGCTGCTTCATCAACATCAGATCTGAGCAAATAATTTATTCAGTGAATCTTGAATCTATCAGCAATTGTTGTTTTTCTCAAATATTTTTCAAACTTTGAGCATTGTCAATTTGATTGTGAACAGTTTTCTGTGAGAAATTAATGACAGCAGTGTTGGTTAATTGTGAGTGGTCGGATATAGTATATGGTAGAATCATAGCTAATAAAACAGGAAGGAATCTCCGAGGTCATCAGGTTCAGTCTCCTGCATGCATGGCAGAACCAAGCACCATCTAGACCATCTTTGATAGATGTTTGTCCAACCTGATCTTAAAAATCTCTGGTGATGTAAATTCTACAACCTAAACCTCCCTTGCTGCAATTTAAGCCCATTGCTTCTTGTCCTATCATCAGGAGTTGAGGAGAACAACCTTTTAGATACTTGAAAACTTTCATCACGCCCTCTCTGTTTTCTTTTTTCCAGACTAGACAAACCCAATTCTTTCAATCTTCCCTCATAGGCCATGTTTTCTATACCTGTAATATTTTTTGTGGCTCTTCTCCGGATTTTCTTCTATTTGTTAACATCTGCTTTGAAATGTGGCACCCAGAACTGAACACAATTATCAAATCAGTTTTGTACTAACCTTAGAGCAGTTTCTTCTAGGTTGTATTTCCTTAGTTTTCTAATGAGTAGGTCATGCAAGACTTTATCAGATGCCTTACTAATATCTAGATATACCACATCTATCACTTCCCTGTCATCCACAAGGCTTGTTATCCTATCAAAGAAAGCTGTCAGGTTGTCTTACTGTGATTTTTTTTTTTTCTTGACACATCTATGCTGACTGTTACTTATCACCTTTTTATTTTCTAGATGTTTGCAAATTAGCTCCTTAATTATTTGATCCATTATCTTTCCTAGGACAGAAATTAAGCTGGCTGGTCTGTAATTCTCTTAGTTGCCCTTATTTCCCGTTTTTTGGTTGGGCCCTATAGTTGCCCTTTTCCAGTCTTCTGAAATCTCTTCTGTATCCTATGATTTTTCAAAGATTATAGCTAATGTCTCTCATTTCCTCAGTCTGCTCCTTGAAATGCATCCTAGAATATTCATCAGGCCCTGGTGACTTAGACATCTAACTTGTCTATATTTCTGCTCTCTAACTGAATAAGGGAACCAGAAGTTCTGGTGTACAGGTCCATGGTTTTGAATTTAAATTTTGATTCCTGATCATAGAGCTTTGAAATTGGCTTTCCAAGAACATTCATGCCAGTGAAATTTAAGTGTGCAACTATTCCTGGAAGATAAATGCAAAAGGGGCACAAATGCAGCCAAAGCTAGGTTCAAGCTAGTGTGAATGTTGTAGCTTCAGCAAAAATTTGATCTAGCTGCTAGAGGTCAAAGCTCAGGGTTAAATGGGTTCAAGAGACTGAGCTGCTGCCCATGCCACAATGTTCACACTGCTATTTTTAGCAAGCTAGTATGAGTTTGTCTACCCTAGTTGGGAAGCTTGTTCTCAGCTGTAGCAAAGACATACCCTTCTAGTTCCCTTTCTTAAACCTCTTTGTGTGTTTGGAATAATGTGACCATCATTCTAGTGCTCAAAATCAGTTGGCTAACAGAACTAGGTTTCTGGATTCCTCACTGTAAATTAAGTTGATGAAAAAGTTGGATCCAAATAGGAAAAGGAGAGAGATGGCAGTTGAAAGAGAAACGTCAAGAAGAATTCAAAGACACGTGAGAGCCCAGTCTTCTAGATGATTGAGAAATGTTCATCAATAATAGAAAATAATATTGTAAGAAATTCACATTTAATTAGACATATTTGCTATACTGGCAATTTCAAGTAACCTTTCTGAGATTTGATTATTTCCTACAAAGAAATAGTATGAGATAAATGACCTTTCCATCCCACTAAATCTACTATATTCAGCCAAAACCTTTATACTTACCAATCATTTCAGGAAGTGGCTTCAGTGCGTGTGAGACAGTTGAAAGAGCTAAATTTCACAGTAGCCTGATAATCTGTCTTTCCACATTAATGAAGTGGACAAATTGATAGTCCTACTGAATTTAAAACTGCTCAGTGTTTTCCTTTGGAAAAATCTCAACTCTAAGAGATTATGGCCAACACTGTCAAATGCTTTTGTCTGTCTATAGCTTGGGACCTAAATTCATTTATATAGAAATAGGCAAAAATGATTTAACTTTCTTCAGAGTTACTGAGCGCCTGCAGCACTTTGTAAAGGGAACATTTAAGACATATATTTTGAATTCAGTAGAATTTTAGCATGTTGGTTATGTCGGTCCCCGCAATATGCAAGATTCGAAAGGGATGCCGGAAAGGATGAGACCACGACTTGGGGCTGTAAAAAGAGAAACTGATTTTATTTTAGTGATGACTCTCACATCCTGTGACTGAAAACTCGGTCACGTACGTGGACGCCAGACAATCATCAGAATAAAAAATAAACAAATTACCAGATAATATAAAACAATCCTCTGAGTCTTTTCTAAATCACAGTAATTCTCAAAAAATGTCCAGGGGTTAGGAACAGTTGAATTAATACTGATATTGTTCATAGTTAACTATGAACACTATTTTATAAAAGAGAACAGTTAAAAACCTTAACAATAACTATTCATAAACTAACAGGACTCTTTAACTAACTGTCACTTAACAGGCAACAACGGCAACTGAAATTAATCAGAATAGGGATAATGGTGGGGAAGGGGTGTTATACCAGTTCTGGAGACAGCAGGAACACAAGTACCAGCCACATGCTCATAAACTGTCTCCACTCAGGTCGACCAACTCGAAGTACGCTCAGTAAGACTCGAGAGCGGGGGGTGCAAGGCGTCTGGGTGATCAGGCCAGGCGTTCACACGATGCGATTCCCCACTCAGAGGGGGTTCGGCTGCCTGTTTAATTGCCCGGTCACTTATCACTTCATTGGCTGCTCTTTGCTGCAGTGGGTGGAGTAAGCAGGCCTGACCACGAGTCAGCCCATTGGCTGATCTTTGCTGCAGTGGGTGGAGTGAGCAGGGGAACATAATTATTCTATATGCCCTTATATGGAAAGCGCTCCGCCTCACAGACAGAGCCCCCTATACCAGCCTTTTCAGGTGTAATGGGCTGTGGCTCGCCTGCGACGGGCAGCCATTTTTGTTGTTCTGTCTCGGACAGGTTAATGGGTGGTTTTTAGAGATTCTGGAAACATGAATGGAAAGTAGCTACTATGACAAATACATAAAACTGAAATTTTCAGTATGTTGCATTTTGCACCTTTTAACAATCTCTTCTTCCTTCTTCATTCACCAAGATGATTTATTTTTTTCTGTGCCTTCGAAACTTTAAGACTACATGTTGTCTTCAGCCCTTCTCAAGTTAGTTAATGTCAGGCCAAGAAAAATCAAAATACTAGTTTAATGAGGTGGTGTTGATGCAGACTAAAAAGTATTGTTTATAAAAATTAAAGTCATGATGAGACGAGGGATGTTAAAATGTTTAATTTTTTAAACGTGTAACTGCTGTAAATTTCGTTAACATTCAGGAGACCAGATGGGGGCCGGTGCTGCTTTCTGCTTTTAAGCCAGCTTCCAAACAGCTCCCTGTGCATTTTGGCTCTGGCCTTCCCTGCGCCTACTGCCTCTGTATCAGACGTTGGGGGGAGAGGCAAGCAGCTCTACTGGGCCTGCATGCAACATCAGTTAATTGTGTAAATGGCTACATATTTGCATCCCGAAGCAAGATTTCACCTCCCTTAGTCACAATGATAGTATCCCACTCTGTGAATAGTAGTGAGTACCAGTGACAGGATCTGGTCTTGTCTTATCCATACTAAGAGTTCATAGTTTATATGAAAGCCTGTATTCAGTGTTTGTATATCTTTTCTGCACCTGTCAGTCAGTAACAACATTTACATAAATGTATCTTATAGTAATATTGATAATTGATGCTACTTTGAAATATGTATTTCACTTGTTCCTATGGGAGAAGAGCAATTTCCTGTTTAGTCAAATATCTAAGATTACTTTGGTTGTTTTTAGGGGTTTTTTTTCCTTTTGGTAGGTTTGTTTGGGGTTTGTTCGGTTTTTTACGTTTGTATTTAGTCAGTTCTGGTTATGGCCCATTACCTTTCCTGTCTTATACATAAGTACAGTATCACACTCATGTGCTACATTTGATATTAAACTGCTCAAGCTAGTTAAGTCCAGAGCGGAATCTTAGGAGCTTCAAAATCATCTCACAAAATTAGATGAGTGGGCAGCAAAATGGCAGAAGAAATTTAATGTTGATAAGTACTAAGTAATGCACGTTAGAAAATATAATTCCAACTATATGTATAAAATGATGGGGACTAATTTAGCTGCTGGCACTCAAAAGAGAGACCTTGGAGTCATTGTGGATAGTTCCCTGAAAACATCTGCTCAATATGCAGCAGCAGTCAAAAAAGCAAACAATGTTAGGAATCCATTAAAAAAGGGAGTGAGAGTAAGCCAGAATATTTTATTGTGTCTATATCAATCCATGGTATGCCCATAACTTGAATACTGCATGCAGATGTGGTCACCTCTTGTCAAAAAAGATATCTTGGCATTGGGGAAAAAAGTTCAGAAAAGGGCAACAAAAGTTATTAGGAGTATGGAAAGGCTGCCACATGAAGAGAAGTTAATAAAACTGGGACTATTCAGTTTGGAAAGGAGAAGACCACGGGGGATCTGATAGTGATCAATAAAATCATGATTGGTGTGGAGAAAGTGAATAAGGAAAAGTTATTTACTTGTTCCCATAATATAAGAACAAGGGATCACCAAATGAAATTAATAAGTTAAAAACAAACGAAAGAAAGTATTTCTTCACACAGTGCACCGTCAACCTGTGGAACTCCTTGCCAGAAGATGTTGTGAAGACCAGGACTTTTAAAGGGTTCAAAAAAGAACTAGATAAATTCGCGGAGGATAGGTCCATCAATGGCTGTTAGCCAGGGTGGGCAGGGATAGTGTCCCTAGCCTCTGTTTGTCAGAAGCTGGGAATGAGTGACGGGAAAGATCGCTTCATGATTACCTGTTCTGTTCATTCTTTCTGGGACATCTGGCATTGGCCATTGTCAGAAGACAGGATAGTGGATTAGATGGACCTTTCATCTGAGCCAGTATGGTGCTTGTTATGCTATATACTCTGAGAGAGCTCATGTGTACCCACTCTTCTGTGTAGAAAAGATGGGAAATTTGGAAGAGAAACTGGGCAGAAACTAAGAAAATATGTGGAAATGGCAGAAGTACCAAATGACTTTTGTGTTTCAACAATGAGGAATCCTGTGTCACCTTAAAGATTAACAAATTTATTTGGGCATTGAATAAATAGAATAGAATGCCCAAATAAATCTATTATCTTTAAGGTGCCACAAGACTCCACATTGTTTTTTCAGATATAGACTAACATGGCTACCCCCTAAGACTTTTGTGTATTAAGTTTTCACCAAAAAGGTTAGCAGCAATTGGACATCTAACATAGTGAATGCCAAAGAAAATGAAGTAGGATGAGAGGCTCAAAGAGGGGAAAACAAGCTAAAAAGTATGCAAATTAGATGTCTTTACTTCATTGGAGCCTGATGAACTACATCCTAGAATACTCTAGGAGCTAAGTGAGGAGATATTTGAGCCATAACAATTATCTTCAAAAAGTCATTGAAGTTGGGAGAGATTCAGGAGGACTGCAAAAGGGCAAACATTGTGTCAGTCTATTAAAAAGGGAAATAAGAATCATCCAGACTAATCAGTTTAACTTCAGTATCTGGAAATATAATGGAGCAAATAATTAAACAATCAGTTTGCAGACACCTAGAGGAAGATAAGGTGATAAGTTACAGTCAGCATGGATTTGTCAAGAACAAACCACGTGAAACCAATGTACAGTAAACTTCCGATAATCCGGCACCATTAGGACC
>JANRFK010001234.1:22687083-22702554 GCA_030068395.1 Apalone spinifera | reverse complement strand
GGGGTGGTAGATGTGGTATATCTTGACTTCATTAAGGCCCTTGATACTGTTTCACATGACCTTCTTGAGAAACCGAGTCTAGATGAAGGTATTGTATGGTGGATGCAAGGCTGGTTGGAAAGCCATTCTCTGAGATAATCAAGTGAAAGGACATCTCAAGTGGGATCCTGTAAGGACCAGTTGTAGATCTGATTCTGTTCAACATCTTGTTTCAGATAATGGCATACAGAGTATGCTTATAAGGTTTGCAGATCATTCCGAGCTGGGAGGGGCTGCAAATGTTTTGGAGGATAGGATTAAAATTTTAAATGATTTGGACAAACTGGAGAAATGGTCTGAAGTAAAAATGGTGAAATTTATTAAGGATAAATACAAAGTGCTCCACTTAGGAAGGAACAGTCAGTTGCACACACATAAAAATAGGAAATGATTGCTGAAGAAAGGAGTCTGGGGGTACCGGTGTATCATAAACTAAATAAGAGTCAACAGGGTCATGTTGTTACAAAAAAAGCAAACATCATTTTGGGACCTGTTAGCAGGAATGTTATAAGCAACACACGAGGAGCAATTCTTTCACCCTTTTCCACATCAGCTGGAGTTTTGTGTCCAGTTCTGAGTGCCCTATTTCAGGATAGATGTGGTCAAATTGGCAAAAGTCTAGAGAAGAACAAGAAAAATTATTAGTTGTGAGGAAAGATTGAAAAAATGGGATTGTTTAGTCTGTAGAAGAGAGAGGACATACGTTTTCAAGTACATAAAAGGTGGTTACAAGGAAAAGGGAGAAAAAAATGCTCTCATTAATTCCTGAGGATAGGAAAAGCAGTGGGCAAGGACTTGTCAGAGTGGTTATGCACTGGAATAAATTGCTGAGGGATATTGTCAGATCAACATCACTGGGGATTTTAAAGAGCAAGTTAGACAAACATCTGTCAGGGATAGTCTAGATCAGGACTACCTAACTTTGGAAGCCCCAGGAGCCACAACGATACAGCACCCTTAAGAGGCTGCAACTTAAGAGTAGTTGCATATACATGCAAATATGTGCGAATAGCGTCTTTCACACTGACAGGCATGACTACAAAGATTAAGGCAAGACTACACAACCCGCAGGCCCCATTTAAGTCAGTTCTGCTGATATTAATAAAATGCAATAGTTACCCGATTTCCACCCATATGTCAGCACTTTTAATGAGCAATGACAGTCCAGGAATTTCTACTACTAAAACGCATATCAACAGGAGACCATTCTATAGACTACTTTTTTGGTTTGGCTCCCACCTGCAGGCCACATGTTAGGTAGCCCTGGTCTAGATAACACTTGGTCCTGCCATGAGCATGCGGGAACTTGATCAGATGACCTCTCACAGCACCTTTCAATCCTATGATCCTCTAGGCAAATATGACTTTGTTCCTATTTCTGAAGGGTGATACCTGTAGTTAAATGGTCTTGAAGATGCCACTTGGATTTTGTATTTCAAAGGAAGCAATACTAAGAGCCGTAACACAAGAACAGGTTTAGGGAATATTTAGAACAATTTCATAATTTCTTATTCTGGTCCACACTTTGCACATAACAGCACTTTTAAAAAATATAACTATTATATTATTTACTGCAGTGGTACGCAGCCCAAAGAGGTCATGAATGTCTTCCTGGGGGGCCGCCAATGGCTGGGCCCAGCCCCCGGCTACCCAGATCTAAGCACTGCGCCTCAGTTCTCAAAATATCTCGGGGGTTGCGGCACGAGTATATGGGGGTTGTGGTTGAAAAAAGATTGCACACCACCGATTTACTGGTTGGGAGTAGAATTTAAATGATATTTTTCTCTCACATTTATACAAAGCTCCTAAAAGTGTGCATGATCTTAGCTGTAAAATCCTTGCCCAGCTTGTTTAATTGCCTTTGCGGCAGAGCTTTGGCAGTGTGTTTTGGGAGCTCTGTTGCACTACTGTGTTCAATAAGAAGGGTCCCATCCCTGATGAAATATATCAAGTGTTTCCTATTTCAAGTATAGACATGTGCAAGTTGAATATTCACTGTATGTGAGCGCTCATGCATGGAAGACTCATTTACTTAACTTTGGAAAAGTGCACATCGGCAGCCTAGGCCAATAGAAGTCATTGACAGTTTGAGCAAACGCTCAGGGATTTTTTTTTCCTCTCCCACTGCCCCAGAGTTCATTGAACTCTCCCTCCTAATTGTTTGGTGATTATTACTATTTAATATTTGTACTTTAATGGCCTCAAGGGCTTTACTAATGTGAGTGTAGTTGGCTGCTCCTTTGTATTGGTCATTAATTTTAAAAATGCTTTCTCATTCAAATGTTGCAAGGAACTTTAAGTTTAAAAAACAGTCCAAGAATTTTGAAAGATTCCAGAGAGATTTGAGCAAATCAGTTTATGGGTATTTAATTTAAACTATCTAGGTGGTGATGTTACCATGGCATTCCTAAGTTGTCTTTTGAGGCAATGTAACTGGATGAATACCTGACGGGGGCGAGCTAAGGAGCTGTTGACTTCCAGAGAAATCCTTTTTAAAAAGATACCTTGTTTGTTTGTTTTTATTTAATTATCTCCTCCTTGGTGCACCCTGTAACCAGTAGGTTCAAATATGCCACATGGGTAATTTATTCAGTAGAATAAATTACAGATTGAAATCCTGATTATAATTAACACTCCTAAGCATCTGGGACCCAGATTCTCTTGTCTGGTTAAATTCTACTTGGCACATGACAAGGGTTGGTGAAGGGTGGAATAACTTTACTCCACCTTTTTACTCGCTTGGTTATAGAGCCAGCTTGGGCCTTAAATTTGTGCCTGCTCTAAATTATGCCTGGCTGCCCATGATTCCCATAGGCCATGACAGTGTCAGGACATTGTTGGGGTGTAAGGATTATGTACTTGGGGGTCTGAAGAGGCTGATACAAGAGCTGATACTGTTTGTCAGGACTGTTCCCCACTAGGGATGTAAGCGACTAGTCAGCTATCCGATAAGCAAAAGCTTATCAGATAGTTGACATGTGAGTCGACTAATCACTCCCCCCCCCCCCTTGTTGCCTCTTTGTGATGGAGGCAGCAAGGGAGGGAAGAGGAGGAGGTGATGGTGGGTGCCAGCTTAAAAGTCAGTTCCCCCCAGCTCCATGGAACAGGGCAGGGTGCAGTGGTGGTACTTTCTCTTTGAAATGTTCAAGAGCCCTAGCAGGGAGTCCTCTGCTGACCCCAGCTCCATGCAGCATTTCAATTTTTGAAATGCACAAGAGCACCAGCGGGGGCTCTTGTACATTTCGAAGTGGAAGCTCCCGCATGGAACTGGGGTCAGCGAGGGACTGCCCGCTGGCCCCGGTTTCCACGTGGTATTCTAACTTTGAAATGTACAAGAGCCCCACTATCGGGGCAAAGGCAGTATGTGCGCTATCGGAAATCCCATCGACTATTTGAGTAGTTAATTAATTAATTTTTAACATCCCTATTCCCCACTCTGAGTGCAGAAGGTGAAGACCCACAAGAAAGCTTCAAACCTTGCCTCTACAGGCACTGGTTCCAAAAAACTTCCCCCCAGAATTGTAATATACAGATTTTGAGGAGTCGCTGCCACCATCAAGTGCTTTTTTTATCCCTAAAAACCAGCAGTGAACACTTGGAATCACCCCCAGGGGAACCCCAAGCTCTTTTGCCTCAAAAGAGCTTGAAAAAAGAAAACTAAGCTGCAGTCTCTGGCAGCTGACCCCTCAGTTAGAGGTATGCAGATGCACACAGATAGACCGACTAGTACCTTCCAGGACACAAGAATCAAATCATCACCTTAAACAAAAGATAAACTTGATAAAGCATACTTGGTTGCTAGATGTTACAGAGCAACTAAGGAAAACAAATTAAAGCACAGAGAAAATTTTCTTGGACCACTACTTAGATGGTAAAGGCAGAGGGGAGGCATAGATTCTCACAAAACAGTTCAAACCAAACCACAAAATAAAGAAAAATTACCCTGAATGTGACTGGATTCACTTTTCCTTCACTTACTTCCAGTTTTCTCTTTGTTCATTCCACTCCCATGCCCCAAATTCCTTGGAGATATGGTAGTCCTGCCAGGATTTAAATCATTCTGTGTGTCTCAACTCCTGGTTTTTCTCTCATGCACAACGAAAGTAGGCAAGGAATCTCACAGCACACAGTCAGCTTATGGAACTCCTTGCCAGAGGAGGCTGTGAAGTCTAGGACTATAACAGAGTTTAAAAAAGAGCAAGATAAATTCATGGAGGTTAGGTCCATAAAAGGCTATTAGCCGGAGGTAAGGAATGGTGCCCCTGGCCTCTGTTTGTCAAAGGCTGGAGAAGGATGGCAAGACACAAATTGCTTGATCATTGTCTTTGGTCCACCACCTCTGGGGCACCTGGGACTGGCTACTGTCGGCAGACAGGATACTGGGCTAGATGGACCCTTGGTCTGACCTACTATGGCCATTCTTATGTTCTATATCCAGTTCAAATTTCACTAGGTAGTCATAGGCTGGTTCTCCCAACCCCCCTGGGCAGCTCCACTGCCAGCTCTCTGCGGGTAGTCCATTGCCCTGCCGGCCTGCAGGGATCCTCCACTGGGGCTCTGGTCATACAACATCCATGCCAGACCATGGATGTGGCCAGATCAGAAAATCCCAGTTAAGATTTCAACCTGTATTATGGGGATAAGACCAAGGTCCTGTGAACCGAGAATGTGATGTGTTACCTATTCTGGATTGGGTCGTACTTCCCCTGAAAACAGCCTGGGAGTCCTCTTGGACGCTAACATTTGAGAAGCAGATTTCCTCAGTGGCTAGGAGTGCTTTTGGGCAGTTTCAGGTGACCCACCAGCTGCGACCCTTCCTGAATAAGAATGACCTGGCTGCGGTGATTCATGTTCTTATCGTGTCCCGATTGGACTACAGCCATGCGCTCTACCTGGAGCTGCCTTTCAAGAGTTTTTGAAAGCTTCAACTGGTCCAAAATAGGGCCTCCCCGAGTTTTAATTAACATTCGTTTTACTGAGCATATTATTCTGGTGCTCTGGCAGCTGCACTGGCTTCTAGTATGTTTCTGGGCACAATTCAAGATCTTGGTTATGACTTATAAACTCATAAATGGGTTGGGACTGGGGTATTTAAAGGACCATATCCTCCAATACAAACTTGCCTGGGAATTGAGGTTGCTCGCATACTTTAAATACAGAGGCAGGGTAAAAATATTTTAAATAAATAAATAAGCACCATAGGAATGCTCAAGAGGAAATAATTCTATATTCACTAGAGGGTTTGGATGTCTTTTGGTAAATAAGGTCTAAAGCCACATACTGAGAGATAAGAATTAAAAGAAATATTGAATTTCTACCTGTGGTGTGCCCATACATCTTGTTCACTGAATTACAAGAAATCTGTGGAAATATATGATCATGTAATTAAAGGTTGTATCATTATACATCTGTGCATGGGGATAAATTATTGTAACCTCGAGTCTGGCATTTTCCTAACTTCTGAGTGCTTCACTTTGCAACATGAATTTCTCTTCAACTTACTTGTTGTATGTAGTATCATGCAGTATCTTAAGAAAAGGAAGAAAAATGCTCAGAGCTATTCCAGAGTATCCTGTTAACACAAAATTGAATTTCCAAGAATAACAGAAGCTCTCTAGCTCACCTTTTGTAAGCATGAGAGAGACTGATTCTAACAGGGTTCCTTTGGGAGATCATTGCTTAACTTGGGAAAACTTGCACAGTCAGTTAATCCTGCGGAATGAAAGGAAGGTTACATTATTGAAAAATTAGGCCTCTTGAATTGTCAATGACACAGTTTTTGAGAGAAGGTTATAGAGCCCTATCCTTCATTGGTACAATCAGTAAAGGTTACACTCAAGGGAAATTAATTTTCTCTTTCAGTCAAAAAAAAGTCAATTATATCTTAATAGCCATAGAGAATAAAGCTCATAATAGCATGCTAAATAAAAAAAATCTTTACTAAGTAGACACTGACTATGCATACATTTATTCTTCTTCAACTTGATACACATTGATTTTTAGACGTCCATGGAAATTTAAGAATACAAATGGGATCTTACTAAGTAGTATGGGATGTTTTAGGAGATAAGATTCCTCTTGACAAAGAAAAGGATATAGAATCTAAAATAAGATTTGTGGGGCAAAAATATACCTCCACGCTTTCTGTCGTTGTTTTAACCTTCATATTAACAGGGTCTTTGGTTGTAAATAGAGAAGACAGGATATGGGTATCCCTGAAACCAGTAGAAATCTAAACAGTAACAGTGTCTGTGAGTCCGTGTGTGTAAACTGTTGCCAATTGGGTTTTAGTGACTGAACTCCTATAGAGCACATTATAGACTTATTTCCACATATTGCTCCCTTCCCCCATGTGCTTGAATCCAGAGCTGGAGAAGATGACTCTAAAAATGAGAGGATGGTTTCCCTCTCCTTACGCTAAGGGTATGTCTACTGATAGAGTTGGAAGATCTAATTTCCTGCTCAAGGAGACGTGCTCACGCTGGCTCTGATCAAGCTAGCATGCTAAAATGAAATGTGTCGCTCTGATGACACTTGCAGTGGGAGGGCGCAGATGCCCAAATGTGATCCTGTCCAAACCCATTGGCACGTATCCCTCCCACTATTCATGCCACAATAACTATACTTTTTGTTTAGTGCTTTAGCTAAATGAGAACTAGTGCAGCCATGCCTCCGTGAACTGAAGAGTACATCTCACAGCTTCTGTATAGACATATTCCCGTGCAGCCAACAAGAGTGTTAATTTGGATAGTAGCTCCTATGATGTGAGCACTTATGTAATTGGCTTGCTTGCTTCACCAAAGAGAGAGAGGTTTCTGCAGAAAGAACTGTCTACTGACTTCTCATCGATACAGGGGAAATGAATCCTCAGACAGTTCACCACATGAACCTTCCCAGTAGCATAAGGGACATTGAATTTGGCCAGATACTATGCCAGAAGACAAGCTTCTCTCTCAAGAAGGAAAGCATTGTGTGCACTGCTGTCAAGCAGTTTAACAATACAGCAGTGCCACCACTCTAAAATATTGAAAAGAGCCAAATGCAGCTAATGAACTGATATGTTCAATGAGTTAATTACAGCATTTTAACTCTTGTGAATGCCATTGAAATGGAAGGAGAGGCCTACTACATAGGGTTGCCAGGTGTCTGGTTTTTGCCTGGACTGTCCGTTATTCGGGTCCCCTGTCCGGTTAAAAAAAAAAACACCAGAAAATACCGGTATTTCCTGTTTCCCTTGGACGGAAGCGTCTGGCGGGGACGGGGGAGTGAGCGTGCAGGGCCATTTAAAGGCACAGCGCCCTTTTTCTCTCTCCTCCCCCCCCCCTTTTTTTTTTTTTTTTTCCTCAACAGAATTTTTTCCTTTTTTTTTCAGGTGGGGAGTGTGGGTGTTTGGTATTTTTTTGTTAAACCATCTGGTAACTCTACTACTACAGTGTTTTGTTATATTTTTACTGTTTTGAGTACAGCCTTTTTAATGCAATATTTTATACTAGGATGAAAAAGAAAATACACAAGAAATCATGAAAAACTGTGCTGATAATAAATGTATTGAACTGTCAGATTTTCCATTATTAACACCAGTTTTCAGAGGCTAATGTCTAAATTCATGAACAACATGTACTCACTTATCTCTGGTTTGAGAAGTACAGTCAGCATTCATAAGGCAGTTCATTCACCAAATCTTGTTGGGTTTCAGCAATTTAACCTATTTTATAATAACTCCTTGTAGATCCATTTTAAATACAAAGCATGAAGATTGTTCCTGTAAAGGGAGTGAAAGGCAGAGGGGTTGTGACTAAAGCAGGTAACATATTGTTTGTTTTGCCAGTAGCCTCCAAGAAATGTTCATCTACGAAGTTGCTCATCATCTAAAGTAGATGAAGAATCCTGCCCAGAGTCATTATTCCTTGTGTACTAAATTGAAAACTAGTATCTGTGTTTCCCTTGGAGAAACCTGAAAGGAGATGATGAATAAGTTGTCACTAGTGTAGTGGAGTTGGTTTTTTTTCCACTCTGTCTACTATATACAAAATAATGGGAGACTGATCATGCATTGCTGTGAGAACTCAAAAAGCCCTTATCAGATTCAATAATGACCAGGAGAGAGATGATACATTTTTGAAATTATAGCGTTGAACACATCTAAGTCCCGTTGCCTGTTTGCTTCACAGTGGCCTTAATACTTTGCACTTAGAGACCTGTGCCTCACAACCAACCCACTGAACTAGGGAGACCATTGCTACCTCCTCCTCAAAGATTTCCACTTTATGATCACATTTTATGTTGAATAACCCTGGTAAAACCATAGTTATTTTATGAGAAAAAAGTAACTTGACCTTAATCCTCATCTTTTTAACAACTCAACAAAAATTTTGTACGAATGTTTCACCCAGCTGTATTGTTAGTCGACTGCTTCCTGCCCCTACTTATTGCAAAGTACTCTGCTCTGACTAGAACTCTCAGTAATGTTGTGTTCTGCAATGTGATGCACATGGGTGGACCCCAATATCTCTGCAGAAGCCCAGCAGGCTGAGTGATTTCAGATTGGTTCCTTGTGAACATATGACGTTTCAGGACTGGAGGCTAAGTAATTACAATGCTCTTCTTTGCCCCTATTCTTCCCACCACCTTGTGGTTCCTTTTCTGAGCATTTGTGTTCTTCATTCTGCTATGGAATTGAAGATTAGTGAGAATTAAGAGTGAGAAATACTGTGGGAAATGGAATTCCTATGGAGGCCAAATGTTCATCTTTTAGTAGTGCTTTGTTTTTCCAACTGTTCAAATGAATGATGTATTTAGCTTTTCTAAAGTTTTATTCTGTAAAGTTAGTCTCCCTTATTTTTATTTATTGCTGTCTATATTTGCCATAATGAAAAGGTCACTTTTATGACAAATAATGACACCATAAAATTGCCCTTTTTAAAACAATGATTCCTGGAATGAATGGCTTTTTTATGCAGTGATAAATGTTTGTTTGTATATTGACAATTAAGACAGTAAGCAGCAAAGAGGTGCTGAAGATCACTTCTCTTTTTTAGGTTAAGAGGTCTTAGCTATTCAAATAATAGTGAAGAACACATTACAGACTAAATTACAATGTAGTAATCACAGATTACACACTAGATATTTAAGCTATTGACTAAAGGTGGGTTAAACAATAGATTTTTTTTTCATTATACTGGCAATTCTGAATAAATAGTGTTCTGGTAAAATAAAAAATGATATTTTGGCAAACTGAAATTATGAAGAACATTTTGTTCTAGGTTGAATGGAGCGTTTTTTTTCATTGAAAGCATAATGTTAAGTTTTTACATTGCTGAAAAATAAAAGGAAATTACAAAACAAAGATGTTTAGAATCAGAAGTAGGAATGTTTAGTTTGAAATTTTTTGCTGTTTTTTACATTGTTTTTCTCTTTTTTCTGTCTAAAATTCTTTGGCAAAATCAGTTTGAATTCATGAACATTTTGGTGTTACTGTATCTATTTTTTCCACCAAAAAATTCTAGCTCACATCACTATTGGTGCATTGATAAGAATATAAGAACGCCCATACCGGGTCAGACCAAAAGTCCATCTAGCCCAGTATCCTGTCTGCCGACAGTGGCCAGCACCAGGTGCCCTAGAGGGGGTGGACCGAAGACAATGATCAAGCGTTTTGTCTCCTGCCAACTCTCTCCAGCCTCTGACAAACAGAGGCCAGGGACACCATTTCTATCCCCTGGCTAATAGCCTCTTATGGACATAACCTCCATGAATTTATCTAGCTTCTCTTTAAACTCTATTATAGTCCTAGCCTTCACAGCCTCCTCTGGCAAGGAGTTCCACAGGTTGACTACCACGGTGTGAAGAAGAACTTTCTTTGATTAGTTTTAAACCTGCTACCCATTAACTTCATTTGGTGTCCTCTAGTTCTTCTATTATGGGAACTAATAAATAACTTTTCTTTATCGGCCCTCTCCACACCGCTCATGATTTTATATACCTCTATCATATCCCCCCTCAGTCTCCTCTTTTCTAAACTGAAAAGTCCCAGTTGCTTTAACCTCTCTTCATATGGGACCCATTCCAAACCCCTAATCATTTTAGTTGCCCTTTTCTGAACCCTTTCCAAGGCCAAAATATCTTTTTATATCACGGACTCGTTTTGCAATCCTGTATGTACTGCTGCATGCTCTAATTTATGGACTCCAAATATGATTATATTTTTATCTACATTCCACCAGAATTTCCAGTGGGAGCAGAATGTTGATCCACTAGGTCCTGTATTAGTAGTTGCTGTTGCAAATGATGACAACATGACCAGAAGGCACAAAGCAGTCATCCCTTGGTTTATTATGACCTCTCTCAGTTGAGATGTCAGCGTCACGTTCCTTTTTAAATATGTTGATGGGATTTATGTTGGAAGCAATGAGGGCCTCTAATTTAACTCACAATTTTTTCATACCATTTCTTTTACATATTCATTGATGCGGAAGGCTCTGAGGGCTCTTCACTTGAATTTCTTGGTGTGAGAAGTTCATAGAAGAGAGCAAAAGAGAAAATTGTGCGGTCCAGTTTATAAACTCACAATTCAAATAGGCCATTGAATATGGATGTGTGTACTGGAAAGTGAAACAGAAATGTAAAGAAAATATGTAATCTTAATAGGACTCTCGTTGGTCAAATAACTTATTCAATTTCAATAATTTTAATTCTTAATCTTAATAATTGAGACAAAGTGACATTGAAACTTTTAGAATTACCTTTACCCACATCTAGTAAAGTGATTCAAGATTAAAAGATTTCATACAAGTGCTAAGTGGTGTTATATTTGACCGTTCTATTTGCATGGATAAAGCTGTGTATCTAGCATGGAGAGAGAAAAAGATTAGACTGAAACTAAGACTTAATGAGAGTAAAAGTTTAAACAAGTCCTCCTTTTTTATCTAATTTAGATGTCTCAATAAAATGAAGGTACCCCAAACAAACATTTTAATATTTTTTAAAATGTATTTCATTGACCCTGGTTTAACAAACAACCTAGAGTGCATCCCTTTTGCATCATGCTTTAAAATCAAGAGATGGACTTAAGTATGTAATCCCATTGAAATATAATAACCAAGTTTCTATAATATTACATATGCAATCATATTTATGTAAATCAGTATTGAATTGCTCTTTTTCCCATTTTCACACTAATGTGTCTTGCATCATATTTAGGCATTTAGTTTAGAAAGGAAAATATTATCTGGTATGATACATTTTGCTTAAAGTCCAATACAAATTTGATTACTTTTTAGAGTATTTAAATTATGTAAAGAGCTTTTATATATAAGGTTTGTGCTCCCAAGTGGCAGTTAGTGAGTTCACATCATTCACCCTGCTGGATGTATTCTGGTACAGTTATAACTACCGAGAGCTTATGTAGGTAATCTGAGTTCATTAGGTTTTCTAGATATTTTTATGGAGGTTAATAAAATGAAAAGGCAATAAGTCTCATGTATTATAGCATATCAAATTCCTTATAATCTAATGAGTTTGCCATTGTATTGTTGTTGTTAGAAACATAATGATAGAATTGTTCTCTAGATGGGGAAATATGGAATTAATTTCTTCTCATGGTTCATCATAGTATTTAAATCCACAACAGTCACCAGATTTAAGTCTGAAATACAGAAATACTTTTCTTTTTTCCTCTCCCAAGTATGCAAGGTGGACCCTTAATCTTTCCCAGCCCAAAATAGATTTAGCAAAGATGTGTGTAGCTCTCCTATTCAAATATATTAATCAGTAAGGGTATGGAAAGCCCACATCAGCTGTATGTTGTTTGTTTCAAAAAGTTGGTATTCCTCATATATATAAATTCTAATTTAATGCTGGATTGAACCAATAATCGATGGATCTCCTCTTCTATGATGCCATCAGTGAGCAACTAAACCAATCCTCAAGTGGCAAATCCAATTACAGCTGTCATATAAAATCTGCTATCTCTGCGTGCTCTGCACTCTTTTTGAACCTTATGCTTTTCTTGTCATGGCTGGATATGTTGATTTTCAAAGCATTTGAAAGCCTGTGCAATAGTTTGCTGCCAGAACAGTCTGTCCTGAGCTATCATTTCCATCAGGAGATAAGCTGCATGATTTCACATTGGCCTTTAAGATTTTTTTTTAAATGCTTACACTGAACGCCAATAGAGCACTTTCTGCAAACAAGCTGGTCCTAGAAGGCAATCTTTTGTATCCCATGTGTCATCCATCCTCAGAACATGACCAATCCAATGAAACTGTTCATAAGTGTTGTTTCCAGGACCAGGATACCAAACAGCTTAAGGATCTCCATGTTTAGAATTTTGTCCCACCAATTCAAATGGGCAATCTGCCTGAGTTAATGCATATGAAACTGGTACAGTTTTGAAATATGGTGGCAATATGTGATCTGTGACTCTGAACCATACAGAAGGATAGTCAGGACAACTGCCTGATAAACTTCCTACAGAGGTAGCAAATTAATGTCAGAGTCATTTTATATAAGCATTTGGGTCAATTTTCTGAAGGCAGTGCTGGCTTTGGCTAAATTAAGCAGTTACACAGTCATCAGTGTTTATGCTTGAGGATAGTATGCTTCCAAGGTAGCAGAACTTGTCAACAGCCTTAAGAACAGTACCAGCCGTAGTGATCGCTGGAGTGCTGGGCTCTTTCCGAACAGACTGAGACATGACCTCTGTCGTCTTGACACTCACAATAATCATAAAATCATAGACCACTAGAACTGGAAGGGACCTCAAGAGGTCATTGAGTCCAGTCCCCTGCCCTCATGGCAGGACCCAGTACTGTCTAGACCATCCCTGATGGATATCTATCTAACCTGCTCTTAAATATTTCCAGAGATGGAGATTCTACAACCTTCCTAGGCAACTTGTGCCAGTGTTTAACCACCCTGACAGGTAGGAAGTTTTTCCTAATGTCCAACCTAACCTTACTTTGCTGCAGTTTAAGCTCTTGTCCTATCATCAGAGGCCAAGGAGAACAATTTTTCTCCCTCCTCCATGTGACACCCTTTTGCACACTTGAAAACTGCTATCGTGTCCCCTCTGTTTTCTCCTTTCCAAATTAAACGAGCCCAAATCTTTCAGTCTTTCCTCATAGCTCATGTTTTCTAGACCTTTAATAATTCCTGTTGCTCTTCTCTGGACCTTCTCCAATTTCGCCACATCTTTCTTGAAATGTGGTGCCCAGAACTGAACACAATACTCCAAGGGTATGTGTACACAGCAAAGTTATTTCGAAATAGCAGCCGTTATTTCAAAATAACTTTACTAGCGTCTACACAGCCAACCCGCTATTTCAAAATTAATTTGAAATAGCGGAGCGCTTATTTCACATTTGGTAAACCTCATTCCATGAGGAATAATGCCAAATTCGAAATAGCTATTTTGAAATAAGTGCTATGTAGACACTTATATCGAAATAGGGGGCCTCCAGCCTTCCCAGGGTGCCCTGGTGGCCACTCCAACCTCAACCAAGAACACTCCTCTCCCTCCCCCCTCCCTGGAGCCCTTAAAGGAGCTGACTCTAGCCACACTGCCTGTGCCAGCTTCAAGTCTACCAGCCCAGAGCCAGCAGTCACTACCCCAACCCATGGCCCCAGAACATGAGCCAGCAAGCCACTGGCAGCCAGCCCTCCACCGCTCCCCAGGAACAGTCTGCTAGCTCCCAGGAGCCTTCCAGGGCCCGGCGAAGGCAGGTGCCTTCCTGGTCCAGGGTGGAAATCATGGCTCTTATTCAGGGGGGAGGAATAGCTCAGTGGTTTGAGCATTGGCCTGCTAAACCCAGGGTTGTGAGTTCAATCCTTGAGGAGGCCATTTAGGGATTGGGGGGGGGGGAATCTGTCAGGGATGGTACTTCGTCCTGCTGTGAAGGCAAGGGACTGGACTCGATGACCTTTCAAGGTCCCTTCCAGTTCTAGGGGATAGGTTTGGGCAGGGTGCCCCCAAAATCCATGATCTCTGCACTAGACAGAAGAATGCAGGTGACTATGGCAGGATAGCTGCCAGCCTGGCCACCAAAGGCCACATGGGAACCCAGGAGCAGGTTCACATGAAAATCAAGTTGGGCTGGCAAGACCCCCAACCCTGAGCTCCCTCCTCCCAGGTTTCTCTTTTCTCCCTTCTCCCACCTCCTTTCCCCAGTCTCACAAGAGTTTTATCCCCCCTCCACCCCCCCCAGTTTCGTTAAATAAAGAGAGTTTGTGTTCATAAAAATACATGTATTTTATTTGACATCAGGGAGGGGTAAGTGGAAGGACATGAGGGAGGAATGAGGCACAAGCCCCCAGTGGGGCAGACCAGGGAGGCTCTTAGTGCTTCTTAGGGTGGAAGCTCTCCCGCAGGGCCTCCTGGATACTGACAGCCCCCCGATGGGCCTCCCAGATGGCAGCCTGCAGCAAGTGCAGCCATGCTCACAGCAACGCTTCCAACAGAAGCACCAGAGTGCCCAGGGGTTGCTCCGGCTCCATGCTGCAGAGTGCTGTGGTGACCCGAATGAGGGCAATCAGAGCACGCAGAGACAAAATGCTTTGCTGTGTCTCATCGAGCTAGGTAAGCAAGCAGGGAAACCTGAGAACTGGGTGTCTGGGGGAGTCCCTTTAAGCACAGGCCTCCGATAGCCTCAAACAGCAGCCACACAAAGGAACTCCTGACCTGATGCCCTGCCAGATCTGGTTCCGGCTGGCCTTAAATACGATTCAGCGTCCACTCAGTGTGGACGCGCTATTTCGAAATAGCAAAATGCTCTTTTGAAATGCATTTTGTGTGTAGATGCGTTATTTCGACATAACTTATTTTGAATTAACTATTTTGAAATAACAGTGTAGTGTAGACATACCCCAAGTGAGGCCTAATTAGCTCAAAGTAGAGCAGAAGAATGACTTCTCATATCTTGCTCACAACACTCCTGTTAATGCATCCCAGAATCATGTTTGCTTTTTTTTGCAATAGTGTCATACTGTTGACTCTTATTTAGTTTGTGGTCCACTACACCCCCTAGATCCCTTTCTGCCGTACTCCTTCCTAGACAGTCGCTTCCCATTCTGTATGAGTGAAACTGATTGTTCCTTCCTAAGTGGAGCACTTTACGTTTGTCCTTATTAAACTTCATCCTGTTTCCTTCAGACCATTTCTCCACTTTGTTCAGATCATTTTGAATTATGATCCTGTCCTCCAAAGCACTTGCAACCCCTCCCAGCTTGGTATCATCTGCAAACTTAATAAGCGTACTCTCAATGCCAATATCTAAATTGTTGATGAAGATATTGAACAGAACTGGTCCCAAAACCGACCCCTGCAGAACCTCGCTTGTTATGTCCTTCCAGCATGATTGTGAATCTTTAATAACTACTCTCTGGCTGCGTCTAGACTGGCCAGTTCTTGCGGAAAATCATCTGCTTTTCCGCAAA
>JANRFK010001234.1:22667504-22677702 GCA_030068395.1 Apalone spinifera | reverse complement strand
GGGGGGGGGGGGAACAAGATGGGGTTCATGTCTGGCTACAGCTTCAGAAAAGTCTAATTTGCTTCTGAGCTGTAATCCATTAGAAATTGCCCTTACTCTACTTTAGATTTTGAATCGTGATTTTTTTTTTCAGGCTCCTCCAGCTTACACATTATGAACTAGTAACAGGCAGACATTTGTGCATCGCTTTAACTTACTGTTTTAAATGCAGGTGTGGATGTATGTGTGTTTTGTTGTAAGCCACCTGTAGATTACCACAATAAAGTGCTGGTCAATCTCTGTTACCTCAACAATCTGGAAGTGATGATCAGCTATACTTTGATTTCTGATGAGGGAATGTGGTTTTCTAGAACTGCCCTGAAAAGATATGAGAGCACTCTTCATTGAGGAAGGGTGTGTGGGAAGATTTGCATTCATTCTTGAGCAGAATGAAGAATTGTGATGTGCATGCTGCTTCTAGTATCATAGTGAGTAAGTGGAGATGTATGTGCCTTGGTGTAGGAGAGAGTTTGTATTCCTAAACTTTCTTTATTTCTTTGTTATGGTTGTTTTACGGATGTTTTTGTATCGACTAACCTTAAGCAACACACAACATAGTGTTTTATACATTATGGGTGCATGTTATTGTTTATGAAAATGCTACAGTGACAATCTAAAGAGGATTTTCATCTTGTTGAGTGTTCTGAAAACCTGAGAGGGTTTAGAATGAGTCATTTAACTAACAATGTGGAGACCAGTTCCCTGAAATCTCCCAAGTTACACCAATATAAAACTAGAGTAATTCAGAGATTAAATAAGCCCTACTTACTTCAAAAGAGAAAACTCTTTTCCACCAACACAGCTGCGGGTCTTATGCATTTTGGGTACGTCTAGACTACAGAACTTTTCCAAAAAAAATCGGAAAAACAGACTAGTTTTTTCAGCATTCCTGTAAACCCGTTTTAAGGCAAAGAAGGGATCATCTGAAAGTGGGTTTGTTTCTAACATTTGGTCCCGTGTAGATGGCCAAATGTCAAAAAAGCCTCTTTCAGAAGAAAAGCGGAAAAAGATGCGCAAATTACGGTTCACAATTTACATATCTTTTTTCCGATTTTTCCTTGTAGTGTAGACACAGCCTTTCTCTTCTGTTTCTTTCCTCCATTTCCACCTAGTTGCCCTTTTGTTATAAAAAGTAACATCTTTCTCACCTGCACTTGCCAAACAAAAAAAAATAGCATCCAGGATGCTGTTCTGTAAGCTTTTGGCATCCTCAATTGTCTTGCAACCTCAGTGGGAGTTGTGGGCATGCAACTTCAGGATATTCAGCACTTGGCAGGATCAGTCCCTAAAAGTAGTGTGTCCCAAGTGTATTGTTCTCTGGCATGCAGGCAGTGCAAGATATTGCTGATAGAATCATGATAGAATAAAAAGTAAACTTTTTAGAGAATTATATGGTGATGTTTAGTATGTTGTGTAGCTCTCTACATATAAAGAAAAATATTCTGGTAAGTAATATTAGTATGGTCATGTTTTTCCAAAGAATGGCTTTGGCTTGATAAGATATGCAGATCCCCAAGTGCAAGAAAAAGAACTTGGGCTTGATTGTGGCATTTTAACTATGATAGTTTTATGAGGTCTTAAGGAAAAGATATATTGAAAGAAAAGTTCTGTACCAGTTCCATGGGTGAATCTGTGTCTGAGAAAAGTAATGAACACAACGCAGTCTGGTTTTTTTTTTTTCCCAAGGCCACATATAGAAGCCAATCTAAGATATTATGAAATGAGACAGTTAACAGTGCTGCTGTACTATGTAACTTTTAAAAGAGTAATAACTATTTTTGAACAGGAATGAAATTCCATAGGTCAACAGTATATGAAAGCTAAAAAATAGTGTTTTCGTTGATCTGTAGCCCATGTACAGTATTTTAACTTCTTACAATATTTTTCACTTTTGTTTTTTACATTTGTTTAAGACTAAAAGGTTATACCGTAGTTGTGTGTGTGTGTGTGTGTGTGTGTGTGTGTGTGTGTGTGGGTTTTTTTTTTTTGTTTGTTTGTTTTGTTTTGTTTTGTTTTGTTTTGTTTTGTTTTGCTGGGACAGTGGATTCAAAAGTGAGAAATTGTACAGTACTCAGCAGTAGTCAATCACTTCTATTTATTTATGTCGATAAGTTTATATTTTAGTGTCACTTTAAAAATGGAGTTTCTTTTGGCTGAATGAACAATTTAACTAGCTCTCTGAAGGTAAACTCTCATCTTGGAGGTTTCTTTTTAAAGTTTACATCTTACAACACTAATATATCCACTGAGGAGTTGGAACATATTAGCGAGAATAACAGAGTATCTCTTCCTAAACCCTTTAAACTCCACAGTGGCTTTGCTAAGCCAAAAATCAGACCAGACAAGAGAAATAACAGATTATGCAAGGGGGTCATGGCATGACAAAAAAGCAAGAAGGCAGCCTTTACATTGATGCCCTAGAAAAAAGGTAAATAGCACGTTTATGAAATTCACAGAAGTCAGCAGAAAAAAGGAGGTGGTGTGGTCACCAGCAGACACAGATAAAGTAATCAAAAGGGATGTCGAAAAACAGTAACAAAATGAGTGTCCAATATATTGCACATCCCAAAATAGAGATATTTGGGAAATAGTACCATAAGGGACAGAGGGATGATACAATAATCTGATTTGCTTTTTCATCTTTGTTTTATCTTTTCAGGCCTATCAGTTTTTTCTAGTATTTCTCACTGTGCTTATATAAAAGACCACTCGTTTTCATGGCAACAAGGACTTTTATCAGTAGATTAAATAAATCATAAGAATTAGGAATTCCCTTATTTCTTTAGCCACCAATGTTAGACTACTATTTTCCTAAATGCTCTTACACAGAGGCTTAAGACGTCCTTTATAGCAAAACTCACTGAAACTGTGTGCATACTATGTAAGATACATCTGAAGACTTCCTTCAGAATCACTGGTACTTTTTCTCATTATTATTTGTAACTGAAATTTTCTCCTTCAGCAAGGGCTGAAGAACCATCTTCCATTACAGAGATTTCCACTGAGAAATGCCTTATTTCAAAGTGAATAGAATCCTCATTCTTCTCAATGAGACCAAGATTGTAGATTGCCCCCAATTATATGACTGTATTAATTTCACCCAGACTTCTATCATTCTAAAGGGCACTGAGGCCATGAGATGCTCTTACAAAGACAGATGCTGGCTTCCCTCTTTTAGGAAATAATTGGAAGCAGTGACCATTTTGGAAGAGTAATACAATGTGGGGGTGGGGGAAAATATAATATATATTGTAAAACATTTAAATCTAATCTGGAGCCCCAAACTATAAAATGTCTTAATCCTGTTTCACATGGTTATTGCATGATGATCCTACGGGGCAGAGCTAAGGTTATTTCAATATCCTAACTCTGCATTTCTATACCTTAATATGTGTGATTTTTAAGAG
The DNA here is from genome assembly GCA_030068395.1 of Apalone spinifera. Taxonomy (NCBI): domain Eukaryota; kingdom Metazoa; phylum Chordata; order Testudines; family Trionychidae; genus Apalone; species Apalone spinifera. The sequence goes on along the minus strand of JANRFK010001234.1, from coordinate 22,674,256 downwards.
TAGCTTTAACTTTGAATTTCTTGTATTTATAACTCTTAGTTTTGGAATAATTGCTACATACCTGTAATATGTTACAATAAATGTGCTGTACTTGTAACCTTCTTTCCTTATAAATCAATATCTCAGGTTTTTTTAACTGTAGTCTGAGTTACACGAATAGACCAGTTCTTACTGTAATTATATTATAAGTCATCTTGGCTGTTGAACACAAAAAGCTAATTATTTTTTCTACCACATTTTGAAAGTGAAAATATTTAAAATTACGAATTCAGAAAAGTCTGTGGTACCATGAAACTACTGTGAAGTATTTTATTCTTTTGTTAATTTGATGATGCATAAGGGGATTGGTGTACTTTATTTTACATCGATCTATTATTCAGTGTTTCTCTTTTGCTGTTCAGGTGATTTACAGGGAATTTCACTACCCTTTATCCACGAAGAAAAGTTTGAAATGAAGTGTCAATTGCTCTTTTAAAGTTAATCCATGTGGATGTGCAGTTGTTCAGATAGATATATTATTAATGTGGTGTAAGTGAGAGTAGTTTTTAGATTGTCTCAAACTCAATTATTCATTTCCTTCACTTTTTAAAAAGAATCCTAACAAGCATTCATGTTTTGGCTGATGTTTCTGTTACTGTCCTATCAATGAATCAGAGGCATTTCTAGAGAGACCTCTTTCTAAAGTTACTTGTAAAAATTCTTTCCTTAAATTTCCCAATTTTTAATCATTTGCTTGATGAATGGAAAAAAAAGAAAGGTGGGAGAGGTAAACCAGCTAAACTCACTAAAATGATTGTTTGCGAGCATTAAATACATCTTCAGATAATTAAATATGCCCTTTTTCATTTGGCTTCAGCAGCTGCATTGATTCATTCTTGCTGAAGAGCCAGTAATGAAAATATATGCTGTTTTACATATGAAGAGAATGACTCTTGATTTCTTTTTGGTGACCTCAGGCAAAACATGAAGAATGGGTATAGGAATGCCTGACATTAGCTATCGCAGTACTGTTGAAGTCTGGCAAAGAGTACTTCAGCACCTCTTTTTCCTGGAAAAAAGAGTAGCCAATTGAGACTGTGGAGTGCTCGAGAGTCAAACGTGATTCATTAAATAAAGATTGGCTGATTGGGCAAGGAGATTACATAATTTGTGTTAGCCTTCTTCTATACCCAGAAGATTAGGCTCCAAAATGTCTAGGGCCAACCAGGTACCTTGATGGTTGGAACAAAATGGAAGGATTGAGAGAGAAAAGGTTTCTTTTTAATACAACTGAAGGTTGTCACCTTGCCCCTTGGCTATAATGTGGGCTACTATGAGTTTGTCTACACATGCTGTGAGGCTTGTTCTGAGCTACAGCATAGACATAGTTTAAGGCCTTCTCCACATTCGCGGTAGCATGTAGAGTATGTGGAGCTATATGCCACAGCAAAAGGCAGGCTGTGTTAGGGTTGCCAACCCTCCAGGATTGTCTAGGAGTTTTCAGGAATTAAAGTTTGGTCTTTAATTAAAGACTGTCATGTGATGAAACCTCCGGGAATAGGTGCAACTGACATTGACAACTAATGCAGCATAAAGTTACATGGGTCAGTGAAAGGCTCTGGCAGTGGGGAGGTACTGATCTGTTGTCCTGCTGCCTCTCCCTTGCCAGAGCCTTTCCCCACAGACAGAATCTTTCACTGCAGTGGGGAAACACTCCAGCATAGGGGAACTACCCTGCTAAAAATAGCAGTATACTCATGAGCTGCATTGTTTGTTTGGACATGAGGCGAACCATAGAGGGTTCTGGCATGTCTGTACTTGACTTGCCTGAGCAGTGTCTCACCATCTGTTCTGTTTATACTCTCACTAGCTGGGGATGCAGTGTTATAATCTAACTGCCACCACAAGTGTAGACCTATTTAACTTATTACTGGCTATTTGAACAAAGTTGCCCACTCTGAACCAACTTCCCCATTCATGTCAATTAGCACACCCTTTGAATACACCGAACATGAAGATTCTATAGTATATATCCCCTTTTATGCAATGTTTGTATGAATGAGCTGAGGATCATTCTGGATCATTTTAAAAAATTTCATTGCAATGATGGTACCACGAGTAAAACATGTCAGCCAGGTTTCAGGCAAATTAAAATAAATTCATATAAGGTAAATTTATTTCCCACACAACTACCAGCATCATGTCACCAGATTAATAACAGCTTGCAAACATTGTGACATCACATACGCCTTGGAAGTGCGTTACTGTTAGCAGAACAGACTGAAGTAATGTGGTCATACCCACATTAACCACAAGCAGTAAGCATCATTAGTAGGATTATGTTCAGAACTATGCTTTGATACTAGTATATAAAATACAAGTAAAGCTTATCTAAAAGGTCTTTTAGTTGTTTTTTAAAGACAGTGTTCCTTACTGTCTTAATAAAGTCAATTTTAAGTGACACGTATTTCAAATAGATGTTACAGAACTTCCTCCTATCTGTATCCATAGCTATCTATAGCTGTATCTGTATTATAAACCGTAGGAATGTGACATCATCATCATTGTGTTGATTGGTGATTCCAGTAATACATAGTAACTTAATACTGTATAAAATAAGGGCTTAATATGGGTTCTCCTCTAAACTTAATAGTTCTGTGTTTGTGTGTCACTGTGTTATGCTAATAGTAAGCAAGTTATTTTATATTGGCCATTTCAAAGATAACTTTCCTCCACAAGCACAGAAACAGTTAGTTTTACATTTCAATGAAGTCTTTTGCTTTATAAACTATACCAGATTTATAGAACTTAAGTTTTATCACTATTTTTGACCTCTCGTAGGGATTGTCACACATGCAGTTAATGTTCCTTTTATTTCTTTCCTTCCTCTTAGCTGCAGTATTGAAGTATGAGAACAATGTTATGAACATCAGACAGTTCAACTGCTCCCCTCATCCATACTGGCTTCCAAATTTCATGGATGTGTTTACCTGGTCCTTGCCTTTTGTTGGAGAGAAAGGTTGGTAACTTGCTGTGCTCGTAGAAGCTACAACATGGAGTGGGATTGGGGGTTAGGATTACCCAAGCACTGTTAACATTAACAGTTCCAATGGGCTGGGTTGTATGGATGTGGCTCAGAGAGAGATCATTTGCTTTTTGAGGGAGTAGTGATGAGGCTGCATGTGAAGTAACACTTCAAGGAGTGCAGCCTTGACATTCCCAAGTAAAGATTTTTGCTTTTTTGGGGGGGCAGGGGAGCACAATAGTAACAGCTGTGCCATGATAAGAGTGTGACTGATGTGTCTTTCAGGCCTTTTAAAAGACAATAAAATGAACTAATTTTTGTTAAGTGATAAATATGGTCCATCCCCAAATCATGTTTCCTAGCTCATGTCACCTAGCTAGGTGGATAGTTACTACATATTCTGCATATGGTCCCCTAGAAAACTCCCAGGGATTGTAAGGGAATATTTGGGGTAGGAATGCAGAATATGTAGTAACTATCCACCTAGAACATCTGATCACAGGATTTCTCCTTTTGTTCTGGTTTTCTCCCCCACTTTCCACGTCCCACTCTGTGTTCAAGTCCCCAGTGATACATCTGGTACTTCGACTGAAAATCCAAAATGGATATTAGAGGAATCAAGCAAAATAAAGCCATTGAATGTATGTTTTTGTGCTATACACAGTGTTTTAAAAACATTTTAATAGATTTTTCCCCTCAAAAGCCAACCAACGTAGAAAGGTGTGTGTGTTACACAATATTCGTTACATCACTCATTGTCAATGTGAAGTGTTTCCACTAATACCTTAACAGAAAAAGGGAAATGCCTCACTAATTTATGAACAGTATAATTCTGTTCACCCTTTTAATCTGTCCAACCATTGTGGCTATCACAGAAGAAAATTTTTAGTAATGTTTATAGCTAGTGCAAATCCAGATGTGCCTGGTAACACTTTTAGTGATGCTTAATATATGTAGATGTAGTGGAGTTGTTCTCTTGTTATCTGCTAATGATTTGACATTTTAGATAGAATTCAAAAAGACTGGATTACTAACTCCTATCGCCTGGGGTGTGTATTGGCTGTTTTTTGGATTGCACGCTCTATAAGTCTTTTTCAGTGCTACCAGATCTAAAATGGGCTAAGAATGGGTTAGGAACTGCTCGAGGCAGACTGCACAGAGTGCAAGTTAGAAAATAAAGAAATTAAAAATATTGCTCTTTGAGCAGTAATGAAATATCTACAGTGAGTCCTGACCTTAAACACATTGTCAATTTACATTAGCCTTAGAATGTTAGGTTTTGTTAAAATAAAATAAATATTACAAAACATTAATAAGAACATTTTCATGATATATTTTATTATTTATTCAGTACAGATATCTTTGGCGCTTATTTAACATTCAGATCTGTGAATCCAAAGCTACAGCATCTTACCTAGTATATGAAAAAGGAAGTAAAACAGACCTGTCTAGTTCCATTGTCCAACCTTAGTGAAAAAACAAAACTTTAAAAAAACAAACAAACAAACAAAAAACCACTAAAGTAGAATTTTATAATGATTTTGTTTGGTTGTAATCTAGGTTTCTGCTGGTGACTCAGAGAGAACATGTTTTCTTTATTAAAAAAAAATATACTGTACATTTGCCTTATTTTTGCAGTGAGCCTTCAGATTTGACCAATTTTTACCAGGAAACTGTTAACAAAAACCTCTTTTTAACCACATGAGATCTTTGGACCCAGGTTTACAGTACTACAAATACAAGTTGCAAACAGTTTAAAAATTGGACAAAATGCTATTTGATTACCTACTCATTAACACTGCTGTGTTCAGCCTACTCTCAGACCGATGAGAGAAACTCACAATTCATGTTTCTCATTTGTTTTCCCTCTAGTGACAGAGATGCTGGTAAATGTGCTGAACATCTGCTCAGATGATGAATTAGGGTCAGAGGAAGATGGTTTTGATGGTAAGCGATTTCTGCCCTCCATTCAGATTGATTGTTTTGCTTTAAAATAATTTAAGTCTCAGTTACTAACATTAGGGATAGCATCCTGGTTTTCTGGATCTCCTGTAAGTTCTGTCATGCTGCTAAAAGCACTAGACTTCAAAAGGTTTGCATAATGCATGGTTTGGAGAGAACTTACTAAACTCTCCTCCTTGCCCACTTCCCACCCAAGCCAAGAGAAACAAAAATCATTTTAGTACTCCTATTTTAAAAGAAAGAAAACAATAATTTGATTCCTTTCGTGATAACCAAGTTTTATGGAATATAAGGGACCAGGTAAAGATACTGATTTTTTATTTTTTTTTGTAGCCGAGCTACTCAATGATTCCAGTGAAAACTTTTGCTTAGAATCAATGGCACATCTAGTGCAGAGTGACTTTCCACTGCTTCTGGAATGCTAGAGAAAACAGATTTGGGAGAGTGATACTACACCTGCAGAAAACTCTCATTTGTGTACTTGAGTCATTAGAAAACAATTTGAATATAGTTATGTCACTGGCATAAAAAAAGTTGTTCACTGCAAACATAGATCTAAAAGGGCATGTTGCTGACCCATTCTTTCTGCATGGAAAAGAGGAACTGCCTGAACCATAGGATTGATACTGTATGATGAGGAGTGACCTCAGATCCTATTAACTACTTTGTAAAAGGTGCTTAGTGTCCTGTGGGATTTGGTCCCATGGAAGTAAATTAACTTAACTTATTATATTATCCAGTGTGCCCCTGTTAGATCTAGTGAATGGTAAATGAACACTCACTTTATGTTTATAATCCCCTAGAGCAGTCCTTGTCAGCTGAGCAAACTGTACTGTAGTTCATACTTCAGAGCTTGGAAGGCAGGCCAGTCCTCAATTACAGACAGCCCCCTCCCAACCTGAAACATATACTCACCACCAAACACAACCCCCAGAACAGAAACACTATCCCAGGAACCAATCCCTGCAACAAACCCCATGATTTGTGTGCACACACACCTACCCTAGTGACACCATCCTAGGACCTAACCACATCAGCCACACCATCAGTGTGATATGGCATCATGTGCCAGCAATGCCCCTCTGCCTGTATTATGGACAGAACGGACTGTCTGTATGCAATAGACTAAATGAACAAAAATCAGACATTGGTAAGATACAAAAACATGTGGTAGAACATTTTAACTGCCCTGGACACACAGTTACAAACTGAAAAGTTTCCATCCTCAAGCAAAAGAACTTCAAAAAGAGGCTGCAAGCTGAAACTGCTGAGTTGGAATTCATGTGCAAATTTGACACCATCAGAATGGGTCTGAGTAGGGACTGAGAATAGCGCTCTCATCAGAATAAGTAGTTTTCTACTTCACCTTCTTGTCCACATCCACCCTGATTGAATTAGCACTGATGTAACACTCCCTTCTCTGTTTCTTTGTTTTTTTTACTTCATGAATTTGAAGTGAGTTGCTACTCACAAAATCTTATCCCATAATACAGTTTTTAGTCTTTAAGGTACCATTGGACCTGTTGTTGTTTAAACTTAAGCACTAAAAATAAAGAGGGGGGAAACATTAAAAGCTGAGAGAGAGAAAATCAATACACAAAGCATGACCAATATATACCTACAGACCATAAATTAAAAGTATTTGGTAATATGCTTGTGGAGAAGAGCAAAGCAAAAAAAGAGGAAGGATAAACTTATCAATAAATAAACTGAAACAAATATTTTATGAATTTAACTGTTCTCAGGTAAAATGGCATCTTTTAAAAAAGCTTTTCTTTTTCTTACC
>JANRFK010001234.1:22606166-22667438 GCA_030068395.1 Apalone spinifera | reverse complement strand
CCCCCCCCCCCCCCCTTCTGAAAGTAGTTGTACCATTGAATCCAATGGAAATTCTACTTGTGAACAGCTGCACAATTGAGACTTCAATAATTATCCTTGAGAATCAGTGGGAGAGAGTCCTTCAATTTAAACTGGTAGTCAGTGCAGAGAAGAAACACTAGTTTGACTATTTTACCTGATAGCTTTTACTTGTGAAATTTAAATAGACAGCTGCTTTGCACTTGGTACATTATTGCACAATGTGATAAGACCTACAGGTATACCAAATATAAATGTAGTAGTGGGAGAGCCATTATCTGGTAGGACCATGTTCAGGAAAGCAGATATCTAAGTCCCATTAACTTCAGCATCAAGAAAAACCTTTCAGGGTGGGATTTTCAAAAACACTTTGCATTGGTTCAATTCTGCTTCTGTCAAGTCAATGATACAACCCTAGCAGACTTTAACAAAGTCAGAGATCAACCAATACCGAGAGCTTTTGAATATTTCATCTCAGATCTTTAAAAAGTTTCTATGCAAAAGTTATTTTGTCATAAAAAGAGACCAAGATGATGGCCTCAAGTACAGTGGAGTGACTTCCTGGGCTTTGTAATGCAAGTACTTCTGTGATCTAGAATTCTACTATGATTATAAAATGAATTCACTATAGATGTAAAAATGCTCTGTGTTCACTGTTTCTTTTATATTACTTGGTGTTTGAGTGGGAATGTCAGGCATGTGTTTTTGCAGAGAAAGATATACTAGCCTTCCATTTTTAAGCTCTTTCATAGCACTATGGGTGTCTAAGCAAGAGGTGAAGGAGGAGTGTTGATAATGCTGACACAATATTGACCTCTCATGGTTTGGTAAATTCTCTGGTTTGGCACCAGTCAGGTTCCAAAGGTGCCATGCTATAGAGAAATCAGGAAAGAGATCTTGGAGTTATCGTGGACAGTTCTCTGAAAACTTCCACACAGTGTGCAGCGGCGGTCAAAAAGGCAAATAGGATGCTAGGAATTATTAAGAAAGGGATAGAAAATAAGACCCAGAATATCTTACTGCCCCTGTATAAAACTATGGTACTCCCACATCTTGAATACTGTGTACAGGTGTGGTCTCCTCACCTCAAAAAAGATATTTTGGCCTTGCAAAGCATTGAAAGGGCAACTAAAATGATTAGGGGTTTGGAATGGGTCCCGTATGAGGAGAGGTTAAAGCGACTGGGACTTTTCAGTTTAGAAAAGAGGAGACTGAGGGGGGATATGATAGAGGTATATAAAATCATGAGTGGTGTGGAGAGGGCCGATAAAGAAAAGTTATTTATTTAGTTCTTCTATTTAGGGAACTGAGGACACCAAATGAAATTAATAGGTAGCAGGTTTAAAACTAATAAAAGAAAGTTCTTCTTCACACAGCGTGTAGTCAGCCTGTGGAACTCCTTGCCAGAGGAGGCTGTGAAGGCTAGGACTATAATAGTGTTCAAAGAGAAGCTAGATAATTTCATGGAGGTCAGGTCCATAAAAGGCTATTAGCCAGGGGATAAAATGGTGTCCTTGGCCTCTGTTTGTCAGAGGCTGGAGAGGGATGGCAGAAGACAAATCGCTTGATCATTGTCTTCGGTCCACCCTCTCTGGGGCAGTTGGTGCTGGCCACTGTCGGCAGATAGGATACTGGGCTAGATGGACCTTTCGTCTGACCCAGTACGGCCGTTCTTATGATTCAACCTGTATAATTCTGTCCCTATCAAATACTATGTCATACCCAGTAAATTTACAAGAATAAGTTATAGATTAGATTAAAACACAGGCCGACTCATGTCTGTTTGAAATTGTTATCCATTCAAAGTTGTAAAATGCAAATATGTCCCTGCTCAGGCTAGCTGCACCAATTGGGTATACTTTTATGACTGTGCAAAGCACTAGTGAAGGCACTAAAGCTTTTTGTAGTTATTGGGAGCAAGGGCGGCCCTAGACTAGCTGCCAGCAACTGGCGCCCTAGGCAAACCATGCAATCTGCGCCCCCATCTCCAAACCCCTCAATGATATTGTGCCACCATTTGGTGCCCCATTTAACTTGGCGCCTAGTTCGCCTATATGGACAGGCTGCCCCTGATTGGGAGTTTGCCCATGTGGAATGGCTTGCAGGATCTGGGCTTATGAGTGTATTTGTGTGTGGTTTGTTGATTATATTTAGTAATTTTACAATGAGTTCTGAATTATTTCTACTGCATTGTGATCTCTTTAAATCTGAAAGATTGTACCCATTATTCTGGGGAATAAAATGACAAATATTTTTCCTTCCATTTGTGTCCTTAGTATAAGCTGATGCTTATTTTAACCCCGACATTTTTTTCTATGTATTTGTAGGGTGTTGTGCTCTGTTTGTCCCTTCCTTATTCTGTTGTTCATAAAAGGATTGCGCCTTGGGAAAGAATGCCTGATCATTAAAATAACACATGCATTTTGGTTTATGGGCTAGTTTTCTTTAACATCACTACTTCAGAATTCTTTTGCACCGTGTGTAGTTTCCAGAGCCTACTACTGCCATATTTCTAGGGCTTCATACTGATTTTGTTCCTCACCATTTGATCTATACAAGCACTAACCCGGGTTCAAACATATTTAAAGTGAGAGCCCCAGAAACTGTGCTTAGTTTTTCTTTGTATTTCCTCACTGACTTTCATTATTTGTATTGAGAGCCAAAATGCTCAGAAAAGCACTGAGCAGGAGGAAGGAGAATGAGCTATAGTTGAGCATCCACTAGTTGTTTCTTGCCATCTTCCCGTCTGCCTCTCCCACTGTTCCAGAATTAAAGCACCACACCCACTCTGCATGGTGTACTTGTGAATCAGCAACAGTGACCTAGGTCATGCATGTTGCAATCTGTCGTCTGATTATGTTGATGTGAGAGAGTGCACATTAATTTCATTTACTTTTATCGGCTTCTGATCTGCATTCCTTTTAGGTAGTCTCTGTTAATGGTGGGGGGGCTAAATACATTTTTAATGCCCTTCCTAAGCACTTGTGTTCCACTGGTTGGTTGCATTAGCTTTTTAATTGTATCTGCTTCAAAGAGATAGAAAAGTTAAATCTATAATATAAAATATAATATAGCAAACTTGGATCATTTTCTCTTGCCACCCTTTTTATTTCTTTCCTACTTGTCATGGTAGTTGGTATATAACTTGTTACATCAACGAATGTCTTGGGTAAATCCTAACTAGTGTGTTGTATGGTTTGCACATCATACATATTACCTAGCAACGGGGCTGCTTCTGACTAACCAGCATATATCTGGAGTACGATTGTATTTTAATTAGCAGCATTTCTGACCTAATGCATTTGACTGAAATAATTTAAAACCCTATGAGCTACTAATTAAAACAATGCAATGATGTAATAGACAATTTGACATAAGATACTGCTTGCTTTGTATGATGCACTCTCATGATCTGGCACAAAAAAGTTTCTTAATTACCTGGCTTAATTTTCATGTCACAAAGCACCTTCAGTGTTGTAGCTAAGGTTTAAAGCCCTGCCACTGAAAAGCAGCAATCACAATTTAATGTGCTGCGTTTAGTCATCAGTTGGGAGCGGTGAGGTTTGAATTTGATTAATAAAGCTATGTGCTTCAAGACTAAACTGAGTTACGTGAAATGTGTTTTGGTGATCAAACTTCCATTCCACTGTGGACAGTTGTCTGAAACGTTCCCATTGGATACTAATCAGCACAGTTATTGATATTCAAGAACAACCCAGAATTGAGCAAACATGGAGACTTAAATTACCTTTAGTAAAGGCTACTATTTTCTTACATCCCAGCTAAACCCATTGTTGGTAAGACTGTGTGTTTATTACTAGCTGCATATATAAATAGTCTCAGCTTCACAAGTAAATCAGTCCCTTAACTGTAATAAAGGACAGGGTTTTTTCCCATAAAACCAACAAGAAAAAGTGGGTAATGCATAATATTCTCCTTGGGCAAGTGAGAGAGTAGAATTTTAAGTATTTGTTTTCATTTCTGAAAAAATATTCATTGGAAGAATATTGAGATTCTCCTACCTCTTCCCAATAACATTGATGCTGTCCTGCAGGACTATTTAGCGGTGGTGTACAGAACAGTTCCTAACCTGTGTGACAAATGAATGCTCCAGTGGGAGTTATGTACCTGGACCCTGATGGCTGCATTTAAATTGCATTAACATGAGCTATTTAATTAAAAAATATTTGCATCCATAATATTTTCTTCTATTTGATGTCTATAAATGGCTTAGTGCAAAATCCTCCAATCTGATCATACTGTGAAATGCATAAACACAGCATGCATCATTGACTTTGCTGGAGGTAGCAGAGTCCTATCTCCCATGATCAAAACCAGTGACTCTCAAGAGGGATATCAACTTTGGTTTTACCCTGAAATTTCAAAAATGGCAATAGATTATTCGTGTTTTAATACTCCCTAAACTGCCATTAGCCTTTGCTGTGTGCATGCATCCCTGATACAGACTATATCACCTCTCAATACTTGGGGAGAAGAGCATGGTGGATTATGGGGGCAGGTTTAGGTTGTGTTACCATTAGTGGCATTTCCAGCCTGATGTGAATATCAAAGCAGCTGATGCATTATAGGAGGACTTAAAAAGTGACTATTGCATGTATGGATGGCAGGTTGAAGATTTAGGATTAGTTTCTAATGGTCTTATTGCATTTTAGTTTATTACACAATTTACTAACATTAAGTTTCAATTAAGCTGAGCATTATTTCTTTTCTTCTCATCATTCTTCAGTTCTGTTTCTTTCTTTTTGGATGTTCCCTACCTAATTTGTTTCTTTTCTATTTTTCAGACTTTACATAAATATTGCTTTTCCATTGATGTTGTCAATGTTCTTTTTTTTTTTTTCATTCTCCAAACTTCATTGATCTGTTTCTTCCCCCTCCCCATGGAATTTCATAAGAAGATCCTATTTATGCACTGAAGAAAGGTATTAAACTAGTTAGAAGGGGTTACATTTAATTTTATTATTATTTTCCTAGTGGGGTTTTTACACACAGCGTCCTTATCCTTCCATTTAGTCCTGAACTCATAGTATGTTTTCAGGTGCTATCCTGATATTTCCTTGCACTGCTTGAAAGTATAAATTACATATGCAAGCAAAGGAAAATATCATCAGTGTCAAACAAGCTGCCTATGCGAATTGCTGTTCACTTTATCTGGAACAATAGTTTTTTACAAAATAATATTCAAATATTTGGTCAAATAAAAAATCAAATTTTAATAATGGCTGTGTTCTTGTCCCCCTTTTTACAAATGCTCCAGTAAATGATTCTATGTAATTTTTTGGGGGCAGGTATGTCTAAAGAACAAGTACATTTTAAGTAATATTATAAAATGTATAAAGGATGAAATTCACCTTTATGGGTAAACTGTCCCCAAACAGTAAAAAGGTAAAATATTCCTTGAATGATGGTGGGACTCAGGAGCTGTACAAAAAAACACAGCTTTGCTTGTTCAATACAGTTACCATACCTGAGCATACAGATTGTGGTAACTGACTACATATATGTGGTTGGGTACATAACTACTTATTTGCATAAGTATTTACCTATATGGCTGTGAAATTATGTGCACCAATCATGAATAGTGTTTCGTACATGGATTCCTTGCCTACATTTTTCAGAATTGGCAGTATTTGGAGTAAATGGTTAATTTCCGTCTACTGCATGACATGTTGCTGTGTCAGTCAGACTGAGTTTGAATTTGTCACTACAAAGGACAGTTCTTGAGAGCATAACATTTTCTTTAATGATGAACTAAAGTATGAAAGAGTTGAGCACATTTCTATTTCTGAAAGCTTTGAATTATTGTTCCTAGGACCCCTGAAAATACAATAGACTAGACAAGTTCAGGGAAAAAATGGTAGACTCTTGTTACAATTTTTAACACACATAAATAACAGTTCTGGCACCTAGATATCTTGTTAATACTAGTGAACACCACCTTTTAAAACTGTCTTGTTCTCAGTGATGCTCTTAGTTCATCCTGAGCTTAGCTGAGTTGAGAAATTGGCAGTAACTTATTAAACAAGAGCAGTGACTGGTCTGGCCTGTATAACCATAGTTGCTATCAACTGAAATGTGTGGGAAAACTCACAAATTGTGAGAATCATCTCACTGCGGGCTCTGTAAAATGCTTAACAAATTTCTATGTAGTTTTATCAAGTCTCCAGTTCTCCATTGAATACTTACAACTACACAGAGGAGACTGTGAAACCCTGATATTTTTGCCTTCTCCCATCTAACTGCATTATTTCCTCTCCTCACTAGCTGTTTTGGCATCTGTGATGGCAATGGTTGGTTAAAGTATTGATATGTATTTCATTAATGTAAGGTGAATTAGAAATAGGAATTTTCATTTAATTTTCCTCTTGCACTCTGGGACTTGAAAGAGTGGCATTTAATTGAATGGAGTATTTTTCTTTTTGCATTCAGAACATGGATAGATCAGACTTTAGTTTACATAGAAGTTATCTGTTGGACATTCAGAAAGTTCAGTTTTTCTTTCACTCAGGGCGCTTCTACACAGCAGGGCTTAACTTGAAATAAGCTACATAAATAGAGCTATGTCAATTGCGTTGCTTATTTCAAAATAGCTTATTTCAAGTTTTGGTACTGTCTACACAGCGCTTATTTCGAAATAGAGCACTCTTCCTATGACTTCCCTTACTCTGGCTCCTGTAACCCTCATTTTATGAGGAGCAAGAAATCCTCTGGAGTGACAATTTTGACATTATGTTGAAATAACTGCCGGCCTTATAGACGTGGACTATGTTATTTCGAAATAACGCAAGTTACTGCTGTGTAGACATAGCCTCAGAGCTCTGGAGAGGTACAGTCCTAAGATGATGATGGTCTTTTAGTAATGTGGGACTTTTATAAAGTGGAAGAAATATTTTTTTAAAGACATCAGAATTGTGTTTATCGGACTCAAGTGGTTATTTTCCTTGGAAGCGCATACAGTATTTGGCCTTTATGGTAATGCTGAATTGTAACTAATTTAGTGTGCAAGACTTGCATCATAATGTCGCTAGTTAATGTAGAGTTAAAGTTGACCACATTGGCTCATGCCATTCCCGAATGTCAAGTATACCTGTACATAAAGCTCTAAAGACCTAGAGATACAGAAATGAGATAATGTCCTGATGGCACCACAGCACTACCAGCACAGTACGGTACCTAAACTCTGCCCTTTCCAATCAGCAAGAGGCACACTAAGACAAAATCTGCCATTTTCCAGCTAGAGGAACTGATTATTCCTATTTTTCTGGGACTTGATATGCAGGAAGCCAAAGTAAATGATCGCAATAGCCCCTCTTGGGTCTAAAATCTAATAATGAATGAGTCATAAAAACATAGGTGGCATTTAAGATTATTAAAGTGTCTGCCACAGTCACCTCTAGAAATGGATGTTCCACTAGATATGTCAAGACAACATGGGACTATAATAGTGTTTCACCCCTCTTCTGCCCCTCTCTCATAATGTAAGTGCTCAGGGCCATGCACTCTATTTTCTAGCTGTTTTGTGGTACATGTGACACTGTGCCAAAGGACATAGTCAGGACTATCCAAAGATGAAGCCCCCAAAGGCAATCCCTCAGACAAAGATGAATAGGTGTTAACATTAGGCAAGTCTTTGGCAGTTTGATTGGACTAGGCAATGCGGTTGGAAGTAGGTTATGCCGAATTTTGATCTTTCTCCTAGTCAAGAGAGGGCCTGAGAGTTTCTCCCCCATTACACTAGTGTATGTTTCACCCTGCCCTCCAAATATTTGGGAAAGGTACAGCTATTACAAGTACACCCTAAACATGCTTGCACACTTGGACCGATAGATCCAGTTTCCTTCCTTCATCTTGTGTGCTCTGTTGTGGCTTGGTGCCTTTCCCTTCCCCAACAACATGCATTCAGGTGTAAGCAGCTGATCAGTTCCTCTCAGTCAGCTTCTTCAGCGTAAGGGTAGAACTTTGGAGGGGAGAAGATGGCCAGTGATTGAAGACAGGCTTCCCTTACCCCATTCTTCATCCGTAGGCCCCTAAAGACTCAGCGTGTTACCGTCTTGTCCATTCATAATGTGTGCGCTTACAGAAGAAATCATCAGTCACACCCCAGCTTGCAGTGGACTGCCTGTGTAGACAAGTTCTTAATATGCTGTAACATGCAACAGCGTAATGAGACTTTTCCATCCCAGCACTTCCTGGTATTATGAGTTCATATAGGTTTTGACACAGGATTTGGAGCACCAGAAAATATTCTGTAGCAATCTGTTAGTGCATATTAGATGCTATTGCACTGGAGGAAAGAGAATGATGAGTGCGGGCGGGAGCTATAGATCTCAGAAAGCTAGGGGAAGGATTTTATCCCAACCACAGATGACAAAGATTGAAATATGTGCTATATGCCTAATAATATGTGACATATTTTGCTGGGTTTAATGATGATGAGTCATAATTAGGAATTCTCTTTTCTTTTAAAGTGGCAAGATTAAGAATTACATTTCAGCTGTGTAGTTTTTGTTACCATTTCTCACTAAAACCTTGAAGATACTTCAGGGCACATATACTGTTGTTAATTCAATGTTGGTTTTAGCACCTTAATTCACTCTGTTTTCTGGATTTGTACCATAATATGGTGAGGCTCCCAATTTTTGAAGCATAAAATTAATTTACAGGGATGAAAACAAAGCTGCTTTAATGGATAGCTAGACAATAATTATGTGCATTTCTCAGGGGACTTTGTAATATGACGACAGTTCAGAATTGATGGAAATGTTTTTAAATTTCCAAAATCACCATTACAGAAGTAGCACTTTAATTTGGCAAACTGTGCTAAGACAGAACCAGTTAGTACCAGTATACTGTGAGACAAGTCAGATTTGTGAAATAATTTTGCTCAAAATACAAAGTGACGATGTGGTGCTTATAAGCTGCTAACTTTTAATTCAATGTTTTGTTTTACATAGGAGCAACAGCTGCAGCTCGAAAGGAGGTTATTAGGAACAAGATCCGAGCAATAGGAAAGATGGCCAGAGTGTTCTCTGTCCTAAGGTAGGATTTCTTTGTTTAAAGAAGCAGCTTTTATATTGCCAGCAAAATGGATCCTTGCTCAATTAGTATTTCAGAATATTAGTAATTGGCTGTTCACAGGAAAGATTGTATAGCACTTAGCAAAAGAGCTCAATGAATCTTGTTTGGCTGGCACAGTGAAGCATCAAAAAGTTACTAAGTCCCTTCAGCACTTCTGTTTAAAGCACTTTTGGAAAAAGAAAAGTGAAAATTCTAAACAGAGTGGTTTTTTTTTAAGAACCTTTCTCTGAGTGTCCACATTTCAGTCTGTGAGCCATTCAGCTACCAGAGTTCAGTGCAGAGAGAGTTTGCAAGGCGTGCCACATGTCTCACTAAAGAGGAAGCCAACTGTCATACTTTGTTACCCGCTTCAGTGGCTGCTACTGTGAATATGATTAAAGATGAAATCATCAGCTCATTTAACTAAAACTCCGGGAAATGAACACAAACAATAATAAATTGTTACCCTTGATCTTCATTACTCCCATAACACGAGCAGGAGGAATTGCTGCCTAATGTTTTTACAACTTTCTAGCTGAAGTTTCTAAGTTGAATAGAAAACATATTATACAGAGTTAGTTTTAAAGCTCTTTTTTGGAAAACTCACTTTTTTTCCCTGGCAGCAGAAGGAAATTTTTCCTCGTGCAATTAAATATTGCTCTTCTACAATCTACATTTTATAGCCATTGTAATTAATGCAAAATGTTGAAGTTTTTCCAGGTGTTTCTTAGTGTCATTTAATGTGCTGTTTTCTCAAGTAAAGGGAATGATTGGCCTCTAAAAATCATTATTTCAAGACTACACTCAAGTTTACAGCTGAAGTTGACTAGAATCACTTGACTGTAGTTCAAAACCTGCAAATTTACTGTGAGTGGGCAATGTGGGTACAACTGGTGGCCAGACTTCAGGATCAGGGTCTTAAATAGCAATTTGAGACTGAGGATTTGAGACCATATCCTCCAAGAGTACACTTTGTGGCAGTCAGCCTATTATGATTCTAAGCGTCTCTGAATGTGGAACAGGTTAAATAAAATTTAGATTAAAATCTAGAAATGAGTTTACTATTGGATTTTTTTTTTTTTAGTATTTAATAATACACTAACAATGTATACTGTAAGGCACAGATCTTCAGGAGTAATAAGTAGTGCTCAGTTGGAGATGATTCACTTCTTATGTGCCTAATTTGATCCCTTGAAAGTCAGAGGTCTTTAGAGTTTCAACATTTTCTGAAAACCAGGCTCTTTTAAATATTGTGTTTTAATTAGGGCATAATTTGAAGCACCCTGGAAAATCCTGCCCAAATTAAATGAAATATATTCACAAAAGATTTCATTACTACCATCTTCTGTGTCAGAGGTGGTTGTATTTCTGTATCTCTTGAAGATCACAGCACACTGCATAATAGCACAGAAGAATTGTAAATTGTGGTACCTGATCCTTCAAGCTACTGCGCATAAAGAAGTTAGTGGGTATTAATGGCTCTCAGCTCCTTGCAAGAGCAATTCAGAGCTTTTCAGGACTGGGGCTTTAATATCCATAAAGAGCAGAAACGTCTTCGGCATGGAGGATTGTGCTTTGAAGAACTGTGCTTCCTAGACAGAGAATCAGGATATGGCGTGACGAAGTTCTGGTTATCCACAACCACAACAGGAGATCTGTTGTTAGGTGCCTTAAGCACTGAGAGGATAGGTGCTCATCTAATGTTTTTAGGCACTTAGAAAATCAAAGCTGGAGTTAGGTACATAGGCTCCCCACTTAAGGAGAGGGCGCTCCTTCAAATATTACAAAAAGCAACATGGTGGGCAGCCCCCTGCCTCAGCTGGCATGGGAGATGCTGAGAGGAGCAGTGTGTCCTAAACCCTGCCCCTTTCAGGGAGATAGGTGCCTAAGTATCCCTTTGTTTGGGTTTTTTGGTGGAGACAGAAGGGGAGGAGGAGAGTGGTGGCTTCACTCATAACTTTTAGCACTGGGATTAGGAAACTCACTGGAAATGTGGGAGGCACCTCTAGTTCAAGCTCTCCCTTCCAGCTGAGGGACTGAAGATATTGAGCAAGTATCTGCCAAATCTCAAATGAGTGACCTAACCACTAGGCTATGGGGTATTCTGATTTGGGGCTTCCTCAGACTCTCCTGCTGTAGCTGTCCCAATGTGGATAAATAATTAAAAAATCATTAACGTGAGGGGGGCTGGATCTTGGTCTCCCACCCTCCAAGTGAGTTCTTCAGCCACGAGGCTACAGAGTCATTGTCATGCTTGCACTTGTGTGCACTTTCTGTCTGTTCCCCAGACACTCTATTATTTATTTACAGTGTAACAGCTAGAGACTGAGGGAGAGCTCCACACCAGAATTCCTTATAGAGCAGTGTTTAGGGCACTCCCCCGAGAGGTGGCAGATTCCTGTTCAACTACCTTCTCTCCTTCAGTTGGAGAAGAAACTTGAGCCAGGAGTCTTCCACATCCTGGGTGAATACCCGAACCACTGGCCTTTAAAAGTTGAAGAATGGCTTTTCCTACCCTCCTGCTTCCTTCTACCAAGCTATTTTTTGTGTGAGCGCACTTGAAGATGCCTGATCTGACAGGCACAATTAGGCAGAGGAATGTCCATATTTCCCCAGTCTATGATTCACACTGGAGTTTAGGCATCTGGATGCTTAGAATGATGTAACATGTGCACAGAAATTTAGACACCTAAGGATCTTGTACTACACAAATTTAAGAAGCCAGTCCGTTTAGGTGCTCACACAGATCTGTGGTAGCTGAGAAGACTTGTGTAACTATCTGTAGGGCTTGATTCTGGGATTTAGGCAGGTAAACACCTAAATCCTGCTGTGAATCTAGCCCCGAGTGATAACTGAACACAACAAACTTGTGTTTTAAGATCTTAGTAGGAAAATCCAATCAAAATAAATGGCAATTGGAAGTCTATTTGTCTGTATGAATAGAATCATAGAAATATAAGCCCTGGAAAAGTCTGAAAACATCATTTAAACCCTTCCCTCCATGGTAAGGAAGTGCCATCGTTGACAGGCTACCAAGGGAAGTTATGGAATACCCACCATTGGATGTTTTTAAAAAAGGTTTAACAAATACCTATTACAGTCATTAACTATCATTATTATTAGAAAGTTAATTGTAAAATCTAACCTAAATCTCCTTTGCTGCATATTAAACTGACTACTTGTCATGCTACTATTAGTAGACATGGAGAACAAAACTTCATACATTTGAAGTCTGTTATGAGATCCCCATCGTTCCTAAAGTATGACACCCAGAACTGGTCAGAATACACCATGTAAGGTCTCCCTATTGCTGAAAAGTATGGAACAATTGTCTACATATGATATTCCAGTTAACACACTTCAGACTCTTAACTTCTTTACCATCTGTATCATATTGACCTGTATTTAATCTATAATCCTCTGTAAACTCCAAGGTCATTTTCAGTAGCACTACCACCTAGGCAGTTATTTCCTAAGGTAGTTATGCATTTGATTTTTTTTCCTTCCAAAGTGTGCTGCTTTACTTTATTGAATTTCATCTTGTTATTTTCAGACCTGTTCTCCAATTTGTCAAGTCATTATGGAAAATATTGAATTCTGCTGGACCTGGGACAGTCCCATGTGGGATTCCACTAGATACCTAGTCCTGTTAGACAGCAAACCATTGATAACTACTCTTTAAATGAGGTTTTTCAACCATTTGTATCACTTTATAGTAACTTCTAGACAATATTTCCCTAGTTGCCTCCGATCTGTCAGTCTTTTGGTGATATGTGTTGGTAGAGGTCATACTAGGACCTGAACCACCCCTGATTTCAGGTGTCTTTTGCAAAAGCCGTTTTTAGTTAGCTTCTAAGAAAGCCCCCTCCCTCCCCCCTTTTTTTAGACATCCAGAAAAACACATGTTAATGTGTTTCATTCACCGTATGAACACGTTGCCATTTTGACATAAATTGAATAGAAAGCTGTTTTCCATGTATATGAAACTCATAAAGTATGAGGTCCATTGGCTAAAGTAACACCTCAAAATCCAAGGAATAAAATGGCATTACGCTCTTTTGCAAAGGTAGAATGCTAATTTCCTAAGAAAAAAGGATCATACAAAGGGAAGTTTAGTCCATATAACTTAATGCTAAAAGTGCCACTGTTTCTACATGACATAAGTGCTTCATGATAGGAGCACAAATAATTTCAAGTGAATTATATTTTTGTCATCATATATTTATGGGAAATAAAATACTTGAGCAACAAAAGGAAAAGAAGACTATGCTGGAATTCAGGATTAGTTTAAAAAAAAAAAACCTGTTACAGTAGGTGATTGAGAAACCCCCAGATTACTCTTAATATATCAAAACACAATTGCAGAAAAATACCATCTGCGAACAATGAAGGTAAACGTATAAGAAATATTAGAATTGTTTTCCAAGTTCAGTTACAAATGAGGTAAAGTAACAGTTGAAAGTGAAGTTTATGCGTTTATTCTCAGAAGTAGATTGTCAACGGAGGCATCTGAACCTTTCCTGGTGTTTAATACCTTGTAATGTGATACAAATGCAGTGTTAATTCTGCTTGACATCCAGACCTTTGCTAGTGCCCTGATTGGAGTATAGAAGAGTGAATCTGATTTGGATTCTTGGAACAAAATCTTCAATCTTCAGGCTGTAAATAGAATCTGAAGATTATATGCTGAAGGGGAAAGAGAAGCTCTTAAATACTGAAATTAGTGGGCCTTGCGTTACTGAACAAAAACAATACTTATTTGACAGCTCTTGGTGTTAGTAGAGAAATACATTAGCATGTAGTACAGTTGGGGCCAAATTCTTCATCCATGTGTGTGAATTTTGGCTCCCACTAGGTTAACATAATTTCACATTTCAAAGAAAAAATGCATCAAATTTGCTTCTCTGAAAAAAAATTGAGTCCGTTTTCAGTTTTAGCTGTGAAGCAAGTATCAAATCAAATAACACTGCAATTCTTTAAAGCAATATTGAGATACTTTTCAAGCTGTTCAGTCATTGTGAGGAGTTGTTCTTCCTTCTGCTGTTCCTCATACATTCAGAATGATACATTTTACACGTCTATATTTGGAAGCCTACAGAACTCACTCCTTACATTTCCTAAAATGATTTTCCTTGAGTGCGTGAACTCAGCTAATTTACTTCATTTTCCCAGTAGCAGTGGTGAAGTTAAGACTAAAATTTCCTGTTTAACAATGCTTTTGCTTATTGCTGGGTACCTTACATGACTGAAATCAACTGATTATGTAGCCTATGGCCAAACCCCCTCTCACAGCATTTTGGAAGAATGTAGTGTAAGATAATGATAAATGTGTTGCTAACCAATGCCGCTATTACTCTCATCCCACTGCTCCTACTTTGATAGCTAATGGCTTAGCAGGGGTGGCCAAACTTGCTGACCCTCCGAACTGCATACAAGTTTGAGAGCCAGGACACACCTGCTGGGGCTTGGGACTTCTGCCCAATCGAGGCTCAGAGTTTCAGCCTCACTCCTGCTAAAGCCTTGAGCCCCATCAGGTGTCTCTCTCGGGGCTGAAGCCCAGAGACACACCACTCTGCTGGCAAGGCAGCAGTCCCAAGTTCTCCTTCCCCTCATTCAGGTAGGTGGAGAAAATGGGAGCTCACCGTGTTTCACTGTAAAGATAAAAGAGCCACATGTGGCTCATAAGCTACAGTTTGGCCACCCCTGGCTTGGTGCAACATTACCCTGGAGGCCCAAGTTATGTTATTAGCTGGATAACCGCCCATATCCAGTACTGGATATTGGGAAGCTCATGTCTGTGCAGAGGAGCTGGAAAAGACCTGTACACCACTTGAAAGCTCAAGTAGCACATGTGCAGGCCCTTTGCATAAGGGTGAATTTTGCCCCCTGCAAAAGCAGCCTAAACGTTAAAATGGCGCTTAGATGAGAATGTAATTTGTATTGTTCAATGTGGTTTTTCCACTTGTGTTCCAATCCTAGGAAAGAAAAAAAATACTGATTTTTTTTTTTTCTCCCTCCCTCCCCCTCTGTAGAGAAGAGAGTGAGAGCGTGCTGACACTGAAAGGTTTGACTCCAACAGGAATGCTGCCCAGTGGCGTCCTCTCTGGAGGAAAGCAAACTCTGCAAAGCGGTAAGCAAGTTTGTCTGTGTGTGCCATTACATATATAAAATGATAGATTGAATTGCAGAACCCAAAGAAGAATAATCACCATCTTCTCAAGGAAAAATTAAAGCACAAAATAAAACAGATGGTTTGAAATATTTGTTTGAATATCTGAGTAGTTCTTGTAGGGCCTCTTTTCAAGACTTATGATTTCCAGCTGATTTTCAAAGAGAGAAATCAGAAAATAAACTTTACAAACATGATAAATCCGCATTGCTTATAAAGTACTTTCTTTTACCCAAAGTTCATAGTCTCTTTTTTTTTCCTGTTTAAAAACTCTTTTGCATTTCCCAGTGCTGTGGATTCAGCATAAATAATGGCACTCCAACTATATTTTGTCTATCTTCTCCTTCCTCATTAAGAAATCACGAACAAAAATATCATCTGGCGATTCTAAATGATGATGTAAGAAGTACATAAAAGAAACAATTTCACAAACTGTATAAATTTAAATAAGAGATTTTTTAATATTTTGGTGTCTGTGTCCAAGCACAATATACTTTTTTTTTTCAATTCTGTAGCAAGGCCTATTATGGGTGTATTGTAAGTATGTAGTAGGAATAAATTTGATATAATATTTCTCTTGGAATTGCAAAAGAGTGTTTAATTTATTACTATATCTTTTTTTTTCTGTGATCATTCAGTATATGCCATGCACCCAATAATGTTTTATATTTCTATAGTATAGTTCTGTTGTCAATACACGTGAGAAATGGAAATTTGCTTTATATTTTTAACACAGTCTCAGCCTCTCATTTTCCTGTTTCCTTCCTGGAGTATTCTTTCTCTTTGTATTTTTCTCTTTACTGTCTCTTTTCTCTTACCTAGAAGATTCAGGTATTCCGTGGTGTGGTGGTGGGTTTGTTTGTTTTTGGGCAGGGGAAGGGGAGGAGGTTTTGACTTGTGTGTTAAACACATAGTAATGTTCTGCTTTGAAAATGCTGCAATATGATTCACCAGAATGCCTATCTCAGTGTCTCAGTAGGGTCTTTATCCAGGCTCTTCTCATTATCATTGCTTTAGACTTCTTAGAGAATTTGGTGCCAGGAATAGGTTATTGTCAACCAGTCAAAACATTAGGAACCAAAATAACTTTTAAAATGTTTCTAGAAAATTCTAGATCAAATGTGCATAAGGAAATTCCCCTCACAGTGCAGCATTCTGGTTTAGTAAAACATTACTATACACACTCCATTACATTATTTAATGCAGAGTACACCATTCACCAACTATTCTGAAAACGGCATAGTTTGTTAGCACATTTTCATAATGCAACTTGTATTAACAGAAAATATGACCAGTAAGTTCTGTGGAAGTACACATTTCAGTAGTCATTATTTATTTCTAGTGTGTCAATGGTACTTTGGATCTCATTACTCATCTAAATTTCTAACCACAGTCACTATAGTTCTTTTAGTGTTTGTTTCTTTTTTGTTTCTACTTTTTCAGTTTCTTGATTTGCCATCCTCTTTTTAGCCTGCAAGATATAAGTTTACTCTGCTGTATGTGGAATCCCATGGGTGACTTCTCCATTCTGGAGAACATCTGTATATTTGATATAATGACAGCAAAACTTACTTTATTTAAAAAATCATCTGAAGGTGAAGAAAAGGTAGAAAGTGAAAAGCTTTGCCTCTTAATCTGTTTTCCAAAAGAGTAGTCTTTTTTTCAAAATATCTTCACAAAAATCTTGGCTGTGCCATCATTAAGTTAGATGACATATGCTGATCACTTCAGCTTCTGAATCTTTGGATGAAAGAACAAATTCAGAGTGACTGGTGATTTTTAATAGGGCTATATTTTTGTAATGAATTGATCAGCAGTTGCTTACAGTGTGTACATTGCAGAGTAGCAACCTCTTAACAACCATAAAAGGTTTTTCTGATCAAGCATTATATTTTTGCTACCAGCAGCTTTAAATGTCATATTTATCCCTTCAATACATTAAAT
The DNA here is from genome assembly GCA_030068395.1 of Apalone spinifera. Classification (NCBI taxonomy): domain Eukaryota; kingdom Metazoa; phylum Chordata; order Testudines; family Trionychidae; genus Apalone; species Apalone spinifera. The sequence goes on along the minus strand of JANRFK010001234.1, from coordinate 22,650,229 downwards.
ACCATCTGATTTAAACTATATAAAGTGCTTGAATTGCAGAGATGATCATATAAGGAGGGAGGTATGCGAATAGAGCTGGAAATGCAAGGATATAAGTAAAAGAGAGAATTTGTCTTAACCACCTCATAGTGTTTTGGTTTTTAAGTGAGGAAAGAGAACAAATATTTATATTACAAGTTGTAAATTTTGCCCTTTTTGTCTTCAATGACATTTCAGTCCTGTGCAGTACTAGTAACAGCTAGTGTTCTCTAAACTGTGATAATAAGTGGTGTGCATTTCTTCTGCTGGCTTTATGCCACTTCCCTCTCCCCCTTTTTCCACACTTTTTTTTTTCATAAATGTAGCCATGGTTTTACAGTACACTTTGTAGGTCAGATGCACAATACGGAAAATATTTTTTCAACTTCTTTGAGTTGAAAGAAAATTTGCAAAATTTGTTTTTCTTAAGGTTTAATTTGTGAATCCTTCAGCTTCCCAAAACATTTTGTGTAGCTCAAACAAACCTGCAAACTATACTTATTTTGTTATTTGTCTAGCATTTCTTTGTTGTCTTTGTGCCGAAATCCAACACTTACAGTAACATTAGTGTATTAGCTCCTTTGCTATTCACTGACTTGTTCTTAGAGTTAAAATCCTCTGCTCATTTTTCTCATTCGTTTTGCAACCCCTTTCTTCTCTTCAGCTACTGTTGAGGCTATTGAGGCTGATGAAGGTAAATTGGCCAGTTCCCTTTCTGTTGTTGCTACAACAGATAAGGGCTCTGCTGGGTGTATTCATTTTGCTGTAGCTTGTACAGAGTGTGTGGGTGTTGGGCTAACAATTGTGGCTCGGTATTAACCAAAGTATACTTGCTTTAAAGGGGAAAGTCTTTTGTTGTGTTTTTTTCTTAAAGGTACAACGACGTTCTAATTTGTGTATATTCAGCTAAGTACTGAGTAGCGTCACGGGGAATGAGGGTTCTGTTAGCTGAAAGAGAAGGAGACACGGCAGCTGTTAGTAAATGCTCTTTGACACATAGCGCATAAGCTGTATTCTTAGGGCTGAACCATTTCTCTGCCTCAAATCATTTTCAGCTATCATTGATAAAGAAGAAAACACTCCACTTTATGAACATGGTTGGGGGAGGCGGGGCTGAAGTCAATAATAAAAAAAAATAATTTTGAATGGTTCTTTGTTACAGTTCAACATGTTTTTTTATGTCTCTCTAAGAAGTAAAACATGTGAGACATTTGTCTACAAGATGTCCGTTTTTTTCTGGTAGTGTCAGTTAATGTACTGGGTGGGTATTTATATTAGAACAACCCTTTACATCAGCACCAGCTAACAAATCTAAAGACTGGCTGCCTCAGAAGATTTCTGAATGCTCAGTATTGCAAACTTTGGTGCTTTATTGATGATCCTTTTAATTTAATCCGTATGCAATTTTATTAACCATATTGTTCAGAGCTATCTTCATATTTACATAAGCATATACAGTATGCAATCAATAATAAAATGTTTTGGAAAAAATTTCAAAGTTCCCCTTTAAAACAAAATTCTTTTCAGTTGTATTTTGTTCTTGCCCCCCTAAAAACAGTTGACTTTTTAGAGGAAAAAAAATCTCCTTGTCATGGTCGTTTGGTATGATGTTAAAAGTGCCTTTTTTTGGCCATTTGAATTTGTTTTTGATCTATATAAGCAGTGATCATAATTGTGGAACAAAATAAGTAAGAAAAAATACAACTGCTTTCTAAATAGCAGTGAGTGAACTGCTATTTATGTTGGAATTATCTATTCCTATTGGCAAATTCTAATCTGCAGTGTGCATTCTCGTTGACAGTTTGGCTGTTTTCTGTGATTTCTGTGACTATGTGTCGTGTTTAGTATACTCTCAGTGTCAACTGCTAATACTCATTGTCTGACCAACAACTACAGCAGAGCACATTCTTCAGCACTAAGGTTTATAACATGTCTGCTTGAAATAAAACTGATTGAATGCAAACCCCATTCAAGGAATATTGATTCTTCAAGTTATTCCTTCACTTGCTGTTACCACTGGCTAGCCACTATAACCATACATATTTTTACTAAATACAGCAAACAAATGCCCGATAAAATGATATTTCCACTTATAAGTTAAAAATATCAGCACTGTAGTTATTTGCTGAGGCCTGATCCTGTGAGATGATCAGCACCCACAATATCCAATGGGCTGAGCACCTTGGAGGGTCAGACTGCGGAAGAAGAGACGAGATTTCCAGCTTAATACAGCCACCAGCCATTAAACTTTCTGTAAGGGTTTGGCACTGGTGTTCATTAGACATCTTTTGGTGGTGGAATTAAAGAAGAAGCTTTGCTGTGGGCCCCTCCTCTTTTCACTTTTCCCCCTTCAATTGAGTAATCACCATCCTGTTAAAATAGTATATGGGAAAAAAAACCAAGTTTATTTGAAATATGAAACATCCATTAAATGAGTTAAAGAAATTAATCTTGAGGAACAAATTGGTCTACACATTTGTACAGAGATGGTTGTTAAAATATCAGCATGACTGCTGCTTTCCATGCTCCCCACAAAATTCAGTGAGTGGTATGTTGGTACCAGGGACTTCTTTAAAAAGGTTCTAAAGAAGAAAAGTTCTAGCCACTTCAGAGTTGGGAGAGGGTGCTGAATGTCCTTTCTTTTCTTTCTGGCAGTGTGTGTTTTGGTAAGTCAGATTTTTTTGGGGGGGGGAAGGAGAGGAATTGTGTTTTATCTCTCAAACTCCTTTATCTTGCTAAAACAAAAGGAAAAACTATGTAGAACTTTAAAGACTAACAAGATGGTTTAATAGATGATGAGCTTTCGTGGGTCAGATCATATTCTGGCTACCTCTCTATTACTCCTTTATCTTGTTATCCCGGCAAGTTTGTGGGTTCCTGGTACTAACACACCATCTCTGCTATATGGCATGTTAAGCTAAAAGTATAACAAAAATGCAACCAACGTTCTGGAAATATGGTAGATTGATTTGATTTTGAAGGATGAGAAAAATGCACAGAAGGCTACAATAAATTATGTTAATGGCTGTCAACAACTCTTTGCCTGCAGTGCCTTTTTTTCTTCTGTTTTAAATAGATGTACCTTCAAAAATAAGTCCTGTAATAAAATAGTTGGATCAGATTCTACAGATATTTTTGCCTAATCTGCAGATACCTGCTGAGATCAATGAAAATGTCATTGCTGAAGGACAGATTCATTGACTTTTTAAATTCAGTTATAGGGTCCTATGTTGATCTAGTTTCCAAGCTGAGGAACAAATATGCCAGAAGAATGGTATTTTTAGTTATGTCATACTGAATTACTCGAGTTTAACCAAATTACTTTCTAGGACCCAGGGGATGACAGGGAAGGTTACTGCTCTTGAGTAACACATGAGCACCTGAGCTATGATTTTAAAAAATTGTCAGGGATTCCAAAAGGGTTATAGGGCTATCCCTGTTTGATAACTTTAATGTGTAACCATCAAATTGATCACTTGTACCATACATGATTTCTAATTGGCACAGTATGTAAATCTTTATTCTGTCCTTATTCCAAAAAAATTAAAAGTCCTCGAAAGTCCATGGGAGGTTTGCCAGAGTAAGGATGCTAAGGTTAGGCACAGTGTTTGTAAGGCTTTAATTTATTACAACAAAGTATAGATAGTCGTTTTGCCTTGAGCTCTGCTCATAATTACAAATTGTAGCTTTTGTGTCAGCGTCATAATATTTTAAGCCAAACTCAAGGTGACAACAAAATATTAGAATTTAATCTTGTTAAAAGACATTTGGTTTGCGAGAGACATGGGCTGTTAATTTTTCTGTCTCTTCCCCCTCCCCCCCCCCCACGAAATATGGTAAGAAGTCTATTGTATGTGGGATTTTGTTGTTTTGCTCACCACAAGGAGGGAATTTCTCGGGTATTGATGATTGATAAATTACCAACAGTTTGACTTTGCTGACTACCTTCTTTTTTTTAATAATCCTTTATTTAGCTATCAAAGGATTCTCACCACAGCATAAGATCACTAGTTTTGAAGAAGCCAAAGGCTTAGATCGAATTAATGAGAGGATGCCTCCGCGCAGAGATGCCATGCCATCTGATGCCAACCTTAACTCCATCAACAAGGCCATCTCCTCAGAGACTAATGGCACTGACAGCAATGGCAGTAATAGCAGCAATATTCAGTGACCATTTCCTGTTTTTTTAGCTGCAGGGCATGATGGGATTGCTGCATATCAACGGTTGGATGTTCTTGCCTCTGATAATAGCTTACTTGCTCTGGGGGCCAGGTGTTGGAGTCAGTTTACAATATCATCTAAGACGAGATCGTAAACTTTATTTTGGTGGGTGGGGGGTGGGGGCTAAACACCTCCTTTGGATATGCCTTTAAAATGCTTATAGAAAATATGAAAGCTAATGCTGGTATATATTGCAAAGTTAGGGGAATTGAACATGTTTTCCTACTGCATTGGGAACTTCTCGATATGTTACTGAAAGGCCTTTTATTATGTTACTGGACATGAAAACTTTGTCTAATTTCTTACTAACTATTGTACGTTTACAGTTGCAGCACTAAATATGGATGACATCAAAACATTTTTAACAAAATGATGTACAAACTAAATAAGGACTATTTATTGATAATGTTTTGCTACTCTTGTCAGACAATGGCTATAAAATAAATTAGGCAGTCTTTAAAAATATAAAAACAGAATGTTGCAAATTTGTTAAAAATGCCAAAAAAAAGAAAAAAAAGAGACAGTTTAATTTTGTACAGATTATGCTTACCTCAGGTTTCTTTAGTGTGCTTCAATGCCCTTCTTTAAATATAACACTTATCTTACTAATTTGGCAGCAAATATCTTTTTCTTCAACTTAAAAAAACTGGAATAATGCTAACATTTATCTTTTTTGCTGTTTATATTTAGGGTTTTTGTTTTGGGGGACAGTTTTTCGTAAATCAAGTCTTGGTTGTGGCTTGCTGAATTTAAATATTTATGAGTGGTGCATTTTTAAGTATAGTGAACAAGACACCATATTAAGTGCAGTGAAAAGCATCTATATTCTGTAAAAATCTGCCTATGCATGTTTTTTAAGAAAAAAAATGGCTGTATAGGCCTATATGGGACTGTAATGCGCTTAGTGGTCTGACTTATACTGGAAATGTATGTATACTGGCGTACTTTATATTCTCTAAAAAAAATGCTTAATGCCTTTGAAATTTTGTAATCAAAAAGAGCTTTGAAAAAAATCTAAGGGGGGAAAGTATTCTTAAAAAGTTTTTAACATAAGCTTGTCAGTGCACATATAGATGGTTAGCATGTTTAGCAAACCTTGTGAAATTTAAATAAGTTTGTAGTTACATGTGAAACTCTAAATGCATGGTAACTGTTAATGTCATAATGGTTTAGTCATTTTGTTATGTTCTGTCATGTGCCACAATGTGTAATTTTTTCACTTTTTTCCCTTTGTATATCAGTTACGGGTTACAACTGGTTCATTCTAAAAAAAAAAAAAGAAAAACAAAACAAAACAGTCCATTGATATTTTTTATCAATTGTATAAGTGCCCAAGTAATTCACTACAGCCTACAGCCTTGCCTTTGTAATTTGACTTCTGAAATGTTGGCAATCAAAGCATGCACTTGTAACAATGAAAAAAGCATTTTATATTACTACTCAATAAAAATGTGCATGAATTTAAGGTGCTTTTATCTCTCTGGCTAAATCTCTGAAGTATCCAAGCACGCATGTTCCTACACACACCGTATTGTCATTGTTTTCTTTTTTCATACAGGAGAAAAGACCTCAGTTTAAGAGACAATTGCCACAGGATGGCTTGAAACCTATAGTGAAAGGTCAACCCTTTATTAAAGACAAAATCATATATTGCCAAGTTGTTTCATAGTTATTAGACATTTCAATTGTAATAAAGAATTGAAAACTGCCATTATTTTGGTTTTTTCCCAAAATTCTAAGCAGAGTTGTATTTCTCCTAAACTGTGTACTGCACAGGTTGAAACTCCCTAATCTGGGCTTCCCTTGTCTGGCATCTTCCATGAGAGCACTCATGGGGATGAGTTGCCAAATTAAAGGGCTTGAGAGGGAGCACTGGGGGCAGCAGAATCACTGGGAGGAACGCAGAGTCCGCAGTATGTGGGGGGGGGAGGGTAGGAAGGAGCGGAATTCTCTGTCACTGGAGGGAGGGCAGCAGCATGGCTGCCAGAGGGGAGCGCGAAGCCCCCCAGGACATAGCAGAGGTGCTGGGGAAGAGAGCACAGAGCCGCCGGGAGGAGTCCCGTAAGTGGTAGCAGAGCCCTTCGGAGCCTGCCAGGCAGCAGCAAAGCTGTTCAGTGGAGTGCAAAGCTCCAGGCAGCAGCAGAGTGCTTGAGGGCAGCATAGAGACGCCGGGCAGAGTGGAGCTCCAGGCTGCAATGGATTTCCCCACCGCTACGGAGAGAGGGGAGCCCCAGGCTGCAACAAAGTGGGGGAGGAGGGAGGAGTTGAGCTCCTCCCCTTCCCCATTCTATGGGAAGAGCAGAACCCTGCCGACAGTGAAGCTGCTTGGGGGAAAAAGCAGAGCCCCTGGGTGCCCAGGGGAAAAGCAGAGCCTCTGCCACATTGACTTCCCCTGGCCTGTCAAATTCCCTGATGCGGGAAGGTGCCAGACAAGGGAGGTACAACCGTATTGCAATTGTATGTACTATTTACTGCTCTTTTCAGTGTCTATTTCCAATACACTGTCCTCTTTCTAGCTAATATCATTGCAGGGTTAGCTTGTGGCAACAGACCACAAATTTGTGCCCTGTATCCAGGCTGGGCATTCAGATGACACGCTGTTGTCACAAACCTACAAACCATCTAAGTGGAAGCAACACAACTCTCCTTTTTTAGATTTCTGAATAGACGTTCACATTAACAGAGCGTTCATGGAATCAATCATGAAATATAATGTGAGAATACTCTTCTATTCCGATTATTTTTTAAAAAAGATCCAATTGAAATCTTAAATCCTTTTTCTGTTCTGACTTGTAAATTATGAAGATATAATTGTAATTCATGAAGAACATCTCTCTTTTATTAGATTAAGAACAAATGGAAGAGACAAATCTTAGATGTGTTTCTAGTTCATTCAGTTCTGCTCTTAGAAATCGGAAATAATGCAATTTCTAATGACACTTCAGAACTCTCTGAAGGGCTGAGATTTAAAGCCGCTTTTTAGTTCAAAGAAATGAAATTATAAACTTCTGCATGGCTTCTTACTCATTTCTGTGTCCTTCATCTTTCCTCTACTACTTAGTCTCTTGTGTTCATATTGGAGCAGGAAATGCTCATAGGAGCAATATTGACACATTGGTCCTTCTTTGAGGTCCCATAATTAACCATTGATTTGATATCTCACTTAACAATAAAATATCAGTGTTAATATGAGTCTTCCTCGTTCACCATGTTTCATATTGATTAGGCAGCCATATTTTTTCTTTGCTGCACCAGATGTCAAACTCCCTTTGGGTACATCTACACTTGCTCCCTAGTTCGAGCTAGGGGTGAAAATGTAGGCGACCGAAATTGCTAATGAAGCAGGGATTTAAATTTAAATTAACGTTACGCCAAAAAATGAGGAGTAACGTTAGTTCGAACCAAGGGGTTTGGTTCGAACTAACGCGTCCCAGCACACACTTCCTGGTTCGAATCAGCTGTTGAGCGGAGTAACGCGCCGGCGAGATCATGCTAATGAAGCGCGGGATATTTAAATCCCCGCTTCATTAGCAATTTTGGTCGCCTACATTTTCATCCCTAGCTCGAACTAGGGAGCAAGTGTAGATGTACCCTTACAGTTTCCCTTAGAGTGGGATGAGTCTCCATGGGCTGTTTACACTGGTTTGGGACTGAATGATGTTGGTGTGGCAGAAGGCAGCTGTAGTAATTCCACAATATGGGTCTTAATAGTTTCATCTCTGTTGTATAAGCCATGTGTTTTTAAAAAAAAAATAAAGTCTGATGCCAACATGTAGAGTTAAAATTAGATTTTTTTTCTCCCAAATCATCATGTGTCTTCTGTAGGGAAAAGGGTTTCTTTCTCCTGATACTCTTTGGCTACGTCTACACTTCAGGCTTCTTTTGCACAAGAGATGTGCTTTTGCGCAAGAGCTTCCATGGCAGTGTGGACGCTGTCTTGCACAAGAAAGCTCTGATGGACCTGTTGCCCAACCACACTGTCTTCTTGCGCAAGAGGGCTTATTCCTCATGGGGAAAGGAATAACTCTTGTGCAAAAAGCCCTCTCTTCTGATGCTTTACTATAAATTGACTTGTGCAAGAACACGTGTGCAGTGTAGACGCTCTGCAAGTTTTTGCACAAGAACATCCATTCTTGCGCAAAAAACCTGCAGTGTAGATGTAGCCCTTATGTACATGTTGTGAACAACATCGTAATATTCCTTTAAATGTCAGCATCTTGAGAGGTCCCTATTAATAACCATTTCATAGTGGCACTAAAAAAGTGCATTAAAACCCGGCCCAATGGCCTCACAGAACTCTGCTTGCTACAGTCATATTTGTTAGGCCCAAGTTGCAAACACCTCATGCAATATTTCCAGAATTTGGAGTGTACTGGCTCAGGCCACTTTCCTTGCTAGCAAGGACTCAGTGTGATTTCCAGTGAATTCCCTGAGCAGTGTGAATCCAGTTTCTGAGAATTGTGCTAGTTCAATTAGGAAAGCTGCGTCAGCAGTGCTTATTAAAATAAGTCTGCTGCTGACATGCTGAGAGCCTAACTTTGCTGCTTGGGAAGCAAACATAAGAGGCAGTTCAAACCCGGAAACTATCCTTTTTGGAATAATTTCTTTTTTTTTTTAACAAAAAGAATTTAAAACTACCACAGAACCTCAGAGTTATGAATATCTTGGGGAATAGCGGTTGTTTGCAGCTCTGACCAAAACATGGTTGTGCTTTCAAAAGTTTACAGTTGAACACTGACTTAACACAGCTCTGAAAGTTCACTGTGATGAAAAAAAATACTCCTGTCCCCTTTTTTAGCAGTTGATGTTTAATGCAGTGCTGTACTGTATTTGTGCTTTGTTTCTCTCTGCTGCTGTCTTCGTATTTCCAGTTCCAAATGAGGTGTCTGCTTCATTGGTTAGTTTGTAACTCTGGTGTTTGTCACTCTGAAGTTCTACTGTAGCTTGACAATTTCTTGAAAATTTTCATCCTTTCTTTCTGTCCAAGATGCTGTAGCTCAGCTTGCAGTCAAGACTGCCACGTTGAATCAGTTCCTGCAAAGAGGAGGATGTGAGTGTCAATTTCAGGATAACCCAAATCCTCTCCATTTTTTTCACTCAAATAATGCCTCCTCCCCTTGCCCCCCCCCATCCCCAGTGTTAGGCCTCTAATTGTCACCTTTCCGTGGGCTGGGACTTGCATCCAACTCCTTTCTGACCAGGGATTTAGACTTGCAGCTCCTTGCATTTCACTGTGATTAAGTGCAGTTGCTGCTTTTTGCTTTCTTTCCTAGGGCAATGACATTGTTTTACCAGTCTTCAAAGCAGAATTAGGTTTCCTTAAAAACAGAAGCATAGAGAGCAAACATACACAATAACAGAATCTAAACACTTTATTAGTAGTTCCTCTTTGGTCCTGTGGAGATTGGAAGGTTTGTCTTTCCAACCCTTCAGTAGGGCTGGGTCCACCCTTGGACAAAAGCTGATGTCCATTTGCTGAACCAAAACTCTCTGATTAAACTCAGCTTTTCATTCTGCAAGTGTTTTGTCTCCTGAAGTTTCTGTTACCTTTTTGGACCAGTCTGTGCAAACCACCACAGGGAGTGGTAGTTCCTGGGAATTGCAGTAATCACCACCTGCTGGTTTTAGGTCCTGGAGGAGCTCCATGGAGCAAAATACAATCTCTAACCCACAGGGATACGCAGAACATTTATAAATATAATACAATACATAGACTACATGTGGCTGCAATAATAGTCAGAGAGAGAACCTGCAACTTCAAATTTGAAAAAGCAAGCAGAAATCTCATTTTAATAGTCTGCAGATCTCTTGGATAGGTTTGGTTTTGTTTGTTTGTTTTTGAGGCTTTTTGTTTTGTTTTGTTTTCCTTCATAGTTCATTTTTAGAAATTGAAGACCATTAACTTCACACATTCAAACGTTTACTGGAGACCAGCAAGAAATACAGTTCCTTAGAGGAACAGATACATCTGGGATAATTTGTATTTTGTTAAACATTTGTTTAAAAGTACATTAAAGTTTCCAGTTACTGTAATACTGAAAACTTGAGACAGGGACATTTTTTGCAGTTACATGTGCCTCAATATTTTTGGCACCAACTAATTTTGGAATCACAAATCTAGTACGAGTTCACAAACCTTTTTTCCTATAATTTTAAACCTTTGGGGGTTTTCCACACAGTTTTTTTTGATCTCAGAAAAGATAATGGAGCAGCTGTGTATCAGGGTTAGAACTAACCCTCCAGTACCAGACTGACACAACTATGTGGTCAATGTAAAATGAAACATACATGGTTGTATATTATGTTCTTTCTCTCTCCTCTACCTCTCCTTCTCCCTGCCGAGGGCCATCTTCATTTTTTCCCCCACTATTTTTTTCTTTTCTTTTGTTTTATTCCTTTTCTTATTGACTCAAATGGCCCAATATAGCAGAATGAAATTGTAGTGTCTGTTTTCACACAGTAATCACCCAGTCACAATGGTATCCAAATAGTCATCATTACCGAATACATATGCACAAGATGCAGGTTACATATGTGTACTGCTTCTCTGGTTGGCTTTAAGGACTTGCCTATGCAGTTCTTTGGTTTACACCAGAAAGCTGTAAATTTTAGCCAGCAGTAACATCTAGTGCACTAACTGAACTGCGTGATCCTGGCTGGCATGCACTAAAAGTGCCCTAGTGATCAGTAATGTAGTCCTGACTCAACACCCCCTTTGATGCTGACTAAAGCACTATGTAGACACAAACAATTGAGTGCCACTAGAGGGGGCTCTCAAACGTTATAATGAAGTTTTAATCAATTCCTGTGTTTCCCTTTTAATGTAAAAGTACATTGTTAAAATGGTATACATGTGTATTACTATAACTAATATCAACATGCTACAGATTAGGCGGGGAGGGGGAGGGAGTAAAATTTGTTGCTGATTGATGCCTTGCAGGTATAACAATAGCTGTGTTGGCTCCATATTTAAAGTAGATGTCCCTAGAGTAGAACATCCTGAGGAATTTGTGCTTAAAAGCTGGGCTTTGTGCCTCCTTTGTGACTGTTTTGTTGCCACTTCTTTGAGCTTGTGTCTGTGACGTAATAATTTCTGGTTTCCACAAATTATCTCAGTAATCTCTTACATTTTTCTCCTAGTTCATTTTGACTCCTGGTAGCCAAGTGGTCATACTGTTTCTTAAAGCCCCTTTGTAGAGGTGGTTAAGTTGCAGCCCATAAACAATCTCTGGCATCTGATTTGTCATAGCATGTACTGCAGCTCTATGGGGCAAGAAGAAATACACAGTCTTGGTTTCCAAGCTACCTTTATCTGGAACTATTGCATGCATCGATTAAGGGGCTGGGTAATTTTTTCCATTAATCTATTTGTGGCAGGATGGTTAAAGAGCTGAAGTGATGTGTACAGCATCATTTTTTTGACACTTTTTGTATGAATGGTTTTGAAAATCTTGTCACCGCAGGACTTCTAGTTCTTGAAAACAGTAGTCTGAAGACTCCCACTGTTGGCGCTGAATTCATATTGAATACTTCAGGCCACACAATGGGTATCTACACCAGTCAAAACCCTATTGTCACAGAAATGGGCCAGCAGAGCTCATGTGGATTCTCTGACAAAGTAGCTGGCTACTCCTAATGAAGCATGTTTAGGCTTGTATGAGCTGACAAGCTGGAGATTGTTGTCCCATTTCCTCTATTTTTTTTTAGCTATCCTTGGCAGCCATGTGCCACTCAGCCAAGGCTTAATGTTTAGTTTCCAAGTGATTTTCATATAATTCTTCGTATATGGGAGACTTGAGCTTCATAGGAGCCGCCAGTGTTGTACAGCCCCTTAGGCAGCATTAATATGCCTTTCACCATTGTTTTAGAACAGGCATGGCCAACCTGGGGCTCTTGAGCCACGTGCGGCTCTTTGCTCACAGAAATGCTGCTCTCAGGTTTACAGCTCGTTCGGAGCCGCATGCCCGCTTTGTGCATGTGCCCCAGTTCCTGGAGGGAGAAGTGCATGGCTGTAGCAGTGGCAGCTCTGGTGAGACCCAGGCATTGGGTTAGAATAGGAGGGGTCTGGGGGTGCCTGGCTCTGGGGGAGGGATATGTGGTTCTTTGCACTACTATCCACAGCTCTTTTGGCTCTTCATGTCTAACTGGTTGGCCATTCCTGTTTTACAACCAAGAAATCTGGGAAAAAGTGTTTGATTGTTTAAGACCAGACACTAATCATAGTGTCATACTTCAGCCAGAATCAGGGATCATTTTACTTTTGTGCTGTACCATAGCATTTGTCATTATAACAAGGGTTAATTTGTACTATATAGAATAGGGATGTAAGAGTTTAACCAGTTAAAGCTGATACTAATCCGTTACCGTTAACAGTTAAACTCTGCATGGGGCCAGAAGTTGGCAGCCCCATTGGGCTGGGAGCCCCAGCAGCCCTGTGGGGCCAGGAGCTGGGAGCTAGCAGCCCCAGGAGTGTTGAATCGTGTAATGTATAGAATTTTTATTGGTTACACAGTTAATATTTGTATTCATTTTTTACATCTCTAATGCAGAATACAGTAAGAGTCTTTGGTTCTCTTCAGTAATGTTATCTCCTGCTTCCAATGGCATGTAATCTGCAGTCACATGTTGGTTGAAACTTGTGGAATCTTAATTCGAGGACCCAAGAATATCACCCATCTTTGTAACCAGGCTGCAGCTATTGTCAGAGCGCCTTTCTTGGGTTGATGACCTGTAATGTAGTAAATCCTTCTCCATTCAGATGTTAGTGAAACTTTGTAATTTCTGTCTCGTCATCTCTGAATCACTGGAAGCAAAGTTGTGTTATGCAGGGGTAAGAGATCTAGGTGCAAAGGCAATATGCCATTCTGTGTGATCCTGCATTCATGTGCTCCTATTCCAGATGGCGATGCAAACTTAACTTCAAAAGCCAACGTGCCTTGCATTGTGTAAGATACACTTGAATCTTTTGACCTCATCAAAAGCACCGGTATGCTTTGTGAACCAGCACTACTTCTGTCCATTGTGTTCATAGCTGTTCTACTACCCAAGAACATACAGCTATCCCCAGAAAGGAACGTAATTGTGACACATTTTGTAGGTAGGATAACATGATGGCTTCAGCTTTGCCTTGTCATTGTGACCTCTTTCAATGGCGTGATCACGATATGCAACTGAATCTTTGAAACATTCACATTTTTCCATGTTTTCCAAGTAAAGAGGTGCTCAGTGTGCTCTTCCTCACTAGCTCAGGCCAGGTCTACACTTAAGGAGAAAGTAGATTTAAGATGCGCAACTCCAGCTTATGTGAGTAGCGTACCTGGAGTTAATGTCCCATAAGCTGAATTTTTGTGGTATCCCCACAGTGAGAGGTCAACAGGAAAAAATTCTCCCATCAACTTCCTTTACTCCTCGTGACCCAGTGAAGTACCAGGACTGACACACACACCCTCAGTGGTCAGTTCGAGTCCTTACTTAGACCTGGTACTGGACACACTTCACAAAATTTCAGATGGGCTGTTCCTGCAAACATCATTTTTGCTTTCATATCCTTCAAGGGTCCTGTGCCCTCATGAAAACCAGCAGTTACCTTATCCAAAAATAAAACTAAATTTTATTTAGGGCTGGTGTTCATTTAAAAAAAAAAAAACCTTCAAGCATTCTGTGCTTCCTCAGACTGGCTGAATCTCTCTCAGGAGTTAAGTACCAAATAATGCACAATACTCTTGCTTCAAAAAATAGAGGTTTAACATATGCTGTGTATAGCTATGCTACCCCTAGCAACACCCAAGGGAATGATTACTTCCCCTGTATATGCTTTTAAAAACTCTGAGGTTTTATATGTCGCACATATAAAGCAGCCTCTGTGAAAGTACTGAAATGTAAAGTTCCACTTTGTCTTCCTCCTTCCACTAGAAAAGAACACTAAGTAGCACTTGTGTTGCCTTCTGAATTTAAACCATTGCTGAGATTCTACAACGTTCTCACTGTCCCTTTTTCATTTACAAGCTGATGAATTTGAAATCCTCTGGTATTGTGCCGTCAAGGTTGTGCATTTTTATTCGTTTTAATATTGTATGTGTGTGTCCCAATTTGTTGCAGTTTCTACAGAGTTTGCCCTTGAACAAGCAAACATTTGCATTGTAAAATTGCTTCTCATAGGGAAAGCATACAGGCTTTGAGTTTTGATTATAGTGTTTTCTGCTTGACCGCTGGTTTATATGTTGCAGCCTGTCCTGGCATCTTTAATAGCCGTGTTAAGTGGTAGAGGAATTTCTAGCAAATGCTTTAGGAATATAGCAGCATTACTCAAGGCTTTTGGGTTGTTTTACTTTCCAGATCCACAAACTAATCAATCCATTAATGCAATGTTTCCCAACCTGTGGTCCACAGACCTGAGGGCACTGCAGGGGGTCCATGGTGGGCCTGATACTTCCTTTTCTTTTCCTTTTCTTCTTCCCCCTCCCCAGAGTGCGGCCTGCTTTTGACCCATTCTCCAGAAGTGAAGGGAGCGTGGGGAAAGTGATTGCATTCCTCTCACTCCTGGCTGGTGTGGGAGAGGCATGCACAGGGTGCAAGCACTTTCCCCTTGCTCCCTTAGTGTCTGAGGAACAGGATCAATAGCAAGCCAAGACCCGGAGTGCATGGCTGCTGCCCTCTGAACTCTGTGCTCCCGAAGTTCCACCCTTGCCCTCTACCTTCCCAAAATTCCGCCCTTTAGGAACTGGCAGCTCCAGAGCTCCCTTTGGCCACAAGAGCCCACTCACACTGTGCATGGGCAGGGGATAGAGGGGTCAGGAGCTGAGCAAGCAGCGTGGGTGAACAGTAGCCAATGGGACCTGAGAAGCTCCGTGCCCTTCAGTCTGCATGTCCCTCAGTCCATGCTGAAGCTGACAAGCTGTGACTGTACTCTGGAGTTGGCTTATAAATGACTTATAAAGTCACGTTTTACCTTTCTTTCTCTCTCTCTCTCTCTCTCTCTCTTTTTGAATATGTCACCCTGCTCTAACCATTCAAAAGCTATTAGAGTGGTGGGAAGGGTTTAGTTGGGTGGCTAGGTTTTTTTTTTTTTTTTTTTTTTCAACAAAAATATGTGGCACCTCAAAGTTGTAAGATTTCAATGTGGCCACCCTGTATTATTTCTCAATGCTACTATATTTGTTCAGATAATATGAACTATTATACATTTCAAATGATTATCAAGTAATGGAATGTTTGAAAACAGCTATAGTGTTTGGGGGTCTGTAAAATTGTAATAGCGGTCTGTATGCTCAAAAAGGTTGGGAACTACTGCATTAATGCCTTATTTAAGCTCTCTCCAAACAGAAAATGTTTGTTTAATTGCCAAAATGCAGCCACATCTGCAACCCTGTTCCCATTTTCTTTTTTACTTTTGATTATAAAACTAGAAATGCTCTGTAAACATCAGTGACTTTTGGAGCAGGTGACATTGTAGAATTTCCACAGTTCAGCAATTTGTGTTGTCTGCTGGTTTAACAGGTGGTGTTACAGTATTACTTTCTTGTCATTTCTCTATTTGGGGTCAATAACTTGGTAGTTGTTCTCTAATACTTATCATCGTGTATGCCCGGCTGTTGTGTCAATTGGTCTCTTGGAGATCTGCTGACAACCAAACCTTGAACCCTGAATCTTTGGCCTCCTTCTTGAACAATTTTTGTCCATCATCACTGCAAGGACTATCCTTCCAATATAACTCCCAGGTCTCCACTTAACACATTCATTTAGAACATACCGGTTTCTTGTAATCTGTCAAGTCTCTGTTCTGTGCATTAGGATGAGTCAGAGTATCATTTTCTATACTATACATTTTAATTTGAGTGGTCTGTATTTATCAGAAAGAACTTGAGTCAGCTCCTGTCTTTTGCATCAAGCAGCTTTGGCACAATGTCGGGCATTATGTGGCAGGTTAGAAATTTTAGCTCCTATTACTCCCAGCAAAATTGCCATCTTTGCCTCCTTGTTCTTAACTTTAGTTCTTTATGTACTGTTCTTGTCTCACAATACTAGTGGGCTGTCCTGTATCAAGAGATCAAATGAATCCATTTTTCCCCAAATAATGAGATGTTTTTAACCTTCTTTTCCCCACCTACAGAAATGAGGCAGCTGAGTCCCAGACTCATTGGGGCAGAGATGCCATTTCCTTTGTAATTTCATTTTCACATAGCCTTTGCAGTCATTCTGTTTCACGATGTTCCTGGCATAAGATCCCATCTTCGTTGTTTGCTTTTCTACAAAACCCATAATATGATTAAATGAAAGGGGCCGCAGTGGGATCCACATGGCCATGTGTACACAACATGCGAGGTCTAGCTGTATTACTGCTTTGGCTGGTTTCTAAACCTCTGCTACCATAGGGTTCACAAATTATTTGATGGGAAACAACCCAACCCTGTACACTGCAAGCATAAAAACATTTTTTTAAAAAGTAGAACGATACTGTCGTACCATAAAATGGGCTTTTGTCATCTCGATAAGTGAAGGTTTGCATGTACGTCCTCTTGCATCAACACTGAGAATATATTCCGAGGGTTCCTTTGTAACGCTTAGAAGCAAATACATTTCAGTTTAGGGCACTGATTACATCATTCATTGAAAAGCACAGCAATGGAATTTCAGCTTATACTCTGAATATTCTTGATTGTTGGTGTATTATGCTTTAGTGCTGAAGGCCAGATCCGCACCATGGAAATCAGTGTGAGTTTCGTCATTGGCTTTAATGGGGTTCAGACAATTAGTGCCAAATTCAGCGCTGGTAAAAGCGTTTACAATATTATTGAAGTTAGCAAAGCTTTTCTCACTTATCCCAAAGCTAAAAATCAACCCTGATGTTGGAAGAAAGGAGGGTCTGGAACTGGTTTTAATACACAACCATCTGAATGATGTAATACACAACTCAGACTAATGTTTGCTTCAGAGAGATTACAAGGAGATGAAAGCAATGATAACGTACAAGCTGATGGAGCAGCAACAGGAAACTTAACCATAGTTACAGAAAGCTATGGGAGCTGATAAATGGGAGCAAGGCATCATATGGGAAACGGAGAAGTCCAAAAGCTGTTACGAGAGATACTTAGACTAGGGCAAAAGAAATAGTGATCCAACAGCACAAGTCTGATAATAGAGGAGAGAAGGGAGAGTAGAGGAAACATGAGGGACATGGAAAGATAAGAACAAAAAAAGGAAGGAACCGAAGGGAGAAGCAGCAAAATGCTTATTTAACTGGCTACTTACCTTTGCCCTCAGTCCCAAAGCAGCAGAATGTTTTTATGGAAGGATCAGTGAAATTAATTATGTTGACATTGAAACTGCAATTATTAGGCTTCAGCTTTAGACAAATAGAAGCAGTTCATGCTCTTTTCAAATCTATTGCTTCAATCTTTCTACAGGCTCCGTAGGCAGGGTAGAAATTCCAAAAGAGCTGATCCCCCTTAAGTTAACACTCACAACATGAATGCACCCTTCCGTTCCCAAACTGCAACCCATCCTCCCCTCAAAAGCCCTCCCCAAGCAGGGATTTGATCCAGAAAGGTGCGAAAAGCAAGAGGCTCTGAAGTCAGCTGGGTCTTTGATGTTAATTGTATGTAGAAGGTGCTCAGATATGACTTTGATGGGCAGCAGTATAAAAACCCAAACAAGAAATAGAAAGGATTGGGGTTTTTCCTACAATGGGCAAAAATATATGTTGTCAGAAGTGGCCAAAGCCATTCTAGCTCATGAAAAAGAAATTACATGGAGTTTGTCTATTGAGTTGCACTGGTTTACTCTACAGAATTAATTGAAACCAACTTGATTAGACCAGCCCAAACCAATGTGTGAACACTCCCATTTCACTTTTTTTTTAAATTTAGCATAAATCAATTGGCAACAGGTTTAAGGTAAGTTCTAAAAAGTGGCCCTGGTGACCACTCCATCCATACTAACCACAGCTTGAATCATAGAACACTAGGACTGGAAGGGACCTCGAGAGGTCATCGAGTCCAGTCCCCTGCCCTCATGGCAGGACCCAGTACTGTCTCGACCACCCCTGATAGACATTTATCTAACCTACTCTTAAATATCTCCAGAGACGGAGATTCCACAACCTTCCTAGGCAATTTATTCCAGTATTTAACCACTCTGACAGGAACTTTTTCCTAATGTCCAACCAAAACCTCCCTTGCTGCAGTTTAAGCCCATTGCTTCTTGTTCTATCCTCAGAGGCCAGGAAGAACAATTTTTCTCTGCCCTCCTTGTGACACCCTTTTAGATAGCATTTTTCAGGTATCATGTCTCCTCTCAATCTTCTTTTCCAAACTAAACAAGCCCAATTCATTCAGTCTCCCTGCATAGGTCATGTTCTCTAGACCTTTAATCATTCTTGTTGCTTTTCTCTGAACCTTCTCCAATTTCTCCACATCTTTCTTGAAATGTGGTGCCCAGAACTGAACACAATACTCCAGCTGAGGCCTAATCAGCACAGAGTAGAGCAGAAGAATGATTTCTCGTGTCTTGCTCACAACACATCTGTTAATGCATCCTAGAATCACATTTGCTTTTTTTGCAATAGCATCACACTGTTGACTCATATTTAGTTTATGGTGCACTATCACCCCTAGATCCCTTTCTGCCATACTTCTTCCTAGACAGTCGCGTCCCATTCTGCATGTGTGAAACTGATTGTTCCTTCCTAAGTGGAGCACTTTGCATTTGTCCTTATTAAACTTTATCCTGTTTCCTCAGACCATTTCTCCAATTTGTTCAGATCATTTTGAATTATGACCCTAACCTCCAAAGCCGTTGAAACCCCTCCCAACTTGGTATCATCTGCAAACTTAGTAAGTGCACTCTCTCTATGCCAATATCTAAATCGTTGATGAAGATATTGAACAGAGTCAGTCCCAAAACAGACCCCTGTGGAACCCCACTTGTTATACCTTTCCAGCAGGATTGTGAATCATTAATAATTACTCTCTGGGAACAGTTATCCAGCCAGTTATGCACCCACCTTATAGTAGCCCCATGATATCATTCGAGACCATATCAAATGCCTTACTAAAGTCTCGGTATACACATCCACTGTTTCTCCCTTATCCACAGGACTTGTCATCCTATCAAAGAAAGCAATCAGATGGGTTTGACATGATTTGTTCTTTACAAATCCATGCTGGCTGTTCCCTGTCACCTTACTATCTTCCAAGTGTTTGCAGATGAAATGCGAGATAGCATCCACAGTGATTGCATGCTATCTTTCGAAAAAGCAGATCCTTTTTTTGTTGCGCTCTTGCTGTGTGGACACTCCCTTTCGAAAAAAGTTTTTCCAGAAGATCTCTTCCGAAAGAAGCTCGCAGTCTAGACATAGCCTGAGAGTAAGGTGACACATGATTCCTTCCGGAATCCAGATTCTTGGAGTTTTACAACAACTGGAACAAAACAGTTTTCTATTGACTTCACTGGGATAGGCCCAGAAAACAGAGACATTACCAGTTTTCAGGGACACTTACTCAGACTGTACCATTCGTTCGCAGTAACACCAAATGTGCATTTCCCTAGAGGACAAGGTATATGGAGAAAGTTAAGAGCAGTCATGATTGTGTGTTTGTGTTTGGCAGGGAAGAAAGGTGCATTGATTACCACATATTTTTGCCTGGCCTGCAAGAAGCGTTAAGGTCAGCCTAGCTGAAAGCTAGCATTAATAAATGATAGCATTGATTTAGTGGAAAGGATCAAACACTCGGCATCTACAAAATGATTTAAGTTACTGGGTGGCGGGGAGGGAACACATACATTTGGTTCATTTCCCTTCTGTTCCAGTTTCCACGCTTTGCAACCTTTTAGCCTGTGCAGCTTTTGTTTACAAAGACTGAGTCATGCCTGCTCTTTCACATGGAAATAGATGGATTTGCAGCATTTGCCAAAAAAGGCAGGTTGCAGGGTGTGTCTGGGAGTGAGGCTCCCAGCCTGAGTTCAGTTGTGCTAAACAGGATGCTTTGAGTTTGTACCTTAAGCCCCGCAGCTGGAGGGGAGTGGCCAGAGGAAGACTCAGAGTGTGTGTTCCAGAGCCAGAACATCTACACAGCTATTATTACTACGTTAGCTTGAACCCCGCTACCACAAATCTGTGGATTTGAGCTGGAAAGCTTGTCCACAGCTACAGATCCTGACAGAACACTATCCCCTTTCTTCCAGAAAACTAACTCTACAATTACCTCTAGTTTCTAAGCTGCTGTGAAAGCAGGGAGTAAGAGAGAACATGAGCTGTAATGGAGGACAATTCTCTCATACAGGCTATATTTTTAGGATGTAACAGCAAACTGATTGAACAATGTGGCTGCACTAAAGAGTGTGCTTTCTGCGAGTCTTTGAGTAAAGACACATCTTGTTCCAGTGAAGCAAACACTGGATGTTAAAAGAAACCTGGAATCCACTCTGGAATTCTGCCTACTTTCCATACTGGACAAGAGAAAGGTATGTCAGGCCAATGTAGACTATTCACATTTTCAGTCCTTTTAAGACATGTCCAGCCCTTCCTGATGTAGATGTTTTTCTGGAATGTGTCTACACTATTGACTTTGCAGCAGCACAGCTATAGGGCTGTATGTGAGCAGCTGTCACTACTGCAATGGAAGATGTTTTTCCATTGATAGATAATCCACCTCCCTGAACAGTGGTAGTGAATGGAAGAATTCTTCTTGCATTTTTTGGAGAATGCTGTGGTTAAATCAGCTTAACTATGGTGTTCTGGAACATGAATGATTTACATCCATGAGTACTGTATTAATGTTAACTTTAGTGTAGGCCAAACCCTGCTGCAAATCAGCTGGGTCAGAAGGTGTAACCTGAGGGGAGAGGACCTCCAGGCTCGCAGGTGTAGGCTAAACATAGTAAGAGAGTAGGGTTGCCAACTCTCATGTTGCTACCACAAGTTTCTGAATATTTGATATTTTTCTTCAAGCTCTAGATGTGGGAGTCGTGAATACACCAGATTCTCAACTTCCATTTCAAAAAAGTTAAATATCTAGTTCCCCAGCTTGCAGAGATTAACTTGAAAGCATGAACCTTAAAAGTTTAAAAAAATCCAATACAAAGGCCAGCAAATACATTATTTTAAAATCTCATAATTTTAAAGCCAATGTGAAGCCGTGGGTTTTAGAGCATTTTCTTTGGGAAAAGGCAATAAGGCTGCCATAGCATTGTATTAATCATCATTCTGAAGGTGGAAATGTTAATAAAGGACAAACTGCTATTCATCAAAATGGCTCCCTATGTTCACCAGTTTCCTGAGACACTGGAACATAACGTGTAAGCACAGGGATTCGCATAGTTAACACATACCTCTCTCTTAAGGTACTGGACTGGTTCAGAGGTTTAATAGTGGCTTGTTGTCTCCACGGTCTGAATCCAGTGCTGGCTTATAGTAGCCACTGATCATCAGGTGGTGATTCTTCTTGCCTATGTGAAGCAATCTCTTGCTTTACTAAAGACAGGGAAACAGGAGAAGCGAGTACAGGGTAGAGGCTGAGAGAACCTTCATCCTCCTGCCTCAGACTGGGGTGGGAGGGGAAACTTGCCCGTCTGAAACTGCGTGGGCAGTAGAGAAAGAGCAGAGATGCATGAGGGTCTTGGGCGCATGGTTAGTGGTAGAAGCCTATTGAATTTATCATACCAGCCAAAACCAAGGTAAGTGGTATTAAAAACTAAGCCCACGTTAGGCCAGCTTGCACTTTTAATGAACACAATGTACTATACAGAGCGGAGAGCAATGAAACTTGTTAATAAGGGTCACTAATGAGATTGTAGTTCTTGGAGCTATTGGATCAGGTGGGAGCATAAGACTGTACAGTTAAAATGGAGAAACTCTGTTGAGGACTGAGCTTTTAGTGGTCAAGAGAAAAGGTGACTGCAGTTATCAGGTGACTGTTCTAAAGGGTTTCACCATATCAAGCAGTGTGAGACTTGCAGTTAATCCCATTTGGATTTGGCAATACAAAGCAGGACTTGACTGCCAGCAGATTTAGACTTCAGCAGAGGCTACCGGTAGACCCTGGATAATAACATTTCCTTGTCCTACCTGGCTATGATGAGTGTTATAGAAGCATGTGGCAAATTAAAACCTCCAGTTCAAGGTTGCTTGTAATGGCCTTGAAAACACAGTGATTTCTAGATTAGACCGGTCTGATGATCAAAACGTGCAGTCAGGTCTGCCACATGCCTATTTCTCGTCAGATGGTTTTGTACTTTCCTGCCGTCAGAAGTATTCACACACATGGAATGAACTCTTGCACTGCTTGCGCTTACATGTTACTGGGATGCTGTAGGTGCCAGACCATTAACTATGTAAAGCAGCACTGCAGTTGCTCCGTTTTCTTCCTCTGCTGATCATTTCACAGCTTGTACGGTCTTTGTGACGGGCTGTGCACCAGACTGAAGGATTTTTTCTCCTGTACAGTTTTTTCGATGGTGCATTTTGCATTTAGCCAAACAGCCTGGGCTTGGCTCCCATACATTCTGCTGAAGTTTATATCCCATTGGGGGATGAGTGGGATGATTTTCCTTAGAGCTGTACAAAGTGGGAGGCAACAGTTTCTTAGCAAAGTAAGTCAAGGAAAAAGGAAAAAAAATTTTTCTCTCCTGCTTACTCAGTTTCCAATAGGGAGATCAAAAACTGAACTGTCATCTGTGTATAGAAAATTGGCAGAGCAACCCTGCCCCAGCCCCACTCCCCAGAAGCAGAGGGGTGAAGCTGAAAGTATAAAGGCTGAAGCTAGGAGTTCAGCTGGATCCCAGCCATCGAGGAAGCCAGATGGCTTGCCCAAGCTCCTGAGGGGGGAGGCTTGGCCACATGGCCAAGAGGTGGAGAACTGGCTTGGGCCGCCAAGACCGCTGCCAGGCCCCGAAGACTAGCCAGGACCACCTGGACTGCTGATCGACCCGGACCCTGAGCTGATGGAAACTCAACCAGAGTCTTCGTTCCCTGCGGACCCAGTAGGCCCACAGAGGAACTGGGAAGATGCCCGGAGATAGCCGACCCATGTCTGGCTGAGGAAATGAAGGTGAAATAGGCAGAAGGTGAATGTTGTGGCCAGGATCCCCAAAGGCAGTCAACACTGGGGTGGTAGGGAGGATGCAGGCCCTGGGTTGGGACACAGTAGAGTGGGAGGGCCTGCATCCCCCCCCGCCACCCAACTCCCAGGGTGGCAGGTTCCCCCTGTTTCCGGTGAAATCGCTGCACTTGTTGGCTGTGTGCCAGAGCAAGGATACCTGACTCCCACTCAGCCTGAGAACATGCCTGAGCTCTCTAAATTGCTTGCTGCTCTTCCCTGAACAAGGGCCTGGGCATAGAGACTATCATTCAGCCTGAGGACAGACTTGAGTCTTAAAGTGCCTGTTGCCTCACCCTGAATAAGAGACAGGGCCTGTGAACTATTGCTCCACAAGGGAACTAGCCCGAGCTTCCTTAAATAGTTTATTGCCCCACCCTGAGCTAGGGCCGGGCAGACTGTCCACCATGCCCCACATCTTCCTTGTCCCCCTGCCCAGCACAGAAAGAGCATGCATCTCCCACATTCATTCTGCCCTTTCCCCATCCCTAAATGTACCCATTGCTCTTCAATGGCTCCTCTTGCTGTTTCAGGGGGTTCTATCGAGTGGTCCTTCCCTTTCCCAGGACTGGTGCTGGAGGGATGAAATGAGATTGGAGGGAGAACAGAGAGGAGCAGCCCCCTTTTCCCAGGAGGGAACCAACCTGCCCTGATTGGCCCTGATCAATTTTTGTGCCCCTACTCCTTGTGAGAATGCATTGGCTGCTCCCCACCCAAAAACTCATCTTGGTTCCTTAGGGGGAAGGTCAGTTCAGATTGGCTGTTTTTCCCCTGGCAGCAGGCGCAAGGGGAGGCAGCCAATCAGAAGGGCCTTTCCCACCAACAGGAATGGAAACTCTTTGTGGGCTGGAGCTGCAGTACTCCTCTCATCTGGAAACCATCTCCAATAGGGTCCAAAATTGCATTGTTTGCTGAAATGGAGAAAATTGGCAACAGGCTGTGCCAAGTATGGGGCTGCAGCATGGTGGAGTTTCTGTGTGGCTCTGCGGCCCGTAGGTCAGCTCAGGGAAGCTCCCGTAATTTTAATAGGCTCTAATAACTTAGATAGGACCCAGGATTTTCTAAACTACTCCAGGGCCCTTCCCTTGGGGATGGGGGAGGTTCAAAGATGGCTTAAAGCCTTCTCCATTCTAGCAGGGCAGCGAGTTCAGTGCAGCTCCTCTCAGATGCTCAGTGTTCAGTCAAGGTGTCTGTGCAGCAATAAGCATAACTTAAGATCTTTCACTGTTTTCTTCTTCTTCCCCTGTGCTGCTTCCTGTCGTCATTGCTGTATTGGGCCTTGTAGGTGTTACTGTCCCAAAGAGCCAGAGCCTCTTGAAAACCAGAAACTATCGCAGTGAGCGAATTTTCAAGCAACAAGAATAATGGATTGTTTCACCCGCAGCAGCGCTGCTGGGCTTTGTTGGATGTTTTGCTTGCAGTTCCTCCCTGGCACTTTCTATGTTGCTATCCACTTGTTAACATTCCACTGAGCTCAGTGGAAGTGATAAGCTATCATTCGTCCTGTATATTTAGCAGCCATGTTGGGTGCATTCCATAGGAGAGGTATGTCCCTGTCTGTTACAACACGCAAGATTAGGTTAGTGTCTGTTTTTCAGAACACCCCCTCTTTGGGTCACGCCGAAGTCTGGCTGCGTTCTACGTTAAGTTGAAGCGGTCGTTGTGATGTCCGTAGTAGCATTCCTGTCACCTGTATTTCACAAGCCCTCCGCTGAAACTGAGTCACTGCTGGTGGAGAGTTTAAACAGTGCACAGCAGCATTACACACCGTGTTGTGAGAAGAGCTGAATATCTTGGCCAAGTGTCACTATGTGGAGAGCATTAGGGAATGTAATTACTGTATTGAATTGAGGTGCTAGACATTGTGTTCTGGCTAAAATTCAAGTTATTCCTGGGAAATAGAATGCCAAAGAAATTTATAATAACCAAGAGAGCACAGAAGATAGCTTTTACATATAGTCCAAAAGATTTTTCCATTATTCTTGCTTTATTTAAGCTTTGTCTGTTCTTCTTTTCTTTTATGTATCTTCTGAAGTCAGACCTAACTATGGTCACATGACACTAGGGGAGTTGAGGAAAGTGTTTGAACCATTGTTTTAAATCTATTGTGTTTATTGAAGAAATATTTTTGCCCTTTCCCTATGGAGCCGAACAGTACACATGCCCTTGATATCAGGTGTAAGCTAGACCAGTAAAAATTGAGTGGGATGGGTCATTATACTAAAGTTTACAGCTGGCAACTTTTAAGGTTTAAAATGGGAATACCAGAGATTTAGTAGCAGTGTCTTCAGAAAGACACTGTTCATAATGTCCGTTTAAAAATAAATAAAGGTTGTTTACTTTGCTAATAGGAAAAAAGTGAGGTAACGTTTTTAAAAAATGGGTGGCTAAAGTTAGGCTATTAATTATGCATAATGATATTTAGGCATAGAAATGATTTTGCAAACTGCTGAGCACCCTATAATTCCATTGGATATGCTGGGTACTAAGTCATTTATAAAACTGTGCCATTTATTTAGATGCCTAAATAGCAATTTACAATAATTACTGGACTTTAACCACCTCATCTGGAAATCTTGGACTCTCCTTTTTGGGGGGGAAGTGTTTTCATACCCCCATAAATTCTCTTTTACCCTCTTGCAGACCTGATCCTAAACCTGAGCCATCTCTTGGGCTGCAGTGAGTGGGGGACAGCTCCAGTCCATGTCTAGGCAGCTCCTAGACATAAACTTATGTCTAATGGGATAATTGTA
Organism: Apalone spinifera; assembly: GCA_030068395.1. Lineage (NCBI taxonomy): Eukaryota > Metazoa > Chordata > Testudines > Trionychidae > Apalone > Apalone spinifera. The sequence continues at coordinate 22,624,143 of JANRFK010001234.1, read as the reverse complement.
ATTATTATCAAGAGCGGAATGGATTCTAAGCTTCAGTAATTATTGTGTAACATGTGTTAGAGCATCTGTGCAGTCCTTCTGGTTTCAAAGTTCAGTGAAAAACCAAAGCTAGAGGATGGAGGGCAAATGTGATTTCAGTAGATGTTAGAAATCATTTTTTTTCCAAAACCACATTCCTATTTTTCTTACTGTCACCAAGATTAACTAAGACTGAAATCCCTGAAATATGGATTATTTGAAAGAAATCAAATGGGAATGAAACTTTAATAAAATTGTCAAAAGCCTCAATATATAATTTATCTCCATGCTGCAGCTAAAGAGCAGAGAAAAGTATATTCTACAGAAGGCTAAAAATTAAATTAGGCTATGCTCATGTGGACATTTTATGTTGTTATAGTAAAATCCAAAGGTTAAAACATTAGTTTGGATATTTAACCTTTTAGGAAAAGAACCGGAGGTTGACTGGTTTGGACATGTACCAGAATGCTATTCCAAAAATGTAGGCTACAAATGGAAAAAGAAATGGTCCAAGGTGCACAACTGGGAATTGAGGATGGGATTTAATTACTGGTAATCACAGCACCTGTCTGCCTCAGTTTCCCCATCTATAAAATGAAGCTAATGATGCCCCTTTTTTTTCCTTTGAGCTCTACAGATGAAAAGCACTATAAAAAGCCAGCCAAGTATTATTGATGGACACGAATCCTTCCTACTGCAGAAACATAAATTCCTTCACCTCCACTTTTCCATGATAACCTGGTCTGCCCCCTCTTTATACCTCAATGCAAGGAGACAATGTCCCTACAGATTGGTCTTATGTACAGATGACTAAGATGCTGGGGGAAGGAGTAGTGAGTAGGTGCAGGCAAATGGCACTGCTGGGACTCAGGTATCAACAAATTTTCGTTCCGTGTACTGGCTCAATTCCTATGCTCAGAAAATGTATTGGTCCTGAAAGCAGCTGTACTACTCTGCCAAAGAGGTTCTCTTCTCTTTCAAACCACCAGGGCACTAATTTTTAAAGATATTTAAGTCTGCTTAGCTCAGCGTTCCAAGGCATAGGTGACTTTGGAGCCTGTCTCCATTTCCAAAAAGTGCAGCTTTATCCATATTAGAAGGGTTTACTGGTGTGTCGACACTGGAAGACTAGACTGGCTAAACTAGGTGGCAGATGGGGGAGTTATTCCAGTTTATACTTGCAAAAGAACTGGCTAATAATCCAACCTAACCGCCCTTCCTGAGAACAACAATGTTCTGCCAGCAAAACTTTTAGAAACAGATCAGGCCTGGGTCTCAGTGAAAGCCAATGTGAAAGTCCCATCTGAAAATGAGCCAGACTTCTAAGTCACTTAGTTCTGCTCAGTGCTGAAAAGTCTGTCAAAATACCGTGATCAGTCTGAGCACCAGGATTGTGATGTGTGGGTGCCGCCTAAGTTGTAACTCTCCCCAGTAACTCATTCAAATTTAAGATCCTATGACTGTGTGACACGTACCTCCTAGTCAAGTCTAAGAGCCTGTTTTAGTCCCATGCTGCTGACTTCACAAGTGATTTCAAAGGAGAAAATCCTACACTTCATTCACATTTTGCCTGTTGTTTTCTCCTCCTAATTTCATTGGGTAGTTTTAGCTCCTCTTGCATGTGAAAACAGGAAATGCTTTTAATGTGGCACTTCTTAGCTTGCGCTGAGACCAGGAACCACACAGTCCAAGAGGAAAATACCGATATATTTACATTCTGTGAAACAACTGTATAAAATACCATATAAAGAGATAAAATACACTGACTGAAAATTCTGGAAATATTCATTTAATAACTAAATGAAGCTTTAAACTTAGCAGCGATTCCTCTACCCTGCTTCCTTTAGCTCATTATAATTCTGATACCATGGAACCAAACTCTTCGACGCTGAGGTGAATGCTTTTTATTATTTGCAAGCGGGTGCAAGCCACATTAACCCAGTCAATGGCCTCTTCTAGTAGCAGGATCATGTAAGAGGTTTTTGGGTCTACTGTTGCCTGTAAGTTTCTGGTCCTTTAGTCCAAGCATAGGATGCTCATGTGTTTGTCCCCACCAAGGACATCGGTATATTGGGATTACAACGGTTCTGATGATATAAAGCATCGAGTCTTTGTCCACAACTGGAGTGGGGCACCTAAAGCCCAGAGGCTGGATTTGGCCCCCAGCTTGTCTGGATCCAGCCCTCAAGGCTTGGGGCTCAGTCCGTGCTGGTGCTTCTCTCACACACACACACACACCCTGCCATCCCTCCACAGGACTGGAGCACACAAAATTTACTAGCCTGCCCTCCTCGCCCCCAAGATTCTGGTGTATGTGGGGAGTGTCCTCCCCCTTCAGCCCCAGACCTCCCAAAATTTCCCCAATCCTGGTTTACCAGTTCTTGAGAATAACAGCCACAAGTTCCTTAGTTTGGTGGACCACTTGATTTTGAAGCCTTGAAAGTTCGTGATCAATGGTGCCCTCTCTTCCCTGGCCCTACATCTGTGATCACTGGTTCTTTCTCTTCCTTTGCTCTACACACACTTTACTTTGGTATAAATGACCTACACAATTTGCAGAGTAACAACAATCCTCTCACCGAAAACCTTTTAGGCTGCAAAATCTTGGGGGAAAAAAAAGAGCCAGAATAAAGAAAGGGCATAAGAAAAAGCAATTAAGTGCTCCTCCTCTCCCACACAGGAATTTTCTTGTTATATTTATTCTTCTGGACCAGTGTGTGCCAAGCCCAGGGATACTGTCCCTGGAAGTGTACCCAGTAATTTAGAAGTTGTTGCCTCCCTCTCATTCTAGCATTTAAAAACAGTTGAAGGGCATATGGCATCATTTTGTTGCTTTTTTATGAAGAATGCATATCCCATAATAAACACAACAGATGGAAAACCTGAGATTGCCCTGAAAAGCTGAGGAAGAATTGTTCTAAATGGAAACAAGATCAAGGTAGATCTCATCTGCCTGTCCGCCTGTCATCCTAGCTGGTACCTAAGCACCATATTGTTTATGGAAACCATAATCATACTTTACTGTGCTGTATGAATACGAGCAGTGAATCGACTGGGGAAAGCATACCAGCTCAAACTCAGAGACATTATAAAAAGAAAACTCAGTGAAATATAAACATGATTTGAGTGGGATGGGAGATTGCATCATAGGCATTTAATCTTTAATTGACCTTTGAGAGGTCATCTAATCCATCTCCCCCTCCACGCCCGAAACACACACCACAATACTTCCAAGGAAAGAATTCCAGGCCCTGGAAAATACAGTGAGAGTAAATGGTTGAGTCTCAAAAGCACGTGAAATCTTGGTAGTGGCATTTTTCTCGTGTGGCTTTATTTTGGTTGGTTGGTTTGTTTTCATCAGTTATTCCCTTCCCCAAAATGTTGACTTTTTTTCAATGCCACAGCCCTTAAAACTACAATCTCCAAGCTGGAACTGTAGGGCAGATTTGCAATATCTGCAGACATCACCATTATGAATCCACAGTGAGTCCTGCTGTGCTGCATTGTTCAACCATCTTTTGCTAAGTATGGGCCTTTAGGACAAAAACGAAAATAGAAGTTTTCTTTTCCAGGTATAATTCATTTTAATTCAAAGTGAAGGCTGAACATTCTTCGTAGCAGAGCCAGTCATGATCACAGATTATCCTAGAATTCCTTTTTGGTCAGTAGGGCATGATTTACAGCACTTCTTCAGCATGCTGACAGGGTTCAGGCACAGCGGGCCTGGTAAAAGGGCTGTTTTTATTTGGTTATAATTCTAAGGGCTTGTCTATACTAAAATCAGTGCACTGGGGCACCAATGTCACTATAGCTCTTAGTGAAGCACTTACCTATGCCAACAGGACAGCTTCTCCCATGGGTGGAAACACTCTACCTCTTAGTGAGGCGGTAGCTACATGAAAGGGAGAAGTCCTCCCATCATCATAATACTGTATACACCGGGCTACGTTTACACTGGCAGCTTCTTGCGGAAGAGTTCTTATGCAAAAACTCTTCCACAGGAGAGCATTTACACTGCCATGTGCTTTAGCACAAGAGATGTGCTTTTGCGCAAGAGCATCCATGGCAGTGTAGACGCTCTTTTCCGCAAGAAAGCTCTGATGGCCATTTTAACCATAGGGGCTTCTTGCGCAAGAAATTCATGTTGCCTGTCTACACTGGCCTTTTCTGGAAAAGCTCTTGCGCAAGAGGGCTTATTCCTGGTGGAAAGAGGAATAACTCTTCTGGAAGAAGCTGTTTTACAATGTTATACTGTAAATTTACTTCTGGAAGTACACTTGTGCAGTGTAGACAGCCGGCAAGTTTTTGCGGAAGAATGGCTGTTCTTCCACAAGAAGCTGCCAGTGTAGACGTAGCCCAGGAGTTAGGTTGGTATAACTGTGATGCTTAGAGGGGTGGATTTTCCACACCTTGAGCAATGTAGTTATACAAACATACGTTTGTAGTATAGGCAAGGACTAAGTTACAGTGCATGTGATGTTACTGCTATAGTTTGGGTATTGGCTATGTAAGAATGTGTGTCACCAGTTTTTGAATAAATTCTTCCAAATTAACATAATGCATCCTTAGTTAGGAGGAACAATTGCAACATGCTAAAAACCTTCTAAGTGACTCTCAGACTGTAGGTTAGTTGAAATTGTGATCCAAGATGCTCTAAAAGAATTTATTCTTGACATTCCAGTGTCAAGTGGCATAGAGTACATATATAGAAAAGGCATTGTTAAACTATGGTGTTTTTGTGCACGTACACACACATTTTATTGACAATGCCAGTTATTTTTCAATTATTTTCATCAGTGGCTTATGATGACAGGACAAGTCCAAAAGTTCAGAATATTATTTTCCAAAAGAACTAAATATTTACATATGCATACGTGAAATCTCATTCTATGCTAAACAGTAGTTGCAATTTTTCTGTGAGCTCTCAGTATTGCCTCCCTTTTCATCATCTAATTTAGACCACACTTACATACACTGCTATGTTTAAGCAAAGCCCGTTACCACGGTGACACTACAGCATGCTAAATATGGCTTATGATGGCCAAAATTGCATTTGTGTGAACTGTTAAAGTGAAAAATAGAGGAGAAAACATTTTACAGTGTCTTATATCCTAAAAGCAGCTAGTTCTACAATGTTTTTGTTCTGTTAATTTCTCCACCTATACAAAGTGAGTCTGTGATCTTTGTTGTTATTGCTGTTTGTTTATACTTTTACCCACAATGCACTAGGCAAAAGTGCATGATCCCAGTGCCTCAGACCTTCTGAAGGGAACACTGGCAAAAGTGCCTTTTGTCGGCAAAACTGCACGAACATTCACACTGCAATTTGACTTTTATCGTGAAAAATGGCCATTTTCATTGACAAAAAAATTTCCATGAGGGACTTTTTTTTTTTCTCCCTGTGTTGTTGACAAACAGCAGCGTGGGCCACTGGAGCCATATTGTTGCTATTCTGGCCTCCAGGAAGTAGCCCATCAATCCCAATCAGCCACTCTGGCCAGCAGTTTAAATTCTGCTACCGTGCAGCCAGGTGACCAGGGACCCATCCTGCCCCCTTACGAGCCTTGCATTTAAATCTCATTTCCCACTGCCTGACCAACAGGACCCCTCCCTTCCCACAGGCTGGCTCAGCATGTCATGGTCTCATGGAGTCTTCTCAGGTGCCCAATGCCTCGCTGTCGCACCAACATCCCCTCCGCCCCCCGCCTGGACAACCGCAGAGCTGTTGGCTCTAGTCAGTGTATGGGGAGAGGAGTCCATTCAGTCCCAGCTGAGTGACTCTCAGGGACTCAGACACGTACAATCACGTTTCTCAAACTTTGTGTGAAAAGGGATATCAGCGGGACATGCTGCAGTGCAGCATGAAGACTGAAGAATGCAGACAAGCCTATCATAAGGCCTGTGACCTGACCTGATGTTCCAGTTCTTCACCAAAGACCTGCTGTGTCTATAAGGAGCTGGATGCTACCCAACAGGCCACAGATGCCAGAGTGCACGGCAGACAACGTCATTTGGAAAACAGGCGTGAAAGGACGTTGCAAGCCCCTGATCAAAGAGGTGCCTGAAAGGACATTTTGTATGGTTCCAACATGTCCTGCGCTCTGTTCCACGGTCACATAAAGCCTAGCAACAGATGACACCACGAGACACAGTGGAATGCATACCCACAATGCATTGTTACCACTGTCTACAGGAGAGCTGAAGATGTGGATGCTCTCTGTTGACAGAGGGGGGGAAATGTAAACACGCTTGGTGACTTTTTTTTTCTTTGACTTCTGCATATCAACATTAGTTTTCAGCAATCATGAGGGCATGTGGATACGTTTAAGCACATGGGATCATTGGGACTACTCCAATGCTGAAAGTTTCACATGTGTTTAAGTATTTTACTGGTTTGGGTAGAACAGAGGAAGGGGAAGGCTGGAAACATTATCTTTATGAATATTACTTTTTATTTTAGTAAAATGGGACCTACAGATGTCATCTAAGATTAGGGCCTCTTTGTGTCAAGCACTGTGCATACACTTAATAAGATATATGAAAATATGTTTGTTAAAAAATTCTGTAAATACCAACCTTTTTCATTTGCCTTTCATGGTGCGCTGTAATCTGAAAATGAATAAAATGCAATCATATGTTAAAAATACATGAATAGTAAACACTTTCATTTTTGTTCATTTTTCAGTTAGTCTGATTTTGATTTAGCTTCAGAATCTGCTTTAAGTGTGGATCAGATGCAAGAAGTTACCTTCCCAAGTAATCATGCTGCTTACATGTACTCCACAGCTTGTCCAGTGTTAGAACAATAAATAGTAGTTACATCACCTGACAGTTATACAACACTTTTGAACCTAAAGGATCCCAAATCCTTTTACAAGCTATCACTGCCGTTCTGCAAACATTTAGGCATTTGCATTTGCTTAAAATGTGCTGCCATAGAATGTGACATCTTTTTTGCAGGACAGGGTATGTTATTAAAACAAAAAAGCCATCATGTAGCACTTTAAAAGACTAACAAAATAGTTTATTAGATGATGAGCTTTTGTGGGGCAGAAGTGGGTCTGCCCACGGAAGCTCATCACCTAGTAAACTATTTTGTTAGTCTTTAAAGTGCTACGTGACTGCTTTTTTGTTTTACGAAGATCAGCCTAACACAGTTACCTCTCTGTGTGACTCTTCATCATGCAGGTATGTTATTCTTGTTTATATTGAAGTAGTACTTTTAGGAGCTGCAGTTGTGAATCGGGGCCCCATTGTTCTAGGCGCTGTCTGAACACAGAATGAAAAGTTCATTTTTGTCCCAAAGACCTTACAAGTTGTGTCACACCTGAAAGACAGCACCTCTGGCAGCACAGCACTGAAGCACTGGTTTGATGTTGATAAGAGAGAACAGGGACCTCTACTAAATTGTCAGGCTTTCTGCAGCACCCTGGATTTGTTTTAGGGGGTCTCCCATTCCATACTTACAGGCCCAATCTTGATTAACCTGTGAGATGCAATAAGAAGCTGAGGACCTGATTCTCAGTTGCGTTACTATCCATTTACGCCTACTTAATACTGCCCAAATACTGCAAAGGAGATTAGTATAAATGAGAATAAAGGCCATAATGTTTACTTTTATTTAACATTTCAATAAGCATTTTAGTCTTAGCTCACTACATCGTGAACACTGCTAAAATGATTGAGGAGCCAGATTCTGCTACATTTACACCAAGTAGGACCACATAAGCCACATCAGAGGCTCACAGAAGTGCACTTCCACCAATGTGATCTGTGCCAGCAATGCCCCTCTGCTGTGTATATTGGACAAACTGGACAGTCTCTATGACACAGGATTAGTGGACACAAATCATATATTCAGAATAATAACACAGAAACCTGTTGGGGAACATTTTAACATGCCCAGGCATTCATTAATGGATCTAAAAGTGACTATACGAATACAAAGCATTTTCAAAAACCAGCTGGAGAGAAGCTGTGGAACTTGGTTTCATTTATAAGTTTGACACCTGTAATCAAGGTCTTGAACAAAGACTTGAACTGGATGGGCTGCTACATTCCACACCTTAATGCAGGGGTGGCCAGCCTCTGGCTCGTGAGCCACATGAGGCTCTTCAAAGGAAAGATTGCGGCTCCCGCACCCGCAGCTCTTCTCACGGTGCTCTGCTCTGACCTTTTTTTCTTTGTTTGGGCAGGGCGCAAGATCTGATGCTGCGGCTGCCAGAAGCCTGTTTGGGCCACAAGTGGCTCTTAAAAGGGCAGCTTTTTTTTTTCTCAACAACTTCCCACTTGGCACAGCGAGATCTGTCTTTTTTTTCCTCTCTCCTTCCCAACAACTTCTTTCCCTTGGCTCTTTGTACTTTATCCACCACTATTTTGGCTCTTTGTCTGTAACGGTTGGCCACCCTTGCCCTACTGACATAAAAAGTTAAGTACCGGATACTTGCAGACCACTCTATTAGCCGCATTTAGCATGGACACTCCAATTGTTTTCTTTTTTTTTTCTTCTCTTTCTCACTCCATCCCCCTTCTCTGCTATTTATTTGTGCCCTGGACCTCTTACTTCATTCATCTGAAGAAGTGGGTTGTGCCAATGAAAGCTCATCATACCATCTACTTTTTTTTGTTAATCTCTAAGGTGCTGCAGAACCATATGTTGTTTAAGTTTTATCAAGTAAGATGTTACTCTGAGTTATCTTCGTAGCACTAATTGTGATATAAGATCCTCTTGGAGAGAAAAGAGCTCAGAATCTGGATCTAAATGAAAAAAAATTGAATTTAAGTGGCAATGATACAATTCATTCAAGTGTTTTCCATTGTATTTTATAAATTGTTATGAGTGGGAGAGCTGCTGGTCATGGGAATTGAATGTACTTGAAAATATAATGAGATAATATATGGGGATATGTGTCTCCTACATGGAGGAATAACTGTACTTGTTGAAAACAGCCAAAAGTTACAGTTCCTAGTTTATACATGCCAGGGAACATCCAGGTTTCCTGGAGTGGCTTAGACCTTCCTGATTTTAACTTTCCTGAAAAAGGACAAATAGATCTTGTTTGATGAATGAGGCATGGAAAAAAGGAAAGATGGAGAAATATTATTCCACAGATCTTCCACAAACCATTGCAGCTAATAAATAATGACCAAAGAAGCAAAGTAAGGGGAAAAGGTCTTGAGATCATACAGCAGTGTAAGAATTGATGCCAGGTATTCTTGCGGGCGGAGGGTGAGGAGGGAATGAGAGAACAAGAGAAATAAGAAAAAAGCCAGCAATAGGGATTTGCAGATGAAGTAAGGACATCAGGGAAATTATCCCTAAGTGGATCTTTGGCGGGTGTCTCTGTAGTACTGCCAGATTCAACACTGGATTCATTGTCGGAACACAGAGCTGATGACACATTCAGCCAAAGGAAGAGGATTGCAGAGCTTATGCTGGCTGAGTGTTCAATTTGATATGTGCTTATTTTTAAAAACTGGTGACATCTGAAAGGGACACATGAACAAAGTCTCCATGTTCTCAATAACCACCTAGATTCCAGCACCAGGTTTCCTGGATTCTATAGCACTCTAATGCTAATGTGACTGACAGTGTTCATTTACATTATAAAATGTTGGGGGTTTAATACATTAAATCTGCAGATGAAGATTACTGTCTGCCTTTTAGCCCTGAGTTATTTATTTGGCTGTTTAATTCAATTTGTTTTTTATAGCTTTTCCCCTCCTTTCCAGTTTGCATTGTGCTTTTGCGTACCTTTGCAAAGACAACACACAGTTGCATCATAGGAGTTACAACTGGAGGACCATTTGAAGGTGAAATTAGCGTAAAATGTGATTCCTTTCTTATTAAGTGGAATGTTATTCTGGGAGCAAATTACCCCTGGAACTTGGGGGATCTGCAAGGGGCACCCATATATTGCCAGGTGAAATTCAAGTTACTGATGTTAACCTATTAAGCCATAAATAGTTTGGTATCTGCTTATCTAAGGGGTTGTCTCTTCCAGCGCCGGATGGTTCCAGATGGGAGCGCTTGAGTTGCAATTCTAATCCTCACTGTAAAGGAGAGTCAGCAGTGCAAGGGATCCTCATCTTTGGAACTCCTTTGTCCCATCCTTCAACCACAGTCCAGGCTTGTTAATCATCCAGAAATGCTGTATGCCTCTTTTCCCCTCAGACTTTTGGGAAGGAGGTGGATTGAAGGGATACAGGGACTATGTAACTATTTACTGATAATATGAAAATAAATCTTTTTATTGTATTTTGTACTTGAATGTACAGGTGCGTACCCAGTGTACAAGATAGGTTGAACTTTCGGGGGGTGGAAGGGTTAGGATCTTCCAGGCTCTTGCCATAGACTCTGGAGCTTGGAAGTCCTGGGGCAGGCTTCCAGAGTTTGTGGCCTCAGGCTTATCATGCCACAAGGACTTGCTCAGAGTTGGGAATCCCAGGGCTTCCAGACTCCAGGGTAAATCTAAGAGCTGGGCAGTCTAGAAACCAGCTGGATAGGGAGACCGGGAGCCCTGGCCGCAGGGCTGCCTGCCTCATGGATTTCCCTGGAGCCTGGAACCCAGTGCCTGAAATAGATGTGATTCTTGTCAGTTTCATGGCTGTCCACAACTGAATAGCAGTTGTGAAACTGACAGCCATGCCATATCAATTCCAGTCAGTGCGTCTAGAGTTTATTTCATTGTGGAAAAACCACGTAGTAGTGTTTCCTAAATTATTTTATTTTTTACTACATGAGAGATTTCAAAAAGTCTACATTTTCCATGAACTAAAAATTCTGGGTTTTGTTCTTCTCTAAGCACTGGGTGCATAGAGAGCCTTGGGGTGCATCTTTGGACAACTAATAGTATGTCGTCATAAGGTGTTATTTGTCTAGCACAGTGTGAGTGAGCTGTGCAGAATAATATATTACTTAGCTCTTTATATAGGTCTTTCATATTTATACCTCTCAGCACTTTCCAGGGGAAGCCAGTATCATTATACTTGTTTTACAGATGAAGAAACGGAGGCACAGAAAAAGATGTGACATCGCAAAATCACCTAGTGGCAAAGTGATAAATTGAACCCAGGATTCTTGAGTCCCAGTCTACTACACAATCTTGAACTTTGCCTAGGTGTGTATAAACCAGCAGGTAACTTCTGGTGCAAAGAAAATGAGTGATGCGGAAGTGCAGGAAATGTATTGTGGGAAGGCTTTGGAGGACTATCAGAACTCAAGTTTGGTAACCTAGGCTTCATCCCTAAATGGGGAGTGGATGTGATAGAGGTCTATAAAATAATGACTGGCGAGAAGAAAGTGAAATTAATAGGCAGCAGCTTTAAAACAAATGAAAGGAACATTACACATAACATACAGTCAACCTGTGGAACTCCTGCCAGAGGATGTTGTGAAGGGGTTCAAAAAAAGAAGTGGATAAATTCATGGATGGTGTCCCTAGCCTCTGTTTGCTACTGGAAACTGGGAATGGGTGACACTTGATGATAACCTGTTCTGTTCACTCCCTTTGGGGCATCTGGCATTGGCCACTTTTGAAGACAGGATCCAGGGCTAGATGGACTTTTGTTCTGCCTCAGTATGGCCATTCTTATGGGGTAAAGCACATAAGGGGCAATGTGGGGTAAATTAGAGCCAGTGCTTACGCAAAATCCTAGCTGTAACTTATATCTCCAGCTGTGTAAGCAAGCCTGGCTTCAAAGCACGTATGAACATGGTTGAAATATTTTTGGCTATGGATGATAGGTGGTTTTGGACTAAAACAGAGGTAAAAGCCTGGGCTAATAACGCAATGAACTGTGCATCCTCAGAGCAGTTTTTGCAGGGTGTCTACAGATTCAAGCAGATTTAACCACACCATCAGTTATTCTCTGTTCACATTTTCAGGGCATTCCACATGGCCACAAGGGCTAAAACATTATTTTCTAATGAAAACTGAGATTCTGGATAATGATTCTGTAGTAAGGGATAAATTCCACGACAAACATTGCAGCTACAGCGCAGCAGTGGGGTATGTATATAAGGTATGCTCACAGGGAGTTTAAAGTAGTGATGCATACAAAATAAAACATGCTTTCTCAAATGCAAACTTATCCTCAGGAATCTCCACTGTGTAAAACAAGACATACTTTCATCCATTATAGGGAAGTAAAGTTTCCTACTCAACGTTTTTTTCTGTGCAACTCATCGTGTGTGAGGCGTGATGGGAGGAATGAGGGATTGTGTTCCTAGCCATTCCCTCTGCAAATCAGGCTTCCCTGTCTCAGCACTTTAGGTTCTGTTCCAGGAATTTAGAAGCTGCTATTTCATTTTGCTATTGAGCAACCAGCCCACACGTTGGTAAAATTAATGAATTATTAATAGACAGCAGAGCTTGATTAGGATGCCTGCAGTGCCAGCATTACAGCATTCCCAGTTGTGCTCAATTTCTTTAACAATTTATGATGGCTTTTCCAGCTCTCTGGCTCTGATTGGACTGAACTCATTCCTTCTTGCTCCTGCCTTCCAACTGTCCTGAAATACTAGCCAGAGAAGCACCAAAAGATGAATTCATTCAGTTCAGCCCCTGAGAAATATAACCTAGTGGCAGAGTCTGCAAAAAGCTACAAGTGCCTGAGTGCCGCATAAAACACTTCTGACTAGTAATCTGTAGAGTGGTGTTCTACTCTCTGGCAGTCTAAAGGGCACAGATCAAAACTCAGCATGATTTGATTGGCGTGGTGGAATATTTTATGAGCGTAATAGTTCTCAATGGGATACACTGTGCCTTCCACAAGCTATACCAGAGATTGCTTTGGGAGGTGGTATACCTTAAAGACACACCAGTGAGGCCCATTTCCCATAAGAACAGCCATACTGGGTCAGACCAAAGGTCCATCTAGCCCAGTAGCCTGTCTTCCAACAGTGACCAATGCCAGATGCCCCAGAGGAAGTGCACAGACCAGGGAAACATCAAATGATCCCTCTCCTGTCATCCATTTCCAGCCTCTGACAAACAGAGGCTAGGGACACCATTCCTACCCCTTCTGGCTAATAGCTATTGATGGACCTAGCCTCCATGAATTTATCTAGTTCTTTTTTGAACCCCGTTAGTCCTGGTTTTCACAACATCCTCTGGCAAGATTCCCCCTCCTTGCTTCTTCCGTGCTCCAGTGGGTACCTGGGTGCCCCAGTGCACACTCTGACTTTGAAAAATCATTGGAATTTTAAAATAACATCTGTGAATTTCTGGTAGATTTTAAATAGTGGCTTTGTGTACTCAGCGTGCAAAGGGTTGAAGTGTACTCAACATAGGTGATTACAGTTTTTAACAGCAACATTTGCAGGTTTGATGAGTGTTCTCCTTCCAATCTTTCTCCCTTGCCTGTGACTTCTGTACTCAATGAGGTTATAACTGTACTTCGCAGGAAGATGTTGCTACAAGTTCACAGGACTTGGTCCAGTCATATGCAGTGCCTAACTGATCTCTGCCTTAGAAATCTCTACAGTTTCCTTGATGAGGCTAGATGGAAGATGCAGAAAGTTTTGTAGTATGTGGGTATAAGTATTAAGACAAGAAAGGTCATTTTTGATTGAAAATCAGCTTTTCTTATTTTTGAAATTTTCTTAATAAAAAGAATGTAGAATAGTAAGAGCTTCCTTTTGAAATCAGTTTTTTTATTCGAAAATACATTCTTTAAAAAGGGAAATGAGCCTCAATACTGTGATTTTTTTTTCAAAAGGAACTAAAAGTTTCAGGAACTTAAATCCCAGGGAATTACAATGGAAGTTGAGAGCATAATTACCCTTTCGGCTTTTGAAAATCTCAGCAGATTAAATGTTAACAGCTATTTGTTTTCTATTAGATGTTCAATAGTGTCTTTGGGGGTTGCCCCAATGCAGTGGAGAAGCATATACAGTTAAAAATAGTTCACTTTTCCTTTTTCATATCCCTGCTCTCTTTACTGATTTTGATGCAACATCCAAAGGTCAGAATAGTCAGTCGACTGCAACATCACTGAGCCATATTTTGGGCTTTGGTCCAGAATTCTTGGAGAATGTGTCTCTGTGGCTGAAGGTGGTAGACTGCTGGAATTACTCCAGATGATCTGTGTGTAACTGAGAATAGAATTGGGTTTGTTGATTGTGATACAGTACTTAGAACTATTTGAAATAATCATAAGGTTTTGGGGAATGTTTATCCCTCTAAGAAGCAAAAAATCCATGGTGATGGGGGCAGACTAGGTCCTACGGCCAGAAAAGAGCATAGAGAAGTCCTCCAAGGAGGTGAGAGCAGCTGTGGAGGAACCAGTCAATAAGGGCCCAGCAAAGTGTATAAAAGGAGCTGCAAAGCACAGCAGCAATTAGTTGCAGTCCAGATCGGAGGGAGAGAAGACCAGAGTTAACTGGCTGGCTGAGGGTGCAGGTACACCACCTAGAGCTCCATGGGGGGAGCTATTGTGAGACTATGATGAATTGAGGTAAAGCCCTGAGCTTGTGGCAAGGAACTGTCTCCAGGAGAAGCCCTGGAGTCACCACTCTCTCCTGGGTGGGGAAACAAACTGAGCGACAGAAGCAGAGGGCACTGGGATGGGCCCCTGTTAGATGTGTATTGTGGAAGGGGGTTGAGTGATTGACACAGTGTATGACTCCGCTAAAGGCTGAGTAGCCAAAAAGGCTAAAGACTGAGGCTATCCAAGCACATGCTTTGAGCCAGACAGGGGTGCACATGAGAGGTGAGTGCCATCCCATTATATCCAAATATAGCATCTTCTATTGTAGGGTGTTTTTCTTAATTTTAAAACTGCAACTACAAGAGCATGTGGCATATGTGAAAATTTGTAGCATGGATCATTATTTATTCATTTTGGGCATAGCCCTATTGACTTGTTAGAACTTCTTAATTTATAACATCTGAGAAACTTGCTCTTCTGTTTAATGTGAGCTATATTCTTAGCTGAGGTAAATGGACATAGTCAAGGAGTGGGCCCTCTTTTTAGCTCTGAGGGAAAAAATGGTACCTTCAGGTCACATTTTCAAAGATTTCTTCACAACTATGAGAGCAGACATAAAATCTTTCATGGCAAAATTGCACTGAGAAATCCATTATCCCTAGAAGAATTTTTGTACTAGATCTGACAGTTGAATTAAACCCTTTACCGTTGGGTTTCCAAGATATTTGCTGATGGCAGATGAATGGTGAGACTCAAAAATCTCGGTGTCCAGGTTCTACAGAGAACTGTGTTCTTGCGTTCACACACCCTTCTATTCCTGGTCCTTCCGAGCTTGATCCTTCCTGCTTCCAGTCCATCCCTGTTTCACTCCTGTCTCTTTCCCGACCCTCTGTTCCTTGTCCCCAACCTACTTATCTTCCAGGCTCCTCATCTGAGTTCCAGTTTCTTTGCCCAGAGAGCCTTATTTGGAAGACAGAGAGCAAGCACTTTATATATACATTAGACACCGAAAAAAGATGCAGAAGATAGAGCTGAGATATTGGGCCATATTCACAACCTATATTGCACCAGCCTAATGCTATCACAGGAAACACTAAAGCAGACAGAAAAATGTCCTAAAGGGGAAGCTGAGACTCTTGCTCCGCACTTTCCCATTCTCCAATCACCACTGGGTATAGAGCTGACTTTCCCCTCTGCTTTTCTCAGCTAGGCCAGGTGTAAATTTGGCCCAGAGGAGCATCTGGCCCATAAATGTTTGAAATGATATTGCAAAATGACATACTGCTCAGTGCATTCTGTAGATTCCTAGTTAAGCTACAGAGAGACTTCATCTAATTATAAAGCAAACCAATTTGCCTTGAGACCCACTGATTTATATTCTAGGACATATTAAGAAACTCAAGGATTTAGGTAACTCAAAGAAAAAATCCTGCTACAAGCAATATTAGTTGCCAAAAGAAAAATTATACAAAAGTCCTAGAAGTCCCTTGCTTAGCTGAACCTAGCACACTGACACAACAATGTAAGAGAATTAGCTGGCCTCAGAAGGAATAACATTTCTAATAAAATAAACCTTTTCAAGGTGTGTCAGCAGCATTCTTGGAAATCTATTAATGCAATGGCTTGGTTAGTTTATCGTATTATCTGGACTATAGTTACCATTTTTTGCTGGACAGTGACAAAAGGTAAATCTACCATATACAGGCTGAACTTCTCTGGTCCGGGAATCTCTAGTTCAACAGCATCCATGGTTCAAGAGGACCATGAATGTTCCTGGACCAGAGACCCCTGGGAGGCCAGAGACAGTGAGGAGATCCAGGAGCCTAGTGCCTGGGACTGGCCATCGAGATGGGTATCCAGCAGCTTGGAGGGCAGTCAGGAATGCAGTCCCAAGAAAAGGGGAGACTTGTGGCGGAGGAGCCTGGGCATAAGGAAGCCCAAAGGTGGTAGAGCCTGGGTGAAGCCCAGTGGTGCCTGGAGGCAAGAGAGCCTGGGAGAGCCCAGAGTCAGTCAGCAGAGGGGCTGGAACTGACCTCCCTTGGTCCAGCAACTTCCCTCCTTTTAAGACTCATCAGGTCTCAAATGTGCTGGACTAGGGAGGTCCAATCTGTGCTCGAGAAAGTCTTTCTTTCAAAGGTCTCAGAGCACAAAGGCTGCTTTCTAGTGAAGGAACACATAGGAAGCAAATTTACTAAGTAGAAGAAGGATTTTTGACTCCCCCCCCCCCCCCCCCCCCCCCCCAAGTAAACACAGAAATCAGGAGACACATGA
The DNA here is from genome assembly GCA_030068395.1 of Apalone spinifera. NCBI lineage: Eukaryota > Metazoa > Chordata > Testudines > Trionychidae > Apalone > Apalone spinifera. Next base: position 22,607,421 of record JANRFK010001234.1, on the reverse strand, counting down.
TGGCAAACACTCAGGATTTTGATCATCAGTTCATTGGTGGGTTTTTTTTGTTGTATTCAAAGGGGTGGCAGATGACATAGTACCTGTTGATTGCCATAGCAGTGGCTGTGAAAACCTAGAGGCAGTTGCGGATAAGAAAATAATCTTGTATCAGGAAGAACTGCAGAGTCACGAGACTGAGTGCTCCAAGCAAACACTGGGAAGAAGTAAGAGCAACTTGTCCATGCAGAACCACAGCGCATGGTTCTCAAATGAGAAAATTCTTTGGTGTTTTGAAGGCTTCCGAGCACAGACGATGATGAGGGTGAGCAGTGTTGCTACCACACTGACTGGAAAAAGAGGAATCAGAACTGGTAAGATAATGTGAGTTTCTCTTCGAGTGAATAAACTGAAATAAAACGACACTGGTGATAGTGCCATTTTGTGAGATTCTGGAAGGATTCAGGGCATGGTTGTCACTTTTTACTATTCTTGTCCTGGTTGTTTTTTTTTTCCAGATGGTTAATATTCACTGGAGAAACAAGGGAGAAGAGAATAATCATAGCTTTGTAGTACTGGAAGGGACCTTACAAGGTCATCTTGTCCAGTTCCCTGTACTCATGGCTACCAAAAGTTAGTACCAATTGGATTCACTAACATAAGTGAATGCTCATGAAAAAAATGCAGGATTAGAGGCTAAAATAAGAACAAAACAAGTTTAAAAATTTTTTCAAGTTAGGTGTCCTTAAGTCACCAGGCCTGATGATGAAGAATACTTCCTTACATTTTTGTTCAGAAATCCATCTTAGGATCTTGAAGACATTCTGAGGATGTCTACATAGCCTGTGGGAGTGAGCCTCCCAGCATGGTTCAAAAGATGTAGGCAAGTTGGGCTTTTAGTTAGGCCCTGAATATATCATTAGTGAATTACACCTTACAAGAGCCATATGAAGTATTATTATCCCTATTTTATAGTTAGTGAAACTGTTGTTAGAGTGAGTTCATGATTTCTGAGGTCTCACAAGGCTTGAGGCATGCTGGGAATAGAATGCAAAATATCTGATACTTTAGCTCATGTCTTAACCATTATACCCCTTGTGACATAGTGTTGGTACCTTGCTGGTTGCTATGCTGGGCAGTGGGCTGTGAGTGACCCCCACTGGCTGCTGTGTGCAGCACGGCCCAGCAGGGCAGAGGATGAGTCACTAGGCAAGGGTGTCTCAACCTGTCCGACCAGCTACCCTCCAGGGAGAGAAACAAAGGAAGGTGGAATGCC
>JANRFK010001234.1:22558720-22602183 GCA_030068395.1 Apalone spinifera | reverse complement strand
TAATATGTTGAGGTTTGGGGGGGGGGGATTATTAATTAAAGATAAAAAATTATACACCCCAATGCATTTATATACTAATAAAAATATTTCATTGGATCTCAATCCAGGAAAGCACTTCATTTTAAGCACGTGCTTAAGTGTTTTCCAGAATCAGAATGCTTTACTTGGTGGGGAAATAGGTCAAAGATGTTCTTCCTTATCTCTAATTGCTATGCCTAGGAAATATTTAGAACTCTGCACATTTGCAGATGTCCATTTTATATCCATGGGTATCCGCATTCGCGGATGTGGACATGGCTATCAGGAGGTCACTTTTGCAAATTCTGATGCATATGTGGATACCAACTTTGTATCTGCACAGAGCTCTGGAAATATTGCCTATGTTAGTGAATTCTTGCAAGCTGCTTTCTGAAACTGAAATGACATTGCCCATTTTGTCATGCACAATTGCCAGATTGTATTCCAGTTAAACCTGGATCTATCTGAAAAGGGTGTTTTGATAAGTATGTGTGTTCAAACTGCTTTTTCTCTACACTTTGCTGCATGCCCAACTGTCGCAGCTGTAATTCTTCTGTCTTACTTGCAAGCACATGTTCATCTAAACAAATCCCTTCATGCAGTTGCAATGGAAATAAAATCTTGATTGCTTTGAAATGTTACACAATAAAAGAATCAAAGCAAAAAACAAAAACAACCAACGCCTCTCCCTCCCAACTCTGGCTCACCATCTGCCTAATGCCTGTAGCGGAATGGTGCTCTCTCATGTTTAGATCAAGAAGTTCAGGAAGGGATTTGTTTATTTACTGACACAGAAACAAGCTTGCATTCCACTGACTCACTATTAGTTTCCAAGTAGGATTTAAATGTGCTTTTACAGCCTATAGACCTAGACTAAATGCTAATCACCATACGTTTATTACTAAAACTTGGCACGTCTTTGCTTCCCAGAGATTTTCATACAAACTATTCCTTACAAAACCACTAAAAATCATGTATTATCATCATCCTTGTTTTAGGGGAAAAACCAAGGCTGAAAACGTGATTTTTCTTATAACTGTAGAGAGATGTCAAAAAAAGTGATCAAAGGTGATCCAGTGGATATAACGTACTTCAAGTTTCAGAAAGTCTTTGACAAGGTCCCTCACCAAAGGCTCTTAACAAAGTAAGCTGTCATGGGATAAGAGGGAAGGTTCTCTCATGGAACAAAGATACAAAACAAATGGTAGAAATGAATGGTCACTTTTCACAGAGGAGAGCAGTAAATAGTGGGGCCTGGAAGGATCTATACTGCAATCTGTTCAACATATTCATATATATCCTAGAAAAGGGAAGTAACATTTGCAGAAAATATAAAATTACTCAAGACAGTTACATCCAAAGCTGAAGTCTGGAAAAGGAATCTCATTAAACTTGGGTGACTTGGCAATAAAATGGCAGATGAAATTTGCTGTTGATAAATACAAAGTAAAGCACATTAGAAAACATAATCCCAACTATACATACAAAATCATAGTTAAAATTAGCTGTTCCTGCTCAAAAAAGAGAACTTGGAGTCATTGTGGATTATTGTCTGAAAATATACGCTCAATGTGCAGAGGCAGTCCAAAAAGCTAACGGGATATTAGCAAATCGTTAGGAAAGGGATAGATAATAAGACAGAAAATAACGCAATAATTGATATAAATACATGACGCACTGACATCTTGCACACTACATGCAGTTCTGGTCACCTCATCTCAAAAAAAGCTGTATTAGAATTAGAAAAAAATACAAAGAATGGCAACAAAGATTATTGGGGATATGAAAGAGCTTCCACATGAGGAGAGATTACAAAGACAAGGACTGTTCGGCTTGGAAAAGACACAACTAAGGAAGGATATGATGGAGGTTTATCAAATGATGAATGGTGTGTACAAGGTGAATAAAAAATGACATTTACCCCTTCACATAACTGTAGTCAGATGCCGCTACTGTTATGGTGCTCTGGCATCTGTTCTGCTCCCTTCAGTGTAGATAACCGTTTGGTTGCATGCAGTGCATGAGCTCTCTCCGAATACTTGTGCTCTTTCCAAACGCTATGCAGGTTCTGCGCAGGTAGCCAACACTGCAGACTTCTAAGAGCCCCCAATGACCACAAATCAGACCAAGTATGAAGGCACTGGATCCAGGTTTATTGTCAAACGACTTACGGTCTCTAACACCCTGGACGTCTAGACCAGACGTCAACAGTTTACCCTAGTACCTATGCAAGCCCTGGCAATGATCTCAGCTCAGTTAGCGGCCAGGAGTTTCTGCGATCCCCTAGGCTGGACAAGACAACCCCTCTGAGATACACTTTTATACACAGACACAAACAAGTTATACATTACTTTTTACGTAACAAGATGCCACCCTTAAACATATTTGATTGATACCCCCTGATGTAAAGGACCTGTCTTTTGCTCACAGCGTAGCTTTGCTTTATGTTAGCAAAGCATTGACTGGTGCTCAGGCCTCACGCCAGAATTTCCATTGTCAGGCCCGCTTATTACTAAAATAACATAAAAACCAGGGGTAACCCAATGAAATGAATAGGCAGTAGGTTTAAAACAAATACAAATACTTCTTCACATAATACCCAGACAACCTGTGGAACTCATTGTCAGGAGATGTAAGAGGCAAAAGTATGACTGGGTTCAAAAAAGAATTAGATAAATTCATGGAGCATAAGTCCTTCGGTGGCTATTAGCAAAGATGGTCAGGGATGCAATCCTTTGCTCAGGATATCCCTAAGCCTCTGACCACTAGAAGATGGGACCGGACAGCAGGGGATGGATCACTGGCTAATTTGTTCATTCCCTCATATATCTGGTATCAGCCATAGTAGGAAAACAAGATAGAACTTGGATTAGAACCATTTTTTCTAGTTCCCACTCTGTCTACTGACTGCTAGATCTACACTTCTATTTACTTACTATTTGTGTAGTTGCTTTAGTATCTTAGTCAATTTCTTAAACATTTGTAGGAATGGTCTGAAATCTCCAGATAAATATTTTTCCTACCTGAATGGACTTTGTTACTTTCCATGGAAAATTTATGATGAGTTTTGCTGTTTTGGATTTGATTAACTTTTATCAACTAGAACAAAAACTCTTTTCCCCCGTCCATTTATAAATGAACCACTCTTGTATTGTGGCATAATTCACCATGATAAAGCCATGTAAAGAGCCTCAGAGGAGTTAGTAATTAATACAAGACATTTTTGTGTGATATTTCCCCAACAATTTACATATTAATTCTGGGATTATTACTGAGTGCTCCAAGACTTCTGGGATTTCAAATGATGCTCAGATTTACATGAAAGGAATTAAGTATTTTTTCCTATTTAGCTTTCCATTAGTAAACCAAATCATAGGCTGAATTTGGCATTTTGTTGACTGCAAGACAAACTGATCAAAAAAAGATCAAATTGAGACAGGAGGTTGCACTGCTTTGGGTTAAATTTGTAATAAAAATATGAAGATGGCATTTTAGCTGAATGGCAAAAATAAAAAAATTGTGCTGAGTTCTTGCTCTTGACATGTGCAATTGATTTTTCTTTCCACTAAGAAGGCCTCTTTGTATAAATTAACGAGTCTTTAGTGGCAAATCTGAAAGTTGTTGACTCTCACAGGAATATATTTATGCATTTGGGCATGTTGTGTGTGTTTAGTAAATTTCTTTTATTCTTTCCCATTGTAAAGGTGCTTTGCAGAAGAGATGAGGGAGTGAAAGATCAATGGAAATGTATGTTCAAAGGCTTGAAAGCAGAAGAGAGTTTCAAAGATCATTAAAAAGCAAAGTGCATATATAAAATTTGTGTGCCTTAGTTATTTTTACTGAGTGTTCCCATGCATGCATGCATATACACACTGTAATTTGCCTTTCACACTCAATTTCAGCATAACAACTACTCCTTTAAAAAGGTAATATAACAAAGACAGATTTTTTTTTCTCTGAAGCTCATAAACTCCCCTTCTCCTTTGGTGCCTTCCTTTCAAAGTACAAACATGCCCTGGATTCCCCATAGTCAAAAACATCACTCTTCTCCTTACTGTCTTTCCTGCTACTCCCCCAACTCCATTAGTCCTTTCACCTCTCAGTTCAGTAAATATACTCTTTACAGCTGATGCCTTCCCTTTCTTGTCTCCAGTGGCTTCCTGTATCTTTTCCAACTGGGTTTTTACTCTCCATTGTTTTCACTATAGTTAATACTTAGTTTTTTCTGGCCAGTTCTGAAAGCTGTAATCTATCTGCTTACTCTGCCATCTGTCCATGACTTGGTATCATCAGCTTTGCAGTCTCCTTGGTCTTACATGGGTCTCCTTTTATGTCCCTGATTGCTCCGTCATATTTGATGTGTTCTTCTCTTATCTTCACTGTGCAGGAGAATTTGGTTTTTAAGCATCTCCTGTTCCTTCCTCACCTCCAAACTTATTTCTAAAAGACCTCATCCACTCTCTCACTTTCACCTATCATCTATGTGCTGGTACCTTACAAATTTATGATGCCTGTTAACTTTTCACTTGCCTCTCCTGTCCAGTCCCTCATTTCAACCTGGCCCTCTAATATTTCTTCCTGGCTGGTTAAACATCAGTTTAAGCACAAAAGGGCTAACTCAAATATTTAGGCCCCTAGGTCACAGTTTTAGGTACCATTGTAATTTATACAACTCCAACTTGACTGCTGCCTAATACTGTAGATATGTAAACTCACTCACCGCCTACTTATTTTGCTGTAAAAGTTCCCTAGCTGCCTAAGTTTCCACCTTGGGGTGTATACACTGCTGACTCATTGTAGGCATTGGAATGCTTATATGCTTCCTAAGTCCTACTGTTATCCATGGATTGGGGAGAAGATAGACAGAAGTTCACTTATCTCACCTGTAGAGCCAGATCTGGAGGGTGTGCTCAGAGGCTGCTCATTCAAAATTCAGAGGTGGTTCCCATTATATAGCTTTTATGCCCGTGATTAGAGCACCTCTGCTGGAGGGTGAAAATGATTTGGCTTTCCCCAAAATTAGGGGAGTGTGTTAGCTATTGACCTGTGGGGCACTCAGTTTCTCCAGCTGCTGCACTTAGTCTTTAGATCAGAAAGAGAGAGACTTTGTAGCCTGGCTTTAGGACACTGACTTGAGAAGTGGGAGACACAGACTCCTGGATGCAATGATTCTTTAAATCCGTATGTGCAGGGGAACAGTGTCAATAGGAGAGATTGAGTATTTCATAGCATAAAGGTGGGGGAACCCAGTTCAAATGCTTTCTCCACCTCAGGCAGAGGAGGGAAATGAACACAGGTCTCCCACATCCAAGGTGTGTGTGCAACCTAGAAGTTGTTGGGTGAACACATCACCATCTGTTTCCCTTCTCCCCGGGCGTCCCATTTGCATGGTGTGAAGTGGGTCCCTCCCTCATTTTCATGGAAAACAACATAGGTGCCTATGCCACCTGACTCCTGGAGAGGGGTTCCTGGCTGTAGCTCACCAGCAGAAACATGTGATTCCTTGAAGCTTAGACGTAGGCACCTGATTCCATAAGAGAGGCAGGCCTTAAACTATACCCCTCTACTTTCCATCTCCCATTGGCTCTCTTGGGCATCTTTCCACCTAGTCTGCTGACTTTATGGATTCCATTCTTAGGTACCTATCTCACTCCATTCATTGTATAGGGAACTTAAGTACCTAGTTCAGGCTTTGTGGATCACATTGTTATTCCAGTGACTGTCTAAGCAACTAACAATTAGGCATTGCAACATTCAGTATCACAAAACCTAAATCCCTTTGGATCCAAGCCTAAAGTGCTACTCAATTAAATGGTATCACAACCTGAGATTTATTCAGTCAAGGGAACTGATATACCTGTGAGAGGGACTTGCACATTCCATCCTCTAGAATCAGTGATATGCGCTTACACACACACACACACACACACACACACACACACAAATCATGCAGTCGGCAGTTTCTCAGAGAGTTAATATAACAAATATAAATTTAACTGGAATCAATGTTAGGAATATTATACACAATGCAGTAATGTCAGGATACCTGGATATTACTACAAAGAACCTTACCAAACAAACCCACAAGCTAAAGATCTATTAATGTCTGTAAAGAACAGAAAAAATGGTGTACTAAGGGAGTGCTCATAGGATTTAGAGCCATACTGCTTCACACGCACACTCTGCAGAATGTCTACAGTCGAGAATACAGTCTTGCAATAAGCCCACCCAAAGTCTCCCATTTGAGCAGCCAGCAGAGATTTTTGTCTGGCTGATGTAAAGTGCTCAGACAACAGGAGGAGGTTTTCAAGAAGTTTTAAAAGCTCTACGTGTTGGAAAATGTACTCACATTTTGGCATGTACAGCACGTCTGGATACTCATCCCCCAGCTGAGTGAGCAGCCAGTGGAATTTTCACTACCTCCCCTGGTATATGCCAAGGCTGTTCTCCCTGCCAGGGAAGCCATAAGTGCAAGTAAACAGTGTAATACGTTATATATCGTAGGACAGGAGCAGAATGTTTAGGCATCTACCAAGGTCACAAAAAGAACGGGTTGGTTCCTTTTTAAAAAAATTGGGCTGTAGTTATGAACTGTCGTTTCCAATGTAGGATAAAAATGGCTTTCTGTAAGGTCACTGGTTGGGAAGCAAAGGATATGGGTGTTCTCAAACAGGGTTTGCATCAGTTACTCAAGGAGCCCAGTTTTTCGGGTTTTCTTTTCCTGACCGTGCACATAGACTGTCCATAGACATCTGGGCAGTGGCAGTTCCAAAGGAATTGCCCTTGGGAGAAAGAGGGGGAATGTAAATGGTAAAGACAGAGAGAGATGCGGTGTCAGTTATGACACCATCCTCCCATTATGCTTGTGCTGGGAAAGGGAGACTTTGAATCAAATTGGGATGCCATAGACATAGGGGTTTTGCTGGCAACTCCTGGCCAGTGTCCCATTGGGGCTGTGTTTTGGGGCTGGAACAGGAGTGGCAGGCTGCTTGTTGATGTTTTAGATGCCTTTCCACCCCCAGTCTAGTGTGAAACAAGCCACTGAACAGCTTTTTCCCTTCTGTACTGAATGAGGCAAAGCCTTCTGTGGTACATTAGCGCTGCTTTGGGTGACCTGGCAGCAGGTGAAAAATAAATAGGTTCAGGAGCTCTGGGAGAAAGCAATTTTACTGCAGGCAGGGAGGCAGATAATGGAAAACAGGCACAACAAAGCAGAAGGGAAAAGATTATTTACTTCTGTGCCTTTAAGCTGGGCTCTGTGGGATGAAGCTGGTGCCTGGCTTTCCACTTGCAAATGACATTCTTGTTTTTCTTCACTTTTGCCTTCAAAATGGACAACCTCAAGAGAATACTGCACAGCAAAAGTTTTTAAAGCACTCCTGCCTGCCAGGCTGGCATGGTGCTAAATTGGCCCTCTGGGAACCAGTGCTTCCTCTCTGTGCTGACAAGAGGTGGTGTGTCAGCCACAGACCAGTGGAAGTGGAGTAGGAGGTTTGCAGAGCTTCTGAAAGTTAAATTTTCCTGATTTTTCTTTCATGTATAATTTTAAACCACTGGCTGATTGTGTTTTTCTCATGTAGTCAGACAAATGAAATCAGCTGGAGGAATGCTCAGGATGTTTGTGGGAGCATGTGAGCTATCAAGGACTAGCCTGGTTAGTGTCACCAATATTGTTGTTGCTACTTGTGAATTCGTTACTTTGAATGTGAATATCTCACAGGAAATTAACAAAGATGACTCTGTATTTTAATCCCATTTTAGAGATGGTGAAACTGAGCTATCAAAATCCCTTACCTGAGCAGTAAGCAGACATTTTCCTTGACTGGTTTAAGGTCCTCAAAAACAGGGGAAGTGTTCCACGTGGTCTGAAAATTTGCTCACATTTTGGAGAGTGCAGGGTGTCTGGATACTCAAACCTCATCTGAGAGCATATCCAGTGGAATTTCCAACCCCTATGCTGATTTTCCAATGCTGTAAGTGAATCATGTAATAAGAATGTTTGTTTAGATAGAAGTACATAGAACAGATCCTCAATTGATGTAAATCTGCATTGCTCCTTTGATGTCCATGAAGTCGGGGTTGGAGTAAGGTATAAATATTAAAGGCCAATCCTTCGGATCCCAGCTTTTGGAGTCACATGTTGACAAATTCCAGAATTCATTTATTACAAAAAAAAAATTCTACTCTTAATAAAAATGGCACCTTCCCCTGTCAACCACTTCTATCAGCTGTACCATCTGACATCTCCTCTCTCCCTGTACCTTCCACTAGAAATGAAGAGATTGTGTAACAGAGGCTATGAAGGCACAACATAACACATGGAGTCGAGTAGCATGCGTGACGCTGGTTTAAATGTTTTTTCTTATTTCTTCAGGAACATCAGAAGACCAGTCTGGAACACCATCTTCACAGCATTTCTCAGGAGCTTCATGGAGTCAGATCTTCCTCTCTTCTTACCCAAATGCCTGCTGTTCCTTCATCCTTCCTAGCACTACACAGTTTGCAACATGGACATTTTGTACAGAAAAGCAACTGAGTTAGAACAACAGATATATATGCACAAAAATATAATACGAATATATAAAAGATTTAAAATCTAACAACAATCATAATTTTCATAACTTATAAATCTCTGAGAGTGGTGCTATACAGACAGGTTGCCATGTTTCACTGGTGTTCCACTCCTCTCTGATGGTACTGCTTTGACTAGTTGCCCCAGTTGTGTTCAGGAAATCATCATGACCCCTGTGTTCCTACATGCAACCAGAATATACATATATTAAAAAGCCACATTGTAAATGAAGTATTAAAATACAAAACCATCATTTTGTGTCATATAAACTAGCAGAGATGAAATAATAATTTTACTTTACCTAGGTCAAAGAGTAGACAGCAGAAATTAAAATACAAATAGTACAGGTTGGAATTATACAAAGATAATTAAAATCAGAATTCAAGAGAGATCTGTAGAAAACACTAATGAATAATGATGTCTGTAAATTGAATAGGCTTGATTAATTAGCAAAAATATGTTGCTTAGATTATTTGTTTAAAATTCTAGATACATGCATTTAAATCTAACTCTGTATGTTGCCATAACAACATTAAACCACTATTATATCGTTTTCATCGCATCATTTTGGATATCATTGCATTATTTTGCAACTTTCGTTGCTAGGAGAACACAGTACCTTTTATATGTGTCTCACATTGTAGAGGTGCTAGCTACTTGTTCCTGCCCTCTGAAATAGCTTATGTAATGATTCGCACAACAAAAAACTAATTATACATGTTGGAGTAAAGTACATTGGAAAAACATACCTGTAACAGGGCAACCTTCTATTGACCCACCCTGTTCACAGGTGTTAGAAACATGCAAAAAGCTGCCAGCCTCCTCAGATCCCTGGGCAAGGTGTGGGGAGACCCAGCACCACACTCCCCAAAGGGATGAGGCCTAGGGTGGAAGGGGTATGGCTAGGGGAAGCCAGCCCTCAGTACCACCAGGTTTGTGGTAGCCCTCCCCTAGTGATTTTAAAGGCATGGGGCTCCAGCCACTGCTGCTGCCACAGGGCTGCTGAAGTTCTGCTGTCTAACTGCAACAGCTTTGAGCCATTAACTCCACCCTGAATATAATAGGTCCTGTGACACCTTAAAGACTAACAGATTTATTTATTGGGCCTATTTTTTCTTGGGAAAACCCCACTTCGTCAGACACAAGAAAGTAAGAAAGTTTCTTTAAAGGGAAGCAACTAAGGAGAGAGGACAAAGAAGGTCCTGGAGGGAAGGTGGGGCGGGGAAGAGAACGCCAAGCTCAGGGAGAAATCTTTCACTCAGGCTTGTGTTGTACTCTTCATGTGAATTACCAACAGGGCAAAGAAGGGTGTGAAAGTCAACTCTAACCCAAGCCCTGTTCTCTTTAGGGGGGTGGGACTCTGTCCAGATTTGTTCAAATTATACATTCCAAAGGCCAGATCCATTTGCTGGAAATGTTGATAAATGTTGGCATTCCACTACAAACTCTTCTAGAGTGATAACAAAAGAGAGGTACAATGGATCCCTCTTCACTGCACTCACGCGATGGGCACAGTCTGGGTATGTCTAGACTACATGGCTCCGTCGACGAAGCCATGTAAAGTGGTTTACTCGGCATAGTCAATGAAGCGGGGATTTAAATAATCCCCGCTTCATTAAAATAAAAATAGCCGGCGCGCTGTGCTGATAATCAACTGATCCGGCACAGCGGGAGTCTAGATGTGGCGTGGCTGACAAGGGAAGCCTTTGTCGACCGCTCCGGTAAACCTCGTTTCATGAGGCATACTGGAGCGGTCGACAAAAGCTTCCCTTATCGACCGTGCCGCGTCTAGACTGCTGCTCTGTGCCGGATCAGCTGATCGTCGGCACAGCGCAGCAGCCATTTTTATTTTAATGAAGCGGGGATTATTTAAATCCCCGTTTCATTGACTATGCTGAGTAAACTATGCTGTCGATGGAGCCATGTAGTCTAGACATACCCTCTAAGTGCCCAGATAATAAGATGCCTTTTCTGAAGTAGCCAGACAGAAAATACTAATCTGTCAAACATGGGGACGTGTCCACGTTGATGAATGCTTAGAAGAAAACCTCCTAGTGGGGCTGGGAAGGTGGGGAACATCAGGACATTCACAGTTTCATTGTTTGCAAAATAAAATATTGTGGAATTTCATTTCCACCTTTTTGAGATTTGGGGGGCTTGGCCCAATCCAGGACAATTTATTTTCCCCAAACCCTGACATTTTTTACAGAATTAAATTCACTTCCCCAGCCAGCTGTATAGATTAGCTGAGCTGTGGGATATGAAATTACAGCAGAGAAGAACCAGCTATTTTTGCAGTAATGATGGATTGCAAGGTGATTCCTGGGGCTTATTGACCAGCGGGGAAGTGATGGCAGCCCATGCTGTATGACGTACACTGTGCATGGTTGAAAGATAAAACTGTACCAGGAGCAGGTGGGACTGAATCTGGCCATGGAGTGGGTTTGAATATTGCATTGAAAGCGATGTCAAGTCCAGAAAGGGGCAATAGAAGCAGCACAAAGTCTGGGAGGGTCATTTATATACATACTCATGATGGGAATTGCACTGGTGAAGAATGCAGTTAGGGGAAAAGGGGCTACCATTCTGTTTTTTCTATTTCAGGCTTCTGAGTGAATGCCAAAGCACCCTGGCTGAAGACAGAACACATGTACACACCCAGGAAGGTAGGTGTTTTCTGTGTGTGAGCACGAATGTGGGTATGTACCTCCTAATTCTTTTAGTTTGTAATTTTTCTATATTATACTGCAGACTGAGCCCCACAGCACCTTTTTTTCCCTCCTCCAATAACACACATAAGTATTGTTTTAGCTTTGCATTATCCTGGAGTCGTGTCTCTGTTCAGAAAAATGTGTGCTTGGGTTAACCCAGCATGCAGCTAGGTAAGGGGTAGGGCTTGCTTCTGCTGAGTTAGTTGTCCCTTGAGGCTGAGATGGTCACAGAGGCACCTTCTTGCTTGAGGGAAGTGAGGGGGAGTGTGTGTGAAGGGGATGAACACTTTTGAAAATCCCATGAGACAACCTGTCTCGGAACTGCCTCTTTATTCAGCTCCTCTTCCTGTTCCCACTGCCCCATGCTTCTCCCATGGCTGCCTGAGCCCTCCGTGGCCTAGCTACCAGTCGCGAGGTGAGAGGAACCAAACAACCCTTTTAGCCACTCAAACTGCAAACTTCTCCCCCACAAGCTTTGGAAAATCCTGGCCTTAAACGCTGTGCCTCAGTTTCCCCAATGTGCCTTTTTGTAAAGTGCTCTAATATTAACCAATGAAAAACTGCCATGTACTGGCAAGTGAGATGCTAAGAGGGGTTGTGCTTACTATGGGAACTGTGGGGTTCATAGCTTCTAGGGGAACCAAAGGAGAGAAATAAATATTGAAGCACTTTTGAAAGTTTGTTTAAAAAAAATCAGCCTTGTGTAAGTGCAGCTCTCCCAACCCTTTGGATTATTTATGGCTGTAGTATATGTTAGAAAGATTGTGTTTTACTACCTCACCCAACTGTGAAATGGAAGAAATATGTTTTTGCCTCAATCCCTTCCATTGCCTTAGATTCAGACTGCAATTAAAAATGACCCAGGAGACCAGAGAAACAAAAAGAAGATTCATTGGTGCAGCTTAAACATCAGTCATTTTGGGTTGTTTTTTTCTTATTTTGTCTTTGAGAATTTAACTGATTGGACAATAAAAACAGCAGTTCCAGGCAGTGAATTTGAATAACAATGTGCGCTTCTCAAAATGAAAACAGAGAGCACATTTCCTCCATATTTTCATGTATCCTGTGTGTCTTTCAAGCAGCGTGGAGGGATGAAGAGTACTGAAACAGACCCACAGGAAAAGAGATTTGATTTCACAGACCATGTTCTACTTGAGAAAATTACAGCACTTCTTTTTTTCAGTGGTATAGGACCATCCTCCCTCCACTACAAAATGTCAGGCTTCAGCATTTGCAGAGTTTCTCCTTGTTTCTTTTAAATGACAGCTTGACTCTCCAAAGTGTCACTAATAATCCAGGCTCCAATTAGCAGTGTAGGTATGTAGGTTTTTGACACTATTCTCAAAGCTTCCGTGGGCTGCTACAGCCTACAAGCCAAGGATCATTTCTGCGTTGCAAGATTTAAAGGAGAGAGGCTGGGAGGGAAAAGCTACAGTTTTTATTATTCCATGCTTGCAGAATAACAGAATACACTTTTTTTCATACAAAAATGTGTCATTTGAGAAAAATCCTATTGCCTGATCAAACCCTCCATTACTTATTTCTGCAAGTGTATGCACGGATCCAGTAGCTAAGCGCATGGTGGTGGTGCCCAAAAAGATACCGCAGGGTAGTCTAAAGAATAACAATTTAGAGATGGTGGTGGGTGTAATAAAGGCGACTGCATACTGAGGCATTAGAATTAAGCTTCTCTTTGGCTGCTTACATTCCATGTTCAGTTGTTAAGGGCTTGATTCTGCAACCCTTATTCTCCCTGAGTGGTAGTTTCTTGTGCAAGTAGCCCCAGAGAAACACTATGCAGTGTAAGCAAAGGTTGCAGAAGTGGGCCCTTATGCAGAAGCTGAGCAATAGGAAAGAGCTGAGTTTATCTTAGGCTCTTGATATGTGGAGGGGCATTTTTATTTTAGCTAGTAACAAAAGTGTTCGATGGTGCAAACAGCTCTTAGCAAGGGGCGGTGCTGAGCCTTATCACTCTGGAGGAACACCAGGAAGCATCCTGCTCATGGAAGCAGACTGACTCTGAGCAGGGAGAGGCTGCTTGAGCCACTGTGCTGCCAGCAAGCTCTATGCACCTGTGTGGGGGTGGGGTGGGGAGGCAATCCGCAGATACAAGGAAGAGTGGAGGAAGGGAGCCAAGGCCCACCCTCATCCCACTTGAGGATGCTATACGTTGCTTAGGGAGTCCAGAAAGAGAAGTCTCTGTGCTCCCTTGAACATAGGGACTAGAATTCTGTTTGGCCCCTATGGGGCTTGCACAGGAGTGTTGCTGGGTGAGGAAGAGAATATCATACACCCTTCCTTCTCGTGGGTAGCAGCATGAAGCCCAAAGGCAGAAACCATGCTGTTACTTTAACAGCACACACATAATGTACCCGATCTTTTTGATGGGTATTATTTTATTAATGAAAAGTTAATCATAGGCTTGAGCCTGTGCAAAAATGTTAAGGGAATGGAGCAGAAGATTGCAGGAGGAACTTGAATATGTGTCTCTCTCGCCGCTGTGCATTGCAACTGTAGGAACAGCAGGTTAAATGTCTGAACATTCTCATGCCTAGTTATCTGTCTGTCTGTCTATTTTAGGAACATGCATTTGTCTGTCTGTCTGTCTGTCTGTCTGTCTGTCTGTCTGTCCAAGAACTGCGGAGTGACCACTAGCGGCGGCTGCTCCACCAAAACAGTGGCTGTAGCACCAGAGCAAAAGAGAGGCTGGGGAAAAAAGAGATGGGAGAGAGAAAAGAGCCCTGCTGGATAGTGGGAGGATGAAGGGGAGAAAAGACCCCCCCTGGATGGGGGAGGGGAGAAAAGAGCACTGCTGGAAGGCAGAGGAGCAGGGAAGAAAAGAGTCCCACCAGATAGGAAGGAAATGGGGGAAAAGACCCCTGGTAGATGGGAGGCAGGGAGAAAAGGCCCCTGCCAGATGGGGTCATGGGGAGAACACACATGGGGAGTTCTCCCCTAGCCCCTTTTGGCTGGTACCCCCTTGTGTTCCGCCACATTAGTTGCCTCTGCTACAGAAGGTGGGTGGGGGTGCCAAACACACTCCTCGCCGGGGGCGCCATTTTATCTAGGGCTGGCCCTGCCCCTGTTCGCTCTGGCTACGTCTATGCTGCGGCAGTTTGTCGGAAGAGGAAATGCAAATGGAGTGCTCGTTTGCAAATTGTGCGCGCTCATTTGCATATTCTCTTCCAATCCTTTTTGCGAAAGAGGTTTTTGGTTGAAAAGCTCTGTGTAGATGGGGCCATTTGTCAGAAAAACTCAGTTTTGCGCAAGAGCCTGTAAATCTCATTTTTTTGAGGAATAATGGATCTTGCGCAAAACGGTGGTTTTCCGACAAATGGCCCCTTCTACACAGGGCTTTGTAGCGCAAAACCCTGTTCTGCAAAAAAAGATCGGAAGAGAATATGCAAATGAGAGCACTAGATTTGCAAATGAGTGCTCCATTTGCATTTCCTCTCCCGACAAACTGCTGCAGTGTAGGCGTAGCCTCTATGAGCTCCTGGCAGTGAGTCCACATGGATGGGACACCTGGGGAAGCCTCACACATCCCAGAGGGGCCAAGCACTGCAACTCCGCAGTCAGACGTGACTCTCAGCCAGTCTAGTAAAAGAAGGAGGGTTTATTAGTCACCGGGAGCGCTGCGAAGAACAGATCTTGTTAGCACAGGAATCAGGAAAGTCCATCTAGCAGGGAGGGAATCCAGAGCCCATGGCCTGGCCCTCCCTCCTGCGTCCCGAACCAGGAGCCTAACTAGCTTCCTGCAGCTGTGCCTCAGACAGCTGTGCCCGTTGACCCTCCTCTGACATGTCCCAGGCCAAAGGCGAAGGGAGCAACTGCCCCAGGGCCCAGCAGTTCAGAGGGGCCGGGAGCTCCCAGGTGCTGCTGCTATTCTGGCAGTGGTGGTGTGCAAAGCCCAAAGCCTTTTAAATCATCTCAAGGGACCCCATGTGGCACGCTACAGAGCATTGTGCTATGAGCTCCAGGCAGCGCCGGGGGAGGGAGGGACACAGTCTGTGCAGTGCTGAGGGCTGGCTGCTCCGGCTACGCCCGTTCCATACAAGACCGCACCCCTTCCAACCTTGCCCAGGGGCCTGGAGAATCTGTTGGCTCACCTGCCCCTAGCCTCAGTTGCCAGGCTATGGAGTATTTCGACCATTATCCACATGCAGGCAGCTAGAGGTAGACATACCAACCCGCTAGAATCTCAGCAAAAGTCACACACCTTTGTCCCATCACCTATGTATTTGTGTAACACAGAGGGGAAACTAAGGCATGCACAGTAGTCATGCAAAATATTAAGAAAAAATCCTCTGTAACAATAGTGCTTTGTAGTGGTGGTAATGTTCTTCCTACTCAGGTTCTCGCTGTCCCTTGAGGAAAGATGGCCTTATGGATAATAGCAATTACTCTAACTTATTGTGGTAGCATCAAAAATGTACTAGGTCCTTTCCAAATACATAGGACAACATAATACTTGCCCTGAGGAACTGATCTTCTACTGGTGGAAAGATCTAGAAAGTGAGAGCTATGCAGATATATAGGGTAAATAGAAGAATGTTTGGATAAAGGTTACAAAAATAAGATCACATTTTATCAAGTTGTTAGGTTCATGTTGTGTTACATGAAGTATCCATCTGTGTGTAAAGACTTCCGCCTGCTAATATCACTTCCAGGGCAAAATGATCAGTCAGTCTCTGGCCCCCACCTTCATTACCCAACACACCTCTCTACTACTTCCACATGGCAACCCTGATAGTCATTCTGTGATGAATCCACATCTGCCCGGGACAATCAGCCACCACCCTCAGCACTCCCTTTCCCATTACTGCTGATGTCAGACACTCAAAAGTCCTTGAAATCTGTTCCCATTGCCATGTTAAGACTCCTGCATCAGCAAACGGCTAATGATTTCTTTCAAGCAGTGTCTGGGGACTCCCTTAGGTGCTGGGTGATAAGTTTGATCCTGCAGCTGTCTGATGTCCAGAAGGAGTGACCAAAAACTGAGCTGCCAAGTTTCAAATTCCATAGGCTGTAAAGTATTTGGCTGGGCCACTCTTGCACTTAAGGGCTCTGCCATGTAACATTCAGATGCACCCTTTGAGATGACAATTCCAAATGAAACTAAATAAAATAACTAAATAACTAATTTCCAACCAAACTAAAGAAGATTTGCAGGTTGTCAATCAAAACATGTAATAACCACAAACAGTCAAGTCAGCAACAGCCTGAATAAAACATAACAGTCTGAAAGCAGCAGGCCTTGAAGAGCAGCACTCAACCAGCCCTGTTCATACTCCCAGGAAAAGAAACTGTAACATTGAGCTCAGGGAGCAAGAATAGGAAGGCAATTCACATAAACTGATCATCACATGCAGTTTCTGGCACCCAGCACTAGAAGTTATGCAGTCTTGGTTCTGCTTTGGAACAGCTTATGTGACAAGACAAGTCAGTTAACTTTTGTGTGTCCCAGGTTTCCATCAGTAATATGAACTATAGGAATGTGAGGTTTAAAGGTCAGGTCTCCATATTCTCTGGTTATGAACACCATAGAAATTTCAATAAAGAAATGTGTTATAAATTTGCATTTTACAACCAATAATTAATGAAACCTCTCATCACCCGTGTAAAATAAAATGCT
Organism: Apalone spinifera; assembly: GCA_030068395.1. Classification (NCBI taxonomy): domain Eukaryota; kingdom Metazoa; phylum Chordata; order Testudines; family Trionychidae; genus Apalone; species Apalone spinifera. The sequence continues at coordinate 22,585,247 of JANRFK010001234.1, read as the reverse complement.
ACAGACAAGGAAATAAACACAAAGATGAAATGGCTTGTCCAAGGTCATGCAGACAGAAAATCTCTTGGCAAAATCCAGATCAGTGCCCCATCTCATGGCCGTAACCCACGAGACCATCCTCCTCCTTTATGGGCTTCATTCTGTTTTCATTGAAGTCACTGGCTCTTTTTCCACTGACTTGAACGAGAGTAGGACCAAATCCAGACATTTTAGATTCTTCAGCACAATGATTTTTTTTAAATTTTAGCATATGTAGCTATTGAAAAGTACCTTGAGCCAGATTTTTAAAGGTATTTAGGCACCCAAAGATGCAATTAGGTGCTTAGGTGTTTGAAAAAATCCCACTAAGTTCCTAACTTCATCTTTAGGTGTCTAAATACTTTTAAAATCTGGTCTGCTGTGCACATGCCAGATTTGCATGCCCTGTAGACAGATCCATTTTTGCTCAGTGAACATGTGTATACTTTCTAATTCTGGGCCAATATTATAAAAGATTAGTGCATATAGTTGTATTCTAAATCCATATTTAGGCACCTAAATAAATGGCCTGATTTTTATAGCTGCTGAACATGCCCAGCAGTTCTCAGCAAAGTCAATAGCAGATGCTGGGTGCTCAGTACTTTCCGCCCATCAAAATGTTGCTTCCTAGAGCTGGTGGAATAGGAAACTAGTTGAAAATAACTTTACAACAAGTTGAACCTCCTCACACCCACACCCAAACATTTCTAATGTCCATGCATGCAAAATCACTGAGTATGGCCTGTGTAAGCACTGCATCCCTGTTCATTTATCATAGAGGATTTTTTAAAATATCTCATCTGTCCACCTACACAGAAGAAGTTTGAATCTTGGTGGGAGGGATGGTTTGACTTGTGTCAGTGCAGCTGCCTTCTTCCAAGAGCAGCACTGTACAAGAATAAATCCAACAAAACAACACAGGGTGGCCTCTTCTGTTCTCACTTTTGGACTGCTGGACTGAGTGAAACTCAATAGGCACAAAATACCTGTAAAGAAAAACAAACAAACAAAGGGATAAATTCTGGACTGCTCTGCAAAGTCTGGGCAAAGTGACATGCGCAGAGGAATTCTGTGCATGTCATTGGGAGGACAGAATATTTCACACATTGCCAGTGCTAGCCATCACTGCATCCTTGTAGCTATCACTATAACCCATATGTAGTACCCAGGCCTGCTGCTCCCTGCTACAGACACAAACACTACAATTAATGCTAGAAGAACTAGACGTACATGGATGAACTGACATCATTCTACTGCACTTAGGACCAGGGCTTAACTGTATTGTGACACTAGCCTTCTGAAGTAAGAGAAGCTTAAACACATATCTTCTTGAGTTTGCTTTCTTTATTTGCTTCTTTTATAGTTTTAGTATAAATAATATCAATGTCCTACATCCTTGCATGCATACAAAATTAAGGAGCCAGGAGGCGCAAGTGGTACACAAATGTCAGGGAGTAGAAAATTGCATTATGAAAGCTCCCATCAAAGCACAAACTTGTAACATGATGCAGCCTCCCTGGCCTCGTGCTTCCCCCCCAAATACCAAAAGTATGTCATAAGCTCACAAGAAGACTTACTGTCCTCTGGGCAGTCAAATTTTTCCACTGTATTCCATGAGCAAAAAGCTAGAGTGGCCACATTTTGGGCGCATATTAGGATGTGTGAGAGATGGGTGGTTGGATTTGAGCTTACACAATGCAGTGTAGATGCATGAATACCAAGTTAGGCCCCAGGAGTCAACTCTTCTTAATCTGAGTTTATTAATAAGTATGAGTTCAGGAGATAAGTAAGCAAACCCAGGATCTGCTAACACAAATTCTACTTACCACAAGCTTCCACGGTAGGATACATACATAAGAGCAGCCATGCTGGGTCAGACCAAAGGTCCATCTAGCCCAGAATCTTGACTTCCAACAGTGGCCAATGCCAGATGCTCCAGAGGGAGTGAACAGAATAGGTAATCAAGTGATCCTTCCCCTGTCACTCATTTCCAGTCTCTGACAGACGGAGGCTAGGGACACCATTCCTACCCACCCTAGCTAATGAATATTGTCTAAATAACGTGTACACCCTTACTGTCTTCTAGGCTTCAGAAGTCACCGCAACACTGTAAGAGCAGCATGTGGTCTAGACCTTCCATGTTAAGCATGTTTACTAGTCATATATATGTGGTTCTCATACCTGTGTCCTTCCTTCATATTATGTGTGTTGCATAAAGAGCAAAAGACATAATAGCATCAATTAAAGTAGATATTGTTGCCTCCTTAAGGTTCTCTGTGGCTGTTGAGCAACTGGACTGCTGCCAGCCAGTCTTGAGAACTCTCTCCCTAGTATCAATATAAGATTTCATGCACTATCTCAGCAGAGTTCTATTACCACCCATCAGTGTTGGCTATCCAAATTATTTTGTTAGGAGCAAATTGGAAGAGATGGGATTCCATTGCATGTGGTCATTTTTGTCTACTGCTCTGGCTCTTGGTCCTTAACTATGGAATGGCCACAAAGCTCAGCTGCCATCCATGGAGTTGGATTTTTTTAATTGAAGGTTGTAACTGGGTCTGTCCTCTACTTTTTGCTTGTAAGATGTGAAAAAAGGTGGTTGGAACAATTAAGGTGAAATGCATCACTGAGCTGATGCAATTAGCCTAATGTTTATTTACAGTCTCATAATTCTGACTGTGAATAGGCTTTTATCTTTTGCTTTGTTGTACAATACCAGTTTCAAGATGCAGGTGATACTCTTACATTGGAGTTCAGGATAGTTCTAATCTCATAGTTGTGTCTGTGAGGATACACACCGAATCATTTAGCTTATTAAAAAGTAAATACCAGCTTCTGACCAAAAATTCTTTCAGGGGCTCTGTAACCTTCATAATAAAAAAAAGACATTATGAACACCTCACATGAACAATTAAGAACAATCAAAATGATTCTGACTTCTACCTAGATCCCTTGATACTATGATCTATTGTATTCCCCAGAGTGGTCAGTAGTACAATAGCATCCAAGTGTTGGACACACAGTGCTTCTATTATGAATTAGACTACATACTCTTGCATTGGAGTGAGGGAAGGAGACGTAAGAATCCATCCCCACTCTCACACATTCATCTGCAGAAAGAAGTTGGGAAGGATGAAAAGGGGTGACGCTTTGGCTTTCTTCTTCCCTTCACAATCTACTGGCTGATGCAAATGAGCTGGCATGGTGAGAGTCACAATTTGCAGATGGAATGCCCAGCAGCAAATGACTGTCTTCCTTGGCCTCAGAGCCACAGCTACAGGTACAGTGTCTCCAGGCGCTATTCCTGGGTTGGTGCAGCTTATGCATCACCTCTTGCTCAGATTGTACCTAAGGGCACAATTTAGCCCTTATACTGGAGGGTTGAGATGGCCAAATTAATTTTCAGTGACTATTTCCTTTAAAATTTCAGGGCATGATTCTGATAGTGGTACTATTCAGTGTGACCAAGGGTGGCAAAGTCAGGCTTACTACATGGTACATTAAATCTACAAGTTTCATTTCTGATCTAGGCCTGTGTTTCCTCTTAACTTAGTGAACTTGGAGGACAGGGACATATGACCTAGGGCTATGAGACAGCAGGATTATTTAAGGCTCCCGGTGCTTCAATTGAGAAGAATAATCTAGTGGAGCAGGAAAGAGGCCTGGGAAAGGAGTTGTGTTATGGATGTAGCAATAAAAGAGACAGCAGCAGAAAGGTAGAAGGGCTTAAGCAGGGAGGCTTTTTGTAAGCGAAGGGTCTGAAGCAAGACCTGTGATGTTTTTCTGGCCAAGAGGGCACAAGGAAGGATAGAGTTTGGCAGAGGTCTGTTTTAAAGAGGCCAGGGAGTAGGGAATGGCCCTGGGAAATAGTGGTGGAGGGTCATCTTGGTCTTGGGACAGACAGCTACTCATAACATAGAGTCCCAAAACTAGCAAGTGTAGAGAAAGATGGTGAGTGGTTCATGTATCTTGTGTTACAGGATAATGTAGGAAGGTCCATTCTTCTTTAACTAAACTAGGTCCATACTAAAGCACCTCTTTGTAGAGTTGTTGCCACGCCAGCTGAACATTCCTAGCCATAAAGTAGTCGGACTTTCTGGGGCCTCTTTCAAATGCCTCCCTCCTGTACTTGTGTTCTTCTCCCCGGCTCCATGGAGATTGGTACAGCGTGGAAAGCACCTGCACATGGGCTAAAAGACTATTGAAAGCCCAGGGAAGGCAAAAGACTAGTAAATGGGCACGGAGGACTGAAGAGAGATTTTTATTAGGATTTGTGCCCTCTCACTGAATGATTGTTCTGTCTGGAGGCTGAGGTTTGCTTTCACGAGAAGGCCAACGTGTGAAATGACTAAAATTGACTCAACCAGCTGGAGGGAAACTGAAGTACAGTGGCACCAGCTTTCAGGCAGGTAAGCTGCACCTTGACAAAACTCTGATGAAATTCACATCAGCTATGCTCACAACCCTTATGTAAATATCGATGTGACCAGATTTCTCTGGGTTGATCTTCACAAAAAGCAAGTTTAAAATTGTCTGCACAAGTATTTGCAGAAATGGAATTTTATACTATACTTATAAGTTATCACCACCATAGTGACTGGCAGCTAGGGTCCTGGACCGTGTGACTTGTCTGACAAAAAAAACCAACCTAGCAGAAATAGCCAATAGCAGGAAACAGTTTGCAAATAATTGATAGTTAACAAAATTGAAAAATTCAAATAACAAACAATGGCTAAATTAATCAGATAGGCTTGTTTCATTTTATGGCTTACATCTAATAGGGCTTTATTATTTTTTAACTATACAAAAAGGAACCCCTATAGTAGGTTGTGGCTCTGTACATATTTAAATATACTCTGGCCATCTGAAGAAGTGGGTTGAACCCATGAAAGCTCATGATACCATCTACATGTTTGTTAGTCTTTAAGGTGCTACCAGACTATTTGTTTTGTTTTTTTTTAAGTTTTTCCTGTTACAGACTAACTCGGCTATCCCTCTGAAGCTTTAGATATACTAGACTGTAATGTCATTCTCCTATTGCTTCCCGTTCTCTTCACCCCCTCTACTTACTGGGTCCTCCTCTGCATTATGTGCTCTTCCCTCTATTCCCCTGCCTTCCCTTTCTCCTTTCCAATGAGGCTTTTTGTCTCTTTATAGTGCCTGCTCTATCTCTCACCTATGCTCACTTGACAGGCTTCTACTGTCAGGGTTAGAAAGGTTCCCCTTTACCAGTTGTTTGCATTTGTGGTACTGCTATCAATAGCTGGGGGGGAAGGTAGGCCACCTCTCCTTTGCCCCTCACCCACCCCCAATAGCTAGCAAACAGCTCAGAGGCTGCTGCGGGTATTTTTGCAGGGTGTGGGTGGAGAAGACACCAGGCATCTTTTTACTCCCAATCCTGCCTCCTCTCTTCCCTCCTGCAGCTGAGTCAACCTCTCCACTGGGACACCCACCCTTGTCATGGGAAATTGTGTTGTCAGCTCAATGGATCAAACAGTCTAGCTGCAGGCTGGCTGCTAGGGAGGAGTGCACAGATCTAGCACAATGGCAGTGGACGTCTTACATGCTCCATTACTCCATGAATGAAGTGATCCAGAGCCCCCTAATAACTGCTCATGGGTCTCAAGTCCCAGCTCTGGTTAGTTGTGACAGCCTTCAGTATTCAGACTCCTCAACTTAAGACTCAACAGGTCGAGCAACTAATTATTTTTTAAAAATGAAAGCTGAGTTTAGCCCTGCTATTGTAAAGTTTCCCAAGAATCACAGTGTCAGTGTAATGCTGACAGGTGGAACTGAACATGGGACCTCTAGAGCTTCATGCATGAGCTAAGGCTGTAGAACAAACTCATTTGTGAGTGCTCTAAGTGCTACTACTGGGAGAATGAACCGCACCCAGTCTGTGAGCGGGTTACATCAGCATGCGTGAGTTGTTTGGGGCCCAAGCCATTCTGGGCTGTGATGGTGATATCTGTGCAGCTGTTAATTTCTAGGGAGGTGCTGACTCCAGCACACGAGCACTAGTTTTGCTATAGGTCTCGGTTCACACCACCAGTGCCACACCCCACCTTCCTTTCCAATATCTCTCCAAACAAGAAAAGAATGGCATGTCTTTGAGGTGTTCTCTTTATCTAATGGCTGAATAATCCTGAGCAGGCAATAGCGTTTCCATGGGAGAAATCACTGAAATTACAGCAGCAGCAGCATACAGCTGCATCCTTGATACTTCCAGTTCTCTAATTCAATGTAGATAAAGCTGGCAGTCAGTGCTAATCCTCAGTGAAGTGCAAGAAAACTGATTAATAACAAAACTACAAGCTCCAGAAATTCCTGCAGTCAGGTCATTGACCCAATCTTAAGTAAAGTTTTTTTTGTATAGATACAAGGCTCCCATTCAAATGGTGGAATGAGAGATACAATCTTGTCTGTTCAATTATATGAAGATCCACAAGTTGTTTTTTTCCCCCCAGAGAGACAAATATTGCCATTATACAATTTGCTATCAGGTCCACTTATGTCCTATTAAATGTTTCCTGATGTTTTGTGCTAATGCTCTCATTATTTTTTAGAAGGACAAAAGAATACCATTTATTTCCAGGAGAGCAAAAGGCCTTATTTTTTCTTAACATGTTTATCTCACTTGGGAGCTATTCTTGATGCAGTGCTATTAGAACTGAATATATTTAGGCCAGAAGTGGTATATGACAAGCTTAAAGTGTGTAGTCAATGTGTTTATCTTGGTAAATAATGCTGAGCTGTCAGTAGGAAACAATCAGGTTGGAATAGCACTGGCTATTGTACATGTGTACAACTATCCTCTTCTGGGTGGAAGAGGAAGGGCTACTGCTGGGTAAGTTTTCACTGCACAGCTAACGTGGGATTTTATCTAGGTTTTATTTTAAACTTTCCTACCATTCACATGGGAGCCCGGGTGGGAAGTACTTTAAGCATAGTCTAGCCTACCAGCTGGGGACTGGTTAAGAACCTGGGCTCCCTTTGTGTTTAGGCAGGAACCTGCCTATTTAACAGTGTGGATGCAGACAAAAATCACTTGAGCAGATAGTCCTTCAATACTCTTCCCACAATGCCTGCTGCAATTGACACAATTGACCAGGTCATGAATCCCAAAGAACCAATGCATGTGCCCCTAGACAAAGAGAACATGGTAATGTGGTCAGAGCTTTGTTGTGGGGACACTTGAACCTGGACTGGGCTAACTGGTGCCCAAATGGCAGCTGATCGCCTGGGCTAACTTGGCAGTGAAGATGTACCCTCTTTGCCATAGCCTCATGGTGCTAAAGCCAGTGGACTACTTTAGCTTATCTGGTAAAGGCGTCTGCTTTTCAGGCCTGTTTCAGAGCCCTTTGAAGGCAATGGGAGTGTTTCCATTAACTTTTGTGGTCTTTGGAATAGACCTTAAAGAAGAAGGATCAGGATTGTACCCCTACAGCTGCAAATATGTTCTGAGTGAGCCTAACATGCAGCATAGTGCAGCCATGAAATTAAAGGAAGCTATAGATTTGTTATTGCATACAGCTCAAGCCATTCTTTAGAAACCACCCTGATGGCTCATAATTGAATATACCTGCTATCTATTCTGGTGCCGGGTCTTGGGAGACCTCCACTTCAACTGATTTCAGCATTCCCATTGTCTTCAGTACCTTCAGGAGACTACTACCGTACTATGATTTCTGTCTGGTCGAATGTGTGCTAGTTACACATTGTGTTAGTCATTTTTCCTTTTCCAGGTGCCCATTTCTAACCCACTTATATATGCTTCCCCACTCGGCCTCTTACCCAGTCTATCTCCCAGCAACGAGTTCATGAGTAGGTTGAACAGGAAAGTGTCCAGTCACTCTCATCAGCCTCAGAAGGAACTGCTGACTGCATCTGGATTCTCTGCAATATCCTCCGAGCATACAGCTTCATTCCAATGGCTAACGTTCACAGGGCTGCAGACTATAAGGTGCATTTGCAAGGAGCAAAGGAACAAGAAGTGTTGGTTCCTGACAATAATTTCTATGCAGCTTATTAGATGACTCTCAGCATTCTGAGCTCTGGCTTCCAAGCACATTCCTGTTTTAGAGCAAAACCTGCAGTAGAAAACTGGATTTTGTTGATGTATAAGGTGTTCAAAATGTTTGTTGTTTCTATCTCCCTTGAAAAACAGCTCCCTCACCACCTCAGGATATATTAATATCTCTCCCCTGTCACTTCCTCAGAATTCAGCTGTAACTGGAATGAAATTCAGTGGAAATAGCCAGCGGCAGGGTATCTTTCTCATGAGATTCCAACAAATTGCTACAGAGAAACTTTAGTCGGCAACTTTTGGATTGTTGCACTTCATTTTTTTCTTTAAGTAAAAATGTATTTCAGAACTGTATTAACCATTTATATTTGCCTGGTCGACTTCTAAAAGGTCACCTGAGACCAAAAAGATTGTACGATCTACTGACCCCCTGAACTTGGGCAAAAAAAAAAAAATCCAAATGACATCAGAGCTGAGAGATGACAACCTCTTATGTAGCTATTTCCACGCTTTTGTGAGCAGTGAGCTTTCTAGTTGAAGAAATGAGGTGTGCATGTGGGGGTGAGGGGCTGTTTTGTTTTTGACAGATCAGAGTTGGGTCTCTTTAGGAAACCCTCTTGTAGCACTGTGGAACTGATCTTTGTATTGCTACATATAGAGCAGCATCATGTGATCAGATCTTCAGTAAACCCAAATTGAGGAGAGAGAGAGAGGGACACTCCACCTCCTGTGCAAAAGTCCTGTGGCATTTAGGACTACGTGGCAGTACACAGCTGAGCTGCCCCAGGAACAGGCAGAGATTCAGTCGCAATCTGCCTCCTGGTTTCTCTCTGATCCTGAGAAGGGGGAAAAGGCAGGGAATGTACATTGCATTTAGCCCTGTATGCTGTTTTGGGTGTTTGTGGAGGGAGGGATGATTCAAAGTTCTGTCTGCATGAACAGCTGAGGCATAGCAGCCCCATGGAGACACATCTTCTGTCAGCACTGCTATGCACATTATGGATAACCAGTGCAAAGGAGTAATATAATTTTATTTTCCCCTTGCCACCCGGCCTGGACTCACAACAAAGACCACAATATGCCCCTCAATAGGGACATAATCAGTAGAGTTCTATAGAACAGTATTAGGATTCTCTTTATGTTGTTCTAAAACCAATGCAATAGAATGATCATCTTTCTTTAGCTTTTCTGAATCCTACTATAGAAGCCTATTCCAGGGATATCGTTTGGTAAAAAAAAATTGTGTGGGATTGGTCTGGGACGTGTGGTCCACTCCATTCAGGTAAACAAACAGTTAACAGGAGTTTGAGAGCTCAGTTGACCCACCTGGCAGCAGCTGGAGGGTGTGTCTGACAAGCAGAATCTTCATGATAGAAGGAGGAATGGAGGGCCCAGAAGAAGTGGGGGACCCAAGACAGAGAAATACAGGAAAGAGGAAGGCTGTTGTCTCTCTTTGTGAAGGTAAACTGAGGAAGGCCACTCAGACCCTGGAAAAATGGGGGCCCTGGAAAAGGGCCAGGATATAAAGTACCAATTCTGAGAGAGGGTTCCAGCAGAGGAGTAAGGAGGACCTAGGGAGAATGCAGAGGTCTGGGAACCAAGAGGAGAGGCTATGCTAAGCACAGGCTGCAGGGAAGAAAAAAGCAGCAAGGAGCTCAGAGGTAGAAAGTGGCTTGGGAAAACAGTAGCACATCTGAAGGAGCAAATCTAACTGCTTTCCTATCAGCCATGGGGAAGGGGTATGCAAATCTGATAAAGCAATTGAATCCAAGGCAGGGGGAAGACACCATCTTGAAGATGGACAAAAGAATAGCACAGGATGAGGGAGAAGAGAGTCATAGACATGGAGTGAGAGTTGGCAGGTGATGCTCAAGAGGAGAGAGCCTGGGAGGCTGTTCTTTCAGTCTCCAGAAACCTACAGGAAAGTTAGCAGGCTGTGTTTAAATTCTATAGAACATTTTTTCCTAACAAGGTAATAGAGAAGGAGAGTGATACAATGGGGGAATGGATAATGTGTAACTAAAAACACTTTCTTCATGAGTGAGATTCTCCTCTACACAGTGGGCCAGCACTAGGTCTGGGCCAGCGGTTCTCAACCTTTTCCAGAGGGGGACACATTTTGACAATTCAGGAAGACTTGGTGACACAAGGCAAATCAAAAATGGGTGGGGAGGAGGGAGGGCAGAACCACCTGAGGAGACACTCGGTGATCCTTTTGAAATGTAATGGCAACCCATATTTGAGTCCTGACCCATCGGTTGGGAAACCCTGGTCTAGGCAGTCCAAAAGAACTTAATAAATAGGAGCTAAGTGCTTCACAGGGGTGAATTTCACCCTAGTAGAATTGAGACATAAATAAAATTAGAAAGAGAGAGAAAATGAGGAACATGCAGAATCCTTTGAGAAAACCCTAATAAGGTTGGAGGAAGGTGGGCCAGGGGGAAATCTACTTGAAATGCAATTTTTGAATTCACTTTAATTAAAAAGTGCTTGGTTGGTTTGATATGTTTTAGATTGTATCACCAGTTCAAGATATGGCCTATTTTTCAGGTACATTTTTTTAAAATGCCTGAGTAGGGCTGCTGCACGCTCTTCTTTACAGATGACAGCTACCTAGCAGAGATGCAGAATGTCCTCTGCTCCTAAACTAGTTCATCATATCCTTTGTTTCTGCATTTTCAGACAACAAAGCATATCAGTCCATGACTAAAAATATTGTAGTAGGACACTCAAAATGTACAGAACTGTCTTTTTTCCCCTCTTCCAGCTGCCTTCCACTTTGAATTGCCCCATTCACAGTCTTCAACAGAAATACACACACGTTGCTTTCATTTTTAGAGATAACATGGGAAGCAAAGCTGAGATTTTCAAAGGATCTGGATGCCATTTAATGAGAATTGGGGAATCCAGATTTCATGGGCATCTTTGAAAACCCTAGCCCAAGGCTTCCCACATTTGAAAGGAAATACCCAGGAGTCCCAAATAATTCTATTACAACCTTACTGGAGAAACAGTTTTGTCATCTTTTGCATTCAGGTCAATGTTCTCCTCTCAGGTATGCATGCCAGATCCCAGCTAGTAGAGAATGAATTCCAAAACTTTAGAGCGCCATATTCTCCCCCTGCAGAAGTAACAGCTGTGTTACTGAGGAAGGGAGGGAGTCAGTTTCTTGGAGTCTTTTTTGGAGAAGAATGCAGAAGCTTGAATGAATATCTGGATCTCCCAAGCCTATACAATTATGCTGAAAATCAGGCAACCCCCTTGGCAATTTTTACATGAGATTTCAGCATTTCTGGTTCTGACTGAAACAGATTGGGGGGGGGAGGGGTACTGGCATAAGATGAGGGAAAGAGAAGCAGCACTATCAACTCCCATTCCTCCCTGAAAATACTCGTAACTCAAAACAGCCTTTCAATATTTCTAACTTCATACGTGGAAAGGGGAGCACCATTTGGAAGAGAAATCAGATTTTCTCAATACCTTTCAAAATGTGTAGTTAGAATTAAATTCCATAAAATCAACAGTTTAGAAAACAATATTTTCCCCCTCTACACAGGTATGCCCAATTGTAATCTCTCCTCCATTATTCTGCTCTTACGATATTTATGAGAATATGGTATCAGCAGGAGTAATGCTCATCACTTCTTTTCCGAGGCTAGAGAACACCTTCCCAGCATGACAGAAGACCTATTTTACTGGCCTTCTCTTTAAGCCTGATGAAACCAACTCATGCTATATCTACACAACAGTGTTTACTTACATCCACAGTGCACTTACATCCACAGTTTGAAAGAACAGAGGGGGTTTTCTGACATTGGCAAACCTCTTTCTATGAGGAAGAAGCCTTTTTCCAAAAGAGCTCTTTCGGAAAAAAGGTGTGTGTGGATGGGGAAGAGGGAGTTCTTTTGAAAGAAAAGGAAAGAGGAAAAAGCACAGGTGCCCTGGTAGCCACTCCATCCATAGTAATCAGAGCTTAAATGCGAGATAGCATCCATTCAGTGTTAAGCAGATTGCTTTTTCAATGTGCTTTGGCAGTGTGGATGCTCTCTTTCGGAAGAAGTTTTTTCAGAATATCTTTTCTGGAAAAACTTCTTCCAAAAGAAGTCTGCAGTCTAGACCAGTGTCTCTTAAACTTTTTAAGACTGAGGAATACCAAACAATAATTTTTTTTATGAGGAACACCAAAGATTTTTTTGTTGAGCCCCCTCTCCCCTGTCCCCCCCAAAAAAAAGGTTGGGGGGAAAAAGGGTCAGGGGAAAGTTACTGAGGGCCTTGGTGTTGCTCAGTAAAAAAAAATTGTTTGGTGTTCCTTGGACTTAAAAACATCCTTTAAGGGTGGCCATTTTGAATTCTGTGTGCCGCGGAACACAGTTTAAGAAACACTGGTCTAGACGTAGCCTCAGCTTCACATGAGTCTGAGGAATTGTATTGTTCAGAAAATAGAAATTTTATTCCTATCAGTACCAGACCTTCTTTCACCTCACAGGGCACTAGTGTATGTGTATTCTAACTGTGAGACTTAACTGAATAATTGAAATTACAAGGCTTATTTATTTAAAAATACTTCTAATTTTCAGTTGTTGTTCACTCTGTTGTCATGGCAAATAGTGCTAATGTTGTGCACAGTATGAACCATAGAGTATAAAAAGAAAGAGGTAACAGGACCCTGGGCAGTCACAGCACCTAGATGACTGCTAAGGGATTAAACTCATTAAAACACTCATCTTTTGTTTGATCGGCAGTTGGACTTTTCTGAGAGTTCTCCTTCTTGTAGAGCAGCCAGACAAAAGGAGAGTTAATTTGCAGGTTCATTTAATGAGCTCATGTGTTCAAGGCTAACAATTTGACTAGGATTTTCCCAGGCGAATGAACATTTTGCATTTCATTTCAAATCAATCTCCAAAAAGAATATTTTTGAAAAAACAAATCAATTTCAGACTTTTTGGTTTGGCCACTGAGATGGAAAAGTCCTGTTGTTCACTGCAGTGGAAAGTCTATAAATTTGTGTTAGCATACTGAGGTACCACAGCATAACAAAACAGTTAAATGAAAATCGGAAAGTATAGATTTTGTCATAAACTTCTCTTCTGATTCATCCAGACCTTTCTCTTTCCGTCCTTCATTGAATTTTTCAGGTATGAACTTAAAAAACATTGCTTCTCTTTTTGTACTTCGATGAAGCTTTTTTTCCAATCTACCATCAAATTGAGCTTTGCAGGAAAATGTAATGATACAGTTCAAGTGATATCTACTTGGCTGCAAGCATCAATGATTTCTTTCTGAGCTTCTGTGTAGCTGTAGTTACCTCCAAAAATGATTTTTTACTTAAATATATCCTATTATTACAGCAATTTAATATTATTGTCACAAAGCTCACTTTTTATGAAGAACTATATTGTCTTTAATAAAACACCTATAAGGGTCTTAGCACTGGCAGAAAAGACTTTTTGTTCACTATTTTTCTCCTGCAAGTTTTCAAATGTTCCCTTTTGACGAGTTAGTTCTAGAGACTAGCAAATCTACCCTAGATTCAAATTGATTGTAGTGCTTGAATGGCGGACAGAATTGTATCAGTGATATATAAGAAGATGAAGGAGGCAATTGGACAGATAAAGGATAATTCTTTGGCAGTTTCAACAACATCTAAAGCTATCATAGCTAAAGGGGATTGCTACTTGATGAAAGAGAAATTCATCACCCCTTCATCTTTTTCCATTACTTTTGGGTGTTGCCGGGTGTGTATATACTCATTTGTCTGTACGTACAATATCTTCTTTTCTTCTGTCTCTTTGGAGGAATTGTTCAATAAAGTGAAGAGTAAGGGAGGGAAAAATCTCTTTTCAGTTCAGTCACAAAATAACCAGAGGAATATATGAGAAGTATATGTGTATTCGTATAATCTCCAAAGTGGTCTCTGTTACAACTTAAATTCTTAGAGATATTTTAAAGAGTAACAAATTGATGTCCAGAGTACTTAAGCATGACTCCAGAAAACAAAAACACGCTCTTAAATGTCAGAAAAAGGATTTTTATGCCACCGCCTCTCTGGTGGCCATATTTGGAGTGGGTCTATGAACAACCAAAGACCAGACAAACAGCAGCTTTACTTTAATTGGGTAGGGGGAGCACTTTACGGTTATGCTTACCTGTAGAGAGACTATACTTTTTCCATGATAAATGACATACAAGCCAAACTACAACTGAATTCGATAGTTTAAAAAACACAGATGCCTACCATTGAGCTAAAGTAAACTTTGGTAACTATTTTATTCTTGAAAGTTGCACCCCAACAATGTAGGGCACCAGACTCAAATAGTATCTGATTCAGCTCCCATTGACATCAGTGGGAAATTAAAAAAAAACATCTTTTCCCATTGGCATCAGTGAAAGGAACACAAGAACAGCCATACTGGATCAGACCAAAGGTCCATCTAATCCAGTATCCTGTCTTCCAACAGTGGCCAATGTCAGGTGCCTCAGAGGGAATGAACAGAACAGGGAATTGTCCCGTGATGCATCCCCCATTGCCCATTCCCAGCTTCTGGCAATCAGAGGCAAGAGACATCAACCCAGTCCATCCTGGCTAATATCCTCCATGAATACATCTCCTTTTTTAACCCTGTGAGAGTCCTGGTGTTCACAACATCCTCTGGCAAAGAATTCCATAGATTGTCTGTGCATAGTGTGAAGAAATACTTCCTTTTGTTGGCTTTAAACCTGCTGCCTATTAATTGTATTTGGTGTCCCGTAGGAACACTGGCTCCAGAATTATTTTAAATAAAGAAAAAAAATAACTTTATTTTATTAAAAAGCATTTTCTTCAAGGAGCAGGCTCTTGGATTTTTAAAGACAAAAAATAGTATATGGAAAGATTGTGGGAATAATATATAATACTGAAGAGTTAAGTTCTAGAGACTAGCAAATCTAACCTATAGGTAAGATGAAGGGAGACACAGTTATGCTAGATAAAGACCGCTATCTTACATCAGGATAATTTTTCTGATGATCCATAATCAAAACAGTTTGAATTTTCTTTGGGCATTTTAGAAACACTTTTGTCAGTTTTCAGAGGAAATCTGGCAATTTTCAAGCTAAACTAATTTTTCAAGCCAAAGTTAAAGGATAGAAATAATTTTCCTTTTTAATGGAAGTTGGTTGTAATCCTAGCTACAGAAAAGCTATCATCTCTGCATAGTACCAACTTGTCTTTTTTATTTTTAGTTCCTCCACATGTTTGTCTACAGTATGATTCTGATCCTGCTCATAAGGAAATAAATAGGACAATTGTTATTGACTTCAGTGGCAGCAGATTTTGGTCCATAATATAGTTAGAGAGATTGGCAGTTCAGTCCTCAAAGTTTTTTGAAAGTGAGAGTGATGATTTTGCTTATATAGAGTTATATGTATTTAGTTCTAGTTTTTTCAGTCGCCCCGATGCATGTGTGTAATTCTTACTTTCATATGCACAATCCTATACAAACACTGTCATATGAAAGTAGAGTTGAGTGTATAAACACTATTACCTGTGTGCACATTGTCATAAAGTGCAAATATTGGATATGCAAATAATATCACCTGCAAAACCTGTAAATGACAGGCCAGGTTAAGGTCATTTTGAAAATTTGGACCACACCACTTTAAAGTAGCTGGAAACACATGTATGCTTTTCCTTCCCAAGGAAATATTAAATCACCATAGTCTTACACCAGGTTTGTCACACCTTTTTGATTTTGTGGGGATTACAGAGCACTGACCAAATGCAAGTGTTCTGCTCAGTTAGAGGTGTGAGAGAATACCATTATCTCTCTTATTAGAATAATCAAAGCACACAAAAACAAATATGTGTAAACATCCCACTGAGACAGACTAGACTGACAGCTATTTCAGAAAACCAGTGACACACTTGGTAGGGAAAGTTGGTTTTCTGATTAACTGGAATTGCCCACAAATGCAGTCTAATGACAGCAGTGGGAAGCCCACAGTGATGATGTATAACAGAGCGAGTTATGCAATGATTCCCTAAAGCATTGAAGTGCCTATCACTTTATTGGATTTGAGAGCAGTCCTTTCTTTTCTTGACTAATTCATTTTGATTAGTTGGTAAATGACGAACTGAATAACACTTTCACTACCAGTGCACAAGACTAAGCATGTTATGCTACTAGAATGTATTTGAGTTTATGTTGGAGGAGTCCCACTGACTAGACACATTGGTACCACATCTAAAATACAACTTTTTTCATTGTGATTTCTTTGTTTTGATCAACTGAGCAGGTCAGGGAGGTGGAATAAGAAGTTACAGTGTTAGCCTTTAATCTCTGGGGTTATGATTTTCTAAGATATCACCCGTATGCACTTTGGCAAATGGAAAAAACAGCTTCAGAATCTAGCATGTGGCCTACTATTCATCAGGGAATGAGAAATTTAAGATGGTGTTACTTAGCATCCATGCTTTGGCCATGAGATCTTCTGCAGGGATAGCCTATGCAGTAATAGATGTGGTAATGAGGGAAGAGAATGAGAGCAGTGGGGAAGTCAGGGAGTTAGAGAGGGTATGCAGAGGAGGCAGGTTGCTGGGCACTAAGAACCTTGAGTGTATGTTGAGGAGGGGAGGTCAGACTGGCTAGCAGGAGGGAGGAGAGGGTGTAGAGTCTGTTTTTCCAAAAGGAGATGACAGGTTTCAGGGTGGTGAGGGCTCACGTGAAAGAATATTGAGGGGTCCTTGGCTCTGAAACTCACTACCAGCGTTGGCCAGAGATACACTGTTTGTTAATCCAGTCACACTTAAGATAAAGGTTCCATTTGCGAAGAAATGAAAAGCGATTACAGTAGACTTCCGATAATCCGGAACCTTTGGGACCTAGGTGGTGCCGGATTATCAGATATGCCGGACTATCAGGAGGTACTATAAGCTGGTTTTATATATATATATATATATATATATATATATATATATATATATATATACTGTATCCAGTATATACTGTATATAAAGTGTTTTAACCCTTTTTATTGTACATACTGAATACAGTATACTGTAATGTTTTATTTTTTTACCCTTTTTGCTCGGTTCAGCAGCTGCTGCTGCTGCGTTGTGACTCGTTTTTGCTGAAGCTCGCTCACTAGGCTCTTGCCATTTTGATGCTGGACTATCAGGAGTGCCGTACAATTGGATGCCAGACTATTGGAGTTTTACTGTACTAGGTGTTTTAATAAATGATTAATCCAATTGTAATACACTGATGTACCTATAATAAGAGCTGATGAAGAATTTTTTTTGTCAAAAGAATGACTGAAAAGGTAGTTTCAGAAATTGAACTTTTCCATGGGAATTTTCCAAAGGTTCCCCACATTCCCCCACACAGGGAAAATGGAAATGTAATGTCATTTTGCATTGGTGTGATCCAATTAAAAACAATTTGTTTTGAGTCAGGTCACCATAAGTCTCTGGGCTGCTACATTGCCTTATGGGTATCATAGTTCGGATACGTCACGCTCCTAGAAATACCTGTGGACTGAGCTCTCTGAACTACATCTCATACGATGCATCATATTCTTCCTTTCACTGAGCTATGAAATGCATAATGGGAGATGTAGTCTGTCTCTGTGTGACACTATCAGGGAACCAGAATTATCTGTAGAAACATTTCTTAGTACGTGATTTGTTGAAGTTAATTTTCTTTCCTTTATTAATTATTTTAGAGCAGAATATATAAGTATATTTAAAATGTAATGCTAGTGTGCATCATACTTGTACAATCTCAAGGGCTGCTATATTTCCTGAATAAAAGCTGATACTGATAATGTATAATTATTTTGTTCCAGTGACTTTAAAACTGATGTGCTCAGTAGAATAAAAATACACATTTAGATCCCTAACTTTTAATAATTTTGTTGAACTTTTACAGCTACACCTCAGCATGCCAAGAAAGGAATATCTTTTAAGTCCTACTTGCTGCAATTACAGGAATAGAAAGGTATCTAGCACATGAACCCTATATAAACAGTCATCTATATGATTACTGCTCTGTTATTGCACACATGGCTTTCAGTATATAACTAAGAGTAGTTGAGGGCAACTTCCATTTGTAATGTAGGCAGCTATCAATGACACCTGCAATGCACTTGCTCACCTTCTGAGAGCTATTAATTGATGTAATGTTATTAGTTTTATTGTTTTGACTGAAGAGAGAAGTCTGGCATTGTATACCTCTGACTTGAAACCACCCAGCTATGCATACCTGAGGCCTAGTTTATGTTCTTATTACCGTTTGTTATGTTAGGAATAATTAAGAAAGGAGTAGAGAATGAGACAGAGAACATCTTTGCCACTATATAAATCCATGGTATGCCTACCTTTTAAAAACTGCATGCAGATATGGTCAACTCATCTAAAAAAATATCTTGGAATTGGAAATATTTAGAAAAAGGCAACAAAAATGATTGGGGGTTTGGAACCGCTGCCATATAAGGAGTGATTAATAAAACTGGGACTTTCCAGCTTAGAAAAAGGAGACGGGGGAGGGGGGGATATGATAGAGGTCTATAAAATAAGGACCAGTGTGAAGAAAGTAAATAAAGAAAAGTTATTTTCTTGCTCCCATAATACAAGAACTAGGGGTCACCAAATGAAATTAATAGGTAGCAGATTTAAAACAAATAAAATGAAGTATTTATTCACATAACGCACAGTGAACTTGTGGATCTCCTTGCCGGAGGATGTTGTAAAGACCAGGACTTTTACAGGGTTCAAAAAAGAACTAGATAAATTCATGGAAGATAGATTTATCAATGGCTATTAGTCAGGATGGGTAGGATTGGTGTCCCTAGACTCTGTTTGTCAAAAGCTAGGAATGGGTGATGCGGGAGGGATCACTTGATGATTACCTGTTCTGTTCATTCCCTCTGAGGCACCTGGCATTGGCCATTGTTGGAAGGCAGGATACTGGGCTAAATGGACCTTCGAACCAAACCATTATGGCCATTCTTATGTTTATTTCAACCTCCTTCTCTGTTTCTTCTGACTGCTACAACACTTCTTTGGGGCAAGGACTTTCTTTTAAACACTTACACACTTTCTAGAATGATAGGGACCCCGATCATAATTGAGGCTTCAAGTTGCTGTCATTCTACAGATAAACAGTGCATCATATTCAGTCCATCATTCATACAGATAAATTTTTTTCAGACTCTTGGGTATGGATTTTTAATTGCAAAAAAATAAGCTAATTTCACAACAGTTTAAACTGCTGTTTTTTATAGTAATATCCCAAGAAGATATTATGATCTGTTCCTCTGAAAACTGTGAAATTGCTCTTCCTACAGTGAATGTGGGAGAAAGTCCTACAGAAAATGTTAACTTTTCAGTAAATTGGGTATGGGATTTTGTAGGTGTTTTTATGGGGTAGGGTGGGGAAGGGAAGGACCGTCCTATAGTATTATCAAGTAGAGAGAGAATTTTCACTAAATTGTTCAAAAGAGCCTACAGAAAAGTTCCCTTTCTTTAGAGAGTTCTTTATAGACGCTATAATCTTTCAGAGTAATTTCTCTCAAATCCTAATTTTCAAGGAAATCTTGCCTCAGTTAACAATGTAGAAGTGGATACAGTATAAGTAAGTGCATGACTTGGCCTGTGTGAATAGGGAGTGCTCTGACCATTGAGTATACCACCACTGCAATGCAACATTGTTTGCACTGCAGTTCTGTATGACTATCATCTTCACTCAGGTGATGTAGAAAGCAATTATATGTTGTCAGTTGAAGTAACAAGTGGCATTCAGTTCACAGATGTACAATCATGCTGTTTGCTACTGATGCTGTAGACCCAGAGGAAATCGAAAACAAAACCAATGTCAGTTACACCAATCAATGAAAATCTGTACTGATTATTTTAACCTTTGTTATTGTGCAGTGAAAACAAGTAATCGAATGCCATAGCAAAGTCCCTGATCCAAGTTCTGTACCTATCTTCTTGCTTTTAATTTTAAGAAGACAATTAAGCCTCGCCTTTGTTTTGATTTTTGTCTTAAATAGCTTCAGTGTGAGGTATAGAATATATTATTCTAAGGCAGGATTGCTTTTCTGGGGATCGTACTAAGTTTTGAGGGAACATCATTGAAAAATGCTGTGTAAACGCTTTTCTCACCAACACTTGTAAGATAAGTAAATAATATTCAGTTCTTACAGGTGAGGAAACTCGGGATGGGAAGACATAAAGTGACTTATCTAAGGCTCCAGAGGGAGTCATTGACAGAGCTAAGGAGTAGCACTTTAGGGATATCTCTGATTTCCCAGAAATAATTATTGTACTGAGAGAATTGAATGGAGATTCTCCTGGTTCCAAAGGGCTTTGTTTAATTTTCCTAGTGACATCTTCCCTGGTGATACCTCACTCAATAAAAGCAAAATTGAAAGTCTTCACTCAAAGTGGCTATTGAAAACTTAATAGGAAAGTTCTGAAGACACCCAATCTGGTATGATGACTGTTTGAGCTGTCAGTCCAACAGAATAATTAATATCTGATTTAACTGAAACAAGACTAAGATGGCCTTTCTTTGTTACCTCAAGAATCAGACAGTCCAGAGGCATTGCAACAGAAGTTGGCCCATCACATTGCTGAATTTTGAACGAGAGCTGGAATTGGGACACCAGAAGCCGTTATCTTGCTCCTATCCAAAGAGCTATGAAGGCATCTTTACAACTGAAGATAGAATTACAAGTAGGAGTAGGAGCTTAAAATTAGAAATGAAGATACTGTCATCTTTAAATAGATTACTTAAGGCTAAAACAAGAGACACTAAACTAAGTGTAGGTTGGACATAAGCCTGTTAAAAACACAAAGTTTTCAGAGTGAACAGAAATTGTTAGAGCACAACTTCTGGAAAAGAAACATGTAAAAAAAAACAAATATATGATGCAAAAGGTGTGGGGTTGTATTTATAGTGCATGATATGAGTGTAGAGAGGCCATGTGCTGGAATGAAAACATTTGTTTTTTTATGTCAGACTATATTTCTCACAGAAGAAAGGGATTTTACCTCAAGTTTCCAAGTAGATGGGAAGGACAATGTACAGTTCTGGATAAGTTACCTGGAGTTGTATACAGAATACAACTACATAGAGGACAATGGTTGGGCCGTTGACAACAGAACAGGTTAGTTCCTTATTCACATGACCTTCTGAACCATGGCATGGGGGAGCCCAAGACAGAAATAATGGTCACAGTATATAGGGCAACACCTCTCCACGTGTTCATTTTCCTCACATTTAAAACAAATTATTCCAGGGCATTGCTCTTCCTAGCCCCAAATGGGATTTCCATGGTCAGTTCCTACTTTAGCAGTTATCTGGGCTCTACCGCCCCATGGCAGAGTGCCCAAAGGGTTTGGAACTCCCCTGAGAAACCAGGCCAGTCTTTCCATCTTTGTTCTCATGGGGCACCTTAACTCCCACTGTTTGGGGGAATGCTACTCGGCACCAGTCTGTGTCTTTGGGGGCCTAAATACCTTGGACAATCTGCCCCTAGAAGAATATAATGAATAATAATATGTGCAAATTCATCCTGGGGAGGCCTGTGCTATCTATTTTATGCTGCTGCCCACCACTATGGTATCTGAGTGCATTCGTCCCTAGTGAACTTTATGGAGTCCCTGGTTCTTTTCCCTTTTGGGGGTAAAACTCAGCTTGAGGTATGACTATGGGGGCAGGGTGGTGGTTTTGGTTTTGCTGATTGACTTATTTTCTTCAGGAGCTTTTGGGAAAGAAGGAGAATAGGTTATGGTGTTGTGAATTTCATTCTAGCTATGGTGGGAAAGCCTTTTTCCCCTCCCTTGTTGGTTGATTGGTTGTTTTTGTTTGTTTGGTTGGTTGGTTTTTTTCGGCCGAGGGGGAGGAGAAGTGAGAGTTAAGAAAAAGGTTTCGCAGCATTTCCTAAAGACATCTCCTCTGGAAGACATCTCCTCTGGAAGCTTATTCCATGGCACTCAAATCAGAGTGCTTTATTCCTTGTTCTCACATGCTGCCATTTGCAGTTTTGTGGTCCTCATTGTCCTGGAGGAGAGCAGTTGTCACAGTTGTTTGTGAATTAAAATTCAGTCTTTGATGTCCTTGGGACATGATCCATTAATTGTTTTGAGGATTAGGACCAAAGCCTTAAAATGGCATCTAAAAACAGACAAGGAGCCAGTGAACGGATTTAAGCATGGGCCTGGTGTGCTCATAGGTTAGGTCTACACTATAAGGTTATTTCGAAATAACACGTCCACACTACAAATCCCCATCGAAATAGTGCTGATCTATATAAAAATAGCGTGTCCACACTGATGGGAGACTGAATCGCATTTAAGGCCCTCCCCCTTCAAAGCACTCTAGGCAGGGCATCAGGACAGCAGTCATTTCCTGTAGCTGCTGCCCTAGGCTACCTGAGGCTTGTGCTTAAGGGGGCTACCCTCTACAGCCGTGTGTTAGACCCTTCTCCGTTACTTACCTCCTTGAGGGACAGCAGCCTCACAACACGTGCTCTGGTTGCCCTTGTGGATGCCACAGAACTTCTACCACGGAGCTGGACCTGCTGCACAGCATGGCTGAACTCTTAGACCTCCTGCTGAATCTCCTGGTGCAGTTACTGCAGGCCACCCTCATGGATCTGCAGGACCAAGATGGTCAACTCAGACTAGGGCACCTCCTCACCCTGGCCCAGGTGCTCTTTCTACCCCACAATCTCCTCTCTATCCTCCCCTGCACACCTTTCATTGCCACTTCTGGTGCCAGGACAACAGTTCCGACTGGTGGGACCAGACCATATTGGAGTGGTGGGAGAACTAGAAGTGGCTTCAGAACTTCCACATGTGGAAGGACACCTTCCTGGAGCTCTGTGACTGGATTGCCCCTGCCATCTGGCAACACAACACCTGCAGAAGTGAGTCACCATCACCCTGTGGAAGCTCACCACTCTGGACAGCTACCGCTCCATCAGGAACCAGTTTGGTGCGGGGAGATGGAGCATCAGGGCCATGCTCATGCAGGTTTTGACTCTCTTATTGTTGTCCTAGGAGGGCGGTGAACTACTGCAATGGCTTCCATGAGGGGGGTGGAATCTCCATCCCTAGAGGTTTTGCAATCCTGGCTTCACAAATCCGTGTCAGGGATGTGGTAATTAGGGTTGCTCCTGGTGTGGGAAGGGACTTGGGCTTGGGGACCTCCCAAGGGCTCCTGCAACGCTGTGAATTTGGGTTCCTATGTTTTTACAGGCAGTGAGGGCCATCAATACCATCCTGATGTGGAGGGCCATCACTGTGGGCAATGTCGACCCCAAAGTCGCTGGCTTTGCCACTTCTCCAGCTGGGGGGGGCGGAAGCACTGATGGCACCTACATCCCGGTCCAGGCTCCCGACATCTGGGCCTCAGACTATATCAATAGGAAGGGGTACTTTTCAATGGTGCTTCAGGATCTCGTTGACCACCGGGGCCGGTTCATGGATGTCAGGTGGTCGGGAAAGGCATACAATGCCCGTATATTCCAGAACTCCAGTCTGTTCCAGAGGCTGCACGCTGGCACTTTTTTCCCTGGCTGCACCATCAGGGTCGGGGATGTGGACATACCCATCTGCATCATGGGTGATGTGCATCTGGGAGGCCTTAAGGGAGAGTTTCAGCCAAGGCCATCTGTGAGACTCTTTCCCAGGCCTCCCCACAAGGGGCCTCTGCATTGCTCCTCTGTGCCTTTCCTCTTCCACCCCTCCCTTCCCATCTTCCCCCTCATGTTGTTCTCCTCTCCCCAGAGCTCAGTGAGATCTAGGATCTCCTCACTAGTCCACAAAGATGCCCTCTTTCACCCCCAAGGCTTCAGAGGTAGCTGCAGGTTTGCTTGCAGCCAGGGAGAGCTTGGAGGGAGCATTGGGGTCTGCCATGGCAGCTACAAAGGGTGCTGTGTGGCACGGGATTGGCAGGGCCAGTGTGGTACCACAAGGCCTTTTCCTTCAGACTGCAGCTTTAAAGCCTGCAGGAAAAGAGAAGCTTTAGAGTGTTGAGGGGTCTGGAAAGTGTGGCTAGCAGGGCAGCTGTGAGAAGCCCTGAAGGCCAATTGTTTTGAAATAAGCACAGCTGAGCATCCCCACTCATCCCATTTTGAAATAGCAATTGCAAAACCGGCATTATTCCTCATAGAATGAGGAGCTATTATTTTGCTTTAGCAAGCCCTTTATTTTGAAATAATTTTGAAATTACGGGCTTTCTGTGTGGATGCTCCCCTTGCTGGATTAGGGAGGAGTTGGGCAGCTGTCTTCTGTACCCTGAGCAGTATCACCTTCAGCTTCAGGGACGGTGGGTTACAGTAATCCAGTCTGGAGGTGACAAATGCATAAATCATTGTGGCCACGCCCTCATCTGAGAAGAAGGGATGGTGATTCCTAGCAGAGAACTTTCATGTAGAGCTGAAGGCTGACACTCCCTGATCATTCCCATTTAGCGAGGAGTCAAACCAGACCCTGAGGCTTTGTACCACTTTGGCATATGGAGGCTGTGTGCCTTCAGTGGAAGATGGGGACTTCTCAGCATCTCACCTAGCTCTTCAAAGCATTTCCCAGGTCTGACCAGAACCACTTTGGTCTTGCTTAGACTAGATGATCTCTTGAAGGGATTCTGACATTTTAGCTCTCTAAATGGATAGCTGAGTATGAAATACCGCTTACTTTGTGTTCTATAGGATAATTTCAGGGGAGAGCCCCTCAAAGTGTGCGGGGGAACCCAGTATGAACTATAAATGACCAAGCATACTACTTTTAGAGAAGAGTTGTCTACAGAAGCACTCTTATTCTAAGCTCTTAAGTGGCTCTTAAGTACTAGAGAGAGGGGTATATGCAAAAGGCTTTATAAAAGCTTCTGTAAAGGTAACTCTTTTATTGCAGTTAATGGAGTCTGCAGAGTCATTTTCCTACTGGATGCTACAGGATCAGTGGTTGGTTGATGCCACAAATGAACTCTGTATTTACGTGGAAAGCATAAGCTCCAAATCCAATAGTGGTTGTGGTCACCAAATGAGGCAACCCACAGCACTGTATAGTAAAACAAATATGGAATTTGGTACATCACTTTTTTTAGAGCAGCCCTGACAATTTTCCACATTCAAATTACCACTGTCCTTACCTGATGTTAGAGATGGTTTATAGCCACCATTTCTGTTGTGTTTGACTTGCAGCTGCCTATTTCTGTTTGACTTGTTCCCTATTTTGAGAACAGGGCGATACTTCATTTCAGCAAAAAACTCTGATTACTTGAAATGGAAACTTCTCTTGAAACCAAACTATAGGAAGTTGGTTATGAGAGTTTCCCACTGATACAGATCCCCCTTTCTTTAGATTTCTGCTTTCCCCACCATTCTCAGCTGTACATCTGCCCCCAGAAGTAATGTCCTTTGTTTACCACCTAGTGAATAGAAGTCTAGTCTCAAGTCAACACAGGTCCAACAGTGTTTTCATTGATTTCACTGGACTTTGGGGCCAGGCACTAGATGCTGGAGTGTGCTTACCAGTAAATTCTTCATTTATCGCTCTGTATTTTGCACATCATCATGCCAAAGTCAGCCTCCTTCTGGCCAAACCAGTGGGAACTCTGTGCAGGTTGGCTAAAAGTCTTTTTTTTTCCAGGGCACCATTACTTCATAGAGCAATTTATAAAAATAAACCCTGCAGAAATAAGGCCTCATCTAAATATTAAACAGAGCTTGTGAAATGAACTCACCTGATTACCAGGAGATGAGGATTGCAGACTGTTGTAGGAGTAAGATAAAATAATGAGATGGATCTGCCCTGCCCAGAAGATTGGAAATGTTGCAATTCTGATCCCCCATCACATAGTGAGCCCAATTGTGATCGTCATTACACCAATGTAGCTCCCTTTATGTCAATGAACTAAATTCCTGATTTAATCCAATGTAAGATTAGGCTTATCGTGACGAAGAGACCATCTCTAACTTTAAATTGCCTACTTCAGTGTTTCTCAATGATTGATCCGTGAACCAGTGTTAGTCTTTGGTATAGTTTAGGAAGGCAGTAACGTGGGATCACTGATATCAAAAAGGTTGAAAGACACTGGCTTAGATAATTTGTAACTATTAAGGGGCAGACTGCGGGAGAAGGGCCAAGGGGAGCAGCAGTCCCCATTCCTGCTGGAGAGCAAATCACTCCAGCCACCCCTACTCCAAGGTTTATGCAAATTACCCAATCTACCTCTTAAAGTCACCTTTCCTGCTATTATTGAGGGATAGGTTGTTCAACCCTTACTTTGCTGAGCACTGGTGCGCGCAGTTTTTCTGAAGTCAATGAAATTAATACTGTGAATAAGCACGTAAGAGAGGGCTGCAAAAATGCCCTTATCCAAACCCAGTGACATCAATGGAGAGACTCCTATTGACTCTCTGGGCTTTGACTCATCTTCTTGATTACACTGGTCTACAATTTTTTAGAAGTCGTCTGCTTCAGAGATAAAA
>JANRFK010001234.1:22528880-22547764 GCA_030068395.1 Apalone spinifera | reverse complement strand
AAAACCTTCTCCTGGAGGAAAGGTTATCCCATGGAAAGTTTGGTTGTGGTAGGTATTCTAGTGTCCAAGTTATTAGAGCACAAACATTCTCCTTTATATATTAGATTGTACTCATAATAGCAAAGAAAGAGTTAGTGATGATTCTAGAAGCCAGAAAAAAGGGCATTTCTTTAGTTGATCCTATTGCAGTTAAGAATCATAAAATTGTAGGACTGGAAGGGACCTTGAGAGGTCATCTAGTCCAGTGCCTTGCCCTCATGGCAGGACTAAGTATTATCTAGACCGGGGTGGGCAAAAGGGTCTCCATGGGCCGGATTTGGCCCACCAAGCGAATTGATCAGGCCTGTGGAGGCCCTGCTGCTCCCCTGCCCCTAGGCGAATCAGGGCCTGGGGGTGGGAGGAAGCACGAGAAGTCTCCTCCTGCCCTACAAGGGGCTCAGCACTTAGTCAATCGCCAGCTGCTGCTCAGCTGTCAGTTGACTCTATGCGCGGCACTTCCTTGCAGGGAGCGAGAGACTACACATGCTTCCCCTCCCCAGGCTCTGATTGTTCTGATTCCTCCCACTGCCAGGGGAACTCCCAGCTGTTCAAAACATCTGGTGGTTCTATCTGGGGTAGGCAAAGACTTTGTGCACTTTCCCTCCCCCACCAATCATGGTCTGTGGGTAGGGAAGCACGGATGTGTCCTGGCCCCACCCCTTCTGCCTGAGGCCCTGCCTTTTCCGGGCAACTTGGGACCACTTCAAAAATTTCTGAAGTGGCCCCTGGTCAAACATTATTGCCCACCCCTGATCTAGACCATCCCTGACAGATGTTTGTCTAACCTTTGCTCTTAAACTCGAGATGATGGAACAGCCACAACCTCCCCAGGCAATTTATTCCAGGGCTTCAATATCCTGACAATTGGGAAGTTTTTCCTAATGTCCAACCTAAACTGCCCCTGCTGCAGTCTTGTCTTATCCTCATGGGCTAAGGAGAAAATTGTTCTCTCTCCTCTTTGAAACAACTCTTTTATGTACTTGAAAACTGTTATGTCCTCTCAGTCTTCTCTTCTCCAGACTAAACAAATCCACTGTTTTCAATCTTCTCTCACAGGTCATGTTTTCTAGACCTTTAATCATTTTTGTTGCTGATCTCTAGATTTTTTTTTCCAATTATATACATCTGATCTGAAATGTGACTCCCAGAACTGAACACAATATGCCAGTTGAGGTGTATCACCACATGGTGGTACTTTCTCCTTAAAGTGGAAGAATTATTTTTTCTGTCTTGTTGCTTACAACACTCCTTCTAATGCATTCCAGAATGATGATTGGGGTTTTTCGTGTGTGTGTGTGTGTGTGTGTGTGTGTGTGTGTATATGTGTGTATTTGTTTGTTTTCAACAGTGTTATACTATTGACTCTTATTTAGCTTGGAATCAACTATGACACCTAAATCTCAGAATGATGTTTGTTTGTTTTTCCCAACAGTTTCACACTGTTGACCCATATTTCACTTGTGGTCCACTATGGCCCCTAGATCTCTTTCTGTAGTACTTCGTAGGCAGTCATGTCCCATTTATTATGTGTTTAATGGATTTTTTCTTCCCAAGTGGAGTACTTTGCCCTTGTCTTTAGTGAATTTCATCTCATGTACCTTTGACCATTTCTCCAGATCATTTTGAATTTTCATCCTATCCTCCAAAGCACTAGCGACCCCTCCCAGCTTGATATCCCGCAAACTTTAAAAATATATTTTCTATGCTATTCTCTAAATAATTGATGAAAGTACTCAACAGAACCAAACCCAGATCTGATCACTGTGGGACCACACTTGATATGCCCTTCTCTCTCAGCTATGAATCAATGATAACTAGTCTCTGGGAATGGTTTCCCAACTGGTTATGCCCCACTTTGTAACTATAGTAACTGCACCTATATCTAGGATGTTTTTCTTAGTTTATTTATGAAACGGTCATGTGAGATTAGCAAAGCTTTTGACACAAAGTCAAGATATACCACGGCTATCACTTGCCCCCAAATTTCTAAAGCTTGTTTCCCTGCAAAAAAAGTTATAAGGTTGGTTTGACAGGATTTCTTCTTGACACATCCATGCTGACTTACCTCATTATCTTCTAGATGTTTTCATTTTGATTGCTTGATTATTTGCTCCATTACCTCTCTGGGAACTGAAGTTAAGCTGACTGATCTGAAAGACTATATCTATATTGGCAATTTCATCGCTAAAACGTTGGTCACTCAGGGATGTGAAAATAATACCCCCCTTGAACATCAGACGTTTTAGCAACAAAAAGTGCTGGTATGGACAGCACTTTCTTGGTGGAAGCCACGCTCCCATCAGTGAAGCTAGCATCCATCATTTGGGGTGGCTTTATATTGTCACCGAAATCTCTCTCTCTCTCTCTCTCTCTCTCTCTCTCTCTTTCTCTCTGATGAAGAGTAGCCACAGAGCAGACCTTACAACTTTACGGCTGCAACAGCACAGCTGCGCTGTTGTAAGGTGTGCAGGATAGACATAACCTAATTCCCTAGGTTGCCCTTATTTCTTTTTTATATAGATTGGCGCTGTACTTTCCCCTTTCCAGCCTTCTGGAATGTGCCTTTGTAATATCTTGTGAAGTATTAACTGTGCACTGAACCAGCACTTAGGTTCACTATTAATATTTCTGTTCTTCAGTCCTGTTCTTGTATTTGCAGCTCCTCTCTCCTTTTGTTAAAACAGCCTATTAATCTTCTTCTTGTCCCAAAGCATCATTACAGACACGGGGAGCAGTACAGCACTGCCATTCGTTCTTGTCCTTTGCTTATTCATCCATTAAGCCTAGCCTGGTCATGTCTCTGCGTACATTGTCGCACTATTAATCACTTAAGATCAATATTTTCCTCAATTTTAGTTATTATCTTAATGTCAGTGAAATTTATCTAGACCTGTCACACCAATATTACTGCTGGTATTTTAATGTCATTATGACAACATATTTACTGTGGTAATGTCTTAATCAAACTGGATATGTTTATAATAGTTAACATAGTTTAGATTAACTGCTTAATTCTACATTGCAGTGAAGAAGCCACCTAACTGACCATAATTCTTAATCAATAGGATTGTAATTCTTAATATCCAGTTTGGTTTTAAGATGGTCTTGGACACATTGCTAAAGGTTACATGGCTGTACTGTAAATTGTCTTATCCACCTACTACATAATCCATTTCCATACAGTCCAAAGGAACAATTGCTTTATATGTGTAATTATCTAAAGCAGTCACTCACGTCTTCTGCTGCCCTTTGCTCCGCTGGACTGGTATAATGTATGATGAATTACATCCCTTGGCAGTGAAAAAATTCTAAAACGCTACTGCTTACGCGCCTTATTACGTATACAATGATGTAAAATGAAAGGGGAGTCAAATCACCTCTTTACCTCTGACCATTCCTTGTGCATCTTTTTAATAGCCCCTCCTTCCCCTCTGCTTTCTTCTGGAGTCCCTCCAGGAATCTGTCCTCTCTGTATCTTATCTTTGGGCAACTTCACGCGCTTGCATTTTATAACTATCCCTTCTACTCCAATTTTCAAGTACACTTTTCCACTCCAAATCTGTCTCTTGCAGTTCAGCATCATTTTTCATCTCTTTATTGATCACTTCCTTTCACCTCAAACTCAACATAGCCCAGTTAAGCTCATTATTTTCTCTTCCATTAGCACTCATTGCTCTTGATAACACTAAACCTCCCTGCAATCCAGGCCTGTGACCTGAGAGTCATTTTGACTTCTCCTTTTTCCTTCTTCCCCCACATCCTGTCTTTTTTTTTTCCTCCACAGCAGCTTTCTCTGTCTAATAGTGTCCTGACACCACCGCTGCCACTTCCTCCTCCTCTTTGGGCCCGCCAGCTGAGCCTCTATAGTCTGTCAAAACCTTCTTCTTCCCTGTTCAGAGCTGGTGACTTTTATGGTCGTCTTTCAATATTCATGATTATGTGCGTGGCTGTCGTGCAGACTGGTCTCTTGAAGATCCACTGCTATCCTTTCCATGTACTGACTTTTCGGCTTCCCTTTCAATTCCCTTCCATCCATGATCAATCATTACCAGAGATGTCTTACCAGTAAAAGTTTTGGGTCTCTGCTGAATATATTCATAGCGCATAGCCTAGTATCCCTCACAACCTCAGTTGGGGCATCCTCCATTAGGCCCCTCACAACCTCATTTTCTTTGCTCTCATGGAGTGATGAACAATTTGACCATCTGAATATCTTCATTTCTGTGGTCACGAGCTAGTTGCTTTCTTTCCGTGTGCCTGGCCAAGTCTCTGCTCCCTAGAGTAGGATGGGTCAAATGGCATGCTACCATTTTTCAGTGGCATCTTCTCATCACTGAGAATTGGGGTCAGCTCCTGTCATTTGCACCAAGTGGTTTTGGCATCACTCATGAGGGCACCATTCTCAGCCAACATTTAAATTCTTGCATTCTTATATATCCTCTGTATGGAATATTCTTTACAGTAGGCTCTCTTCTCCGTTATCACAGCCTTAGCTTAACCAAAATTTATTTCAAATCCCACCTTTTCAAAACTGTGTTGCCACTGTTCAGAGTTGGTGTATGCATCACTAAGTCATCAGTGAACATATATTCACTTATCACATGCAAGACAACCACAAAACAAAATGGACAAAAATACAGCCTCAGTGCTGGCCCCCAAATACTGCCCAATCTTTATTCTAAATTTTCTGTTGCATCTCTGCTTTATTTTCCCTATAGTAAGCACTCCATCATATGTATCTTAAATAAGACAGACCTCTCCATCACACCCACCAGACTTATTCTCTTGGCACATAATTGCGTACACCTTCAAGCCCACAAAGACCACACCCAGTTGCAGTCTCATTTCTTTCAACATCTCCAAATTTCAAACACTTCCATGCAGACACTTGTCAATCATTTTCTCCCATGTTTGCATAGCATTGTGATGTCATCTTAATTGAGCGATAATTAGTATAGTGTAATATCACCTGTATGTTTCAAAATGGCAGCACAAAGCTTTTATGCTCTTTGTCCAGCATTTTCTACTTTAAAAATATCATTAACAATACCTGAGTGTGTCTAAAGTACTCCTGCCAAAAACATCTTGTTTTATTCATGACATGTTCTTCAAAGCCTTGCACCATTTTTGATGTTTTTCAGTTGATGAAATAGACTAATCAGCCCTATTGAGACTGGAATATAATACAGCACTACAAATCGCTAGTGTTTTAAGCATTAAAACAGTGGTCTGTAAAATAACTAATTGGGCCGCTGTAGATACTAGATCAAAACTGATTTGCCTTGTTCTCACAAAGCTCCCCCGACTTAACTGGAGGAATTTGACCCCATAGGTTTTGAACAAAACTTGCCTGACAGTGTATACAACTTTCAAAAGTGCCTAGGTTTAGCATAGGAAAGGCATTTAGGCTCCTAAAGATGCAGATAGGAACATAGTGGGATTTACAAAAGCCTTTAAGTGAATTAGGCACTTCACTTCATTTCTGCATCATAACCCAACCCCCTCTCTCCCCATACACATACACACAAAGGGTTCCCCTTTTAAAGGAGACCATTGGGACACACTTTGGTTTTTGATGCAACTCTGATAGGTTTGCATCAATGGAACTGTAATGTCAAGGAGTGGGGCTAGAATTATTTCAGAGGAAAGGGCCTTCACGCAGAAAGCCAAGTGGCCCACAGAGGTTCTATGCACCCTCAAATAAAAGGCTAGAAAAACTCTGTTCCTTTTCTGTGCTTTAACAATTGAACTATCCTCTTTATTGCAATGGACTGTGATCCTCTCTGCCATGATTGCGATCCTCTGATTTTGACTGTGAATTGAACAATGAAAGGCTTGTGCACTGGATCCCTGTTATTGGAGCTGTTGCGTTCTGTGTGTTTGATAGCCATTCAACCTCAGAGAGATGACATTTTCTATATTCAACTCAATTAAAAAAGAGGAAAAAGTGAGGAAGAGGTTGACCTTCTCTTGCTTCTGGTGAAATTAACAGCCACTCTGCCATTAATTTCAACGGAAGCAGTCCTCATCTTCTATTTTGTAGACAGCTAGGATTTAAAAAAAATCAATTTCTAATAAATAAATCAATGTGGGAGCCAAATCTACAAACAGACAAATAAAAAAATTGATCTACTGTAACTGTACAAGGGATGAGATAAAGGACCATATTGACTCCACATTTACCAAGTTATCATTTATACAAAAGAGTACAAAAGTGAGAACTATTAATCATCTTTTCAGGAACCTTCATTATTAACGATGGAGTCAAGCTAATTGCTCATGTTATCATGAAGACCTCTTTCCTTTTAAACTGTAGCCTTGAGTCCAATTTCCCAGTCAGAAAATGTGATGGGTGAGCAATGGCAGGTTGTTAATACTTACAATGACTTCAAATACAATATCAGATTTGTTGCTTGACTTGGAGTTTGTCTAGATGGGTTGTTTTATTAGGTAGCAGATGGTTTGGAAATAGTTTGCTGTGACAGAGCTAACTGACTGGAATTTGAATTCTCTGTTCCCAAATTAACGAGAAGTGGGGTGAGGAATGGAGGAGAGAAACACCCACATTCTCTACATAAACTGAAATTTCATGTAAGTGTATATATACACACACATATAAATCCAGGGACTTGAGTTTGACTGTGAAGATGGGGGATTCTTAATCAACTCCAGTCAAATACAGAATAAATTTCCTTAACATAGCATTAATGCCTCGATGAGCAAAGAGGATTTATAGTCTTTCAACGTTGAATTTTCTTCAATTAAGCCCTAGAAAAATGAGGTAATCAAACAGAAGGTCTTATTAACATGGCACACAGATTTCATTAAGATTCCGAATCAAGTAATTGCATCTAGTCAGTTTATTCAGCGTTGGATAGGCATGAGTTATTTAGACAGTTTGAAATTATGAGTCTTAGTCTGAGCCAAGGTAAAAGTCTAGTGATAACAAAGCAATTATTGCTTCCCCTTTCATGGGAATAAGAGATTAAAGCTGATTTGCACTGATTCTGGATTTCTAATTGGCTATTTTTGTTATAGTTCAAACTTCTCAAATGTAGGGCTATGTCTACACTGCACGCTTATTTCGAAATAACAGAGTGTGCATTTACACAGCAAGCCCGTTATTTCAAAATAATTTCAAAATAACAGGCTTCTTACTCTGACTTTGTAGCCGTCATTTCACGAGGAGTAAGGGAAGTCGAAGGAAGAATGTTCTTCCTTCGACTTCCTGCTGGGTAGACAGCACCAAAAACCGAGTTAAGGTACTTCGACTTCAGCTACACAATGTAGCTGAAGTTGCGTATTTTAACTCGACTTTAGCCAGCAGTGTAGACATACCCTAAGTGACGTATTTTCAAGGGAGACACCATTTCTTGCTATCACCACCAGGAACTGAGTGTGGTCAATATGGACCCAAGTGTGAGTATAGCTTGTTAAAGTTTCCCTTCTGGCTTTCTGAAATAAATTTCTCCCAGGGATATCCTAGAAAATTAAATGCTAAAAAATTAAAATGAATTAAATGATGCATGTTCTCTAAAGTGACACTGAGCTTTTGTTCTTGTTTGAACAGGAACTCTAAACACAGTGTTTCTGAGAAAAAGCTGGACCATCTGCACGTTGCAGTATTTCAGATTTTATCCCATGAGTCAAAGCACATGCTAATAAAAAAGCAGCAAGTATTTAACATTGACAGGCCAGACTTCCAGCTGGTACAAACTGGCATAGTTTGCCTCAGTATTTTTAGCTACAGCTTTAGGGCTAAAAGATGCTCCTGGCTATCTATATAATCATGAGTAGCAATATGGGGATGAGGAAAGAGCAGCTGCCTTCTATATAGGTAGGTAAAGAGTGTATGGGCAGGGCTTGGAAGCATTGGCTCCACCCCACCCTCTCTCTTTGTGCTGGCAAACTGAATGTAAGGAAAGAGGTAGCAAGTTGTAATATGAAAGGTGCCTGTATTGATTTCCCTCTTGAGAAGGGATAGGCACCAGATAGTCACTGAGTCACAATGTGTTCCCTGCTCTGCTTTTGGGACCGCATAACTACACGCTGCCCCTTAGTCAGAATAAGTTGCAAGGAGACAATCTAGACCTGAAGGAAAGTCGCAATGCAGCTGTGGTCATCCCCAAACATATTCAATGGAATGTTATATAATCTATTTATTATACAATGCCCTTGGGCTTTCCGATAACAAATTCAGCCCTTCTTCGGGTGTGCCTCATAAAAGGGCAAAATCTTACACAGCTTTTAGGGCCTTAATTTACACCTGTGTTTTGGCCACCCCACCATTAGCTCCCATACAGGTGTTCTCTCAGATTACGTCTAGGAAAAAGGCACAGCTACCTCTCTCTACATTAGTTTAGGTTTCAAATGAATAAGGCAAGGCCACACTCTGCCTTGGAATTTAAGGATCAGAGAGACCTCTCAGTGAGGAGGGCCAATGGGCCAAACTTTCAGTTGGTGTAACTTAGTGTGGTTTCATTGCTTATGTCAGGATAGCTACTTGCAGCAGATGAAAACCTAGCATGGGCTTTAGAGGAGTCAGGTTTCGGGCACAACACAGGTACTGTGTTTCTACCTCTTCCTGCTGACTTAGTTTCTGGCACAAGTCCCAGTGAGAACTTAGACTCACTTAGTCCTAAGACTACAAGGCTATCTGCTTTTAGGGAGAAGG
This sequence comes from Apalone spinifera, assembly GCA_030068395.1. Classification (NCBI taxonomy): domain Eukaryota; kingdom Metazoa; phylum Chordata; order Testudines; family Trionychidae; genus Apalone; species Apalone spinifera. The sequence continues at coordinate 22,539,051 of JANRFK010001234.1, read as the reverse complement.
GGATCAATTATATGCAATTTCCCACCGTCACTGGCTGTCAGGGGCATAAGAAGAAGTCTAAGTTCCATCATTCACCCCTCTCCATCAAACTCCCTGTTCAGCTTCTATCTGAACAGCATGGTGTCGGGGTCTGCATTTGTCGAGGAGGAGGTGGGAATGGAGAGTAATTGTCTTCATGCTATATAATCTCCCTGATAACCTCGGTCAGTTTTTGTAGAATCTCCCATGAACATTAATATTGATTCTACCAACATTCCTTTCCGTGAAAAACCCCTCCATACCTTACATGTGCCTTTAAGGGGATATGGCACAGGTTCTGGCAAGGGCAATTTAGAGCATGAATCCTGTGCCTGCCTGATGTGGATTACAGAAGGAAGGGAACAGTGGAGATGCACCCCCTTCCCCGGGTGATCTTTTTTCCACTGGATTTATCCAACAATCTCAGGCTATCAGAGTAGCTATAGGGCCCTGATCCTTTGTTTTGGGGTAAAGCAAATATTTCTACTCCCCCGATCACAATCCTTAACGATGGGTCATGCAACTTTTGTCATCCTTTTCTCTCCTCCCCGCCACAGGGTGGCATGATTTGCCCCTTTCTTTGCTGACTTGGCACCCTGCCAATAGTTTATGAAATGGTTGCCCTTCCCCTCCACTTCCATCCTTTTTAGTAAGTGGGTAACAGATGAAGCAAAGCTGCATGAAACAGATTATGAAGTTCATCTCCTCTGTTTGCGTCAGAGAAATAAAGGCTCCTGTATGTTCAAGACATAACTGAGTGTTTATGCTGATCATAGTAGTAGTAGCGAGCTCTTGTAGAGGTGATTAATTTCAATGTATAGGGCTTAGAACTTGGGGGAAAAAAGCTGTTATCAGCTGAATTGGGGAGGAGGGGTATGGTGTTGCCAGAGAAGTAGATTCAGGCAAGGAACCAATCTCATTTACTAAGAATCATTCTAAGACATCACAAATGTTATCTCCACAAAATAGAGAGAGCGATGTGTGACGGTCAGGTTTTGCTGATCTATCTGAGGTGGAGTGACAGCTTACTTTACAAGCATTTGCAGTGATATCCGTTGTTCTGAAGCTACTAGTCAGAGAGTGTCATGGTACAGCCTGTGCTGCAGTTGTCATTCTCTGGTTATTATTTGTATTACCATAACACTAAGGAGCCCAAGTCCTGGAGCAGGATTTTGCTGTTCTAGGTGCAGGGGGAAAAAAAACCTCTTGTCTATTTTATGCTTTTTAATACTGAGCCCAAATAAATGATACTCAATGCCAATCTAGTACCTACAGATTTGTGCTATAGATCAATAGTTATTTTTCAAACTGTATAAATAAATACTTAAATATCGTATTATCTCACCCGCCTTGTCTTATTGCTCTGTCATTTCATAAAGGTTAACTGTTTTTTGCCATTACATGGTGTTCCTTACCGGAAAATATTTTGATAAACAAGCTTCTAACTGCTGGGCAAGAGTTAAGGTGGTGATTTTTGTAAACAAATCTCCATTTCTCTTTAATAAGAACATGGTTGGGATTTTCAAAGTAGCCTGAGGGAGATGGGTACCACCCTCCCCTAGACTCCTTTGGAACACTGATCTCTTTATCACGTGAGCAATGTAAAATTTAGAATGGCCTTAATTATTCATTTCCTTGCTTGTAAGTGCTTGGATTTTGTACGTAAGTGGTGCACTACATTGCTGTAGGGTTTTTGTAACTTAGCAACCTTAAGTAGGTTTTCAAGTCAAGCTTTTCATTTTAATAAAAAAAATCAAGTAATGGGTAGCAGTCCCCTTAAGGAAGTAGGGACTAGGAATCAGTCAACAGCTATTCTAAGGTGTCCCTTTAAGATTCCTGTGGCTTTTAGCATAGATGATGTATGGAAGGGCAAAGGCAGGTGTGGGAAAGATGAAGCTGATCTCAGAAGAAAGAATGTCTGGGGGAAACCTGAACTACTGTTGTTTTCAGGACTTGGGACCAGAAATCTTGTAATGTGGGTGGCACAAAACTCCTCTCTCTCCCAGCGAGCTGAGAGATACTTCTCCCTCAGAACAGGGTAGACACCAGGAGGAAAAGGCCTGATACCCTCTCCCAGCCTCAAGAAGGAGATCTATGGGACTCCTGAATGAAGGAGAAGGATGGCTGTAAAGCCTTAAAAGTCTGTTTTTGAGGGGGGAAAAATTCTTCCCCAGTAAAGTGGGAGGAGGATACTCTGGCCTGACAGATTTGTTACCAAGGAGATAACTGAGGGCAGGGCAACTCCAGGGTCACCTCAAGTCATAAGAGGGCACCCTGCAATGGCATTCATTTGCTAATATAATAAATACTGTGTGCATACAGCAATGTGTCAGTAACACACAGACTGATTAGAGCTGTTTGGATATTAGTCACTGAATAATGTATATCCAGTTTTTCAGCCATTAGACAACTAGATTCATATATTAATCAAATCTTCAAAACAGGACTTAAGCGGGACTTAGGTGGGACATAAGCCTGCGCTGGTCCTCTGCAGAGTAGATCATTAAATTTTTGCAAAGTTCAGCTAATTCTGTGGCTGGGTGACTATTGCTCATCAAATAACTTATTTAATATCTAACGGTTAGATTCAGCAAATAAATTATTTTCCAAAATGACTTTCATGTCAGACCTAAAGCTGGCCAAATAAAGCAGGAAGCATGCAGCTAATGAAGGAATTTAAGGTTTATCAGTCAATAATACAGTGGTATCAAAATGACTGGAGCTAGTTCTAGTGACTCATTTAGTGCAATTCCCCAGTTCCAGTTTCTCTTTTCTGTACACTAGAAACTAATGCCTGGTGATTGTTCTGCATTGCCATAGAAACTAGGACAGGTTCCTCTGTAAATCAAAGGTTATAAAACAAAATTTGTCATTTTAGATTCAAGTTGCCCCAAACATTTCCTTACAAAGCACCCCATTATTTTGATTCAACCATGTCTTTGTCAACATGGTTTCTGTTGTTTTAAGGAGGATTAGCTTAAAGCATTATACAAGAGAACCCATTGGTTTTATGTGTTTGCAGTTATGTTTGCAAATGCCAGAGTGAATGACAGCACAAGCTCTCTGTGGGATAGCTGTAAGCCAGCATGTTGATGACTCATTGTATATGATGTTGTTTCACACTATAGTTGTTTGCTCTACATACTGTACGTATGTGCAAGTCAATAAATAAAATTCAAAAGTGAATACAGCATGGGAAGAAATATTTATGCTGTCTACTTCACATCTAAATTCATAGGAATTTGGACAATTTTTTGTCAGAGCGTGCAGTTCACCCTTCTTAAGGGACACATAATTTCACATAACAGAAGGCTTATATGGAATCCAAGGGCACATCTAATCTGCATTTTGAAAGCTGCTGGAGGAAATCTTAGATTTGAGTTTATGGTATTCATGCTGTGACACTAAAAACAGTTGCATGGCTGTTTGGGCATGGTTATGAAGTCAGGACGGAGGCTGGGCTGAGTCTCAGAGTTGACACTGCTGTTTGTGGCCCCAGGTCTGTGGAGATCTAGACTTACAACATTTTTTAAATACAGTGTAGCCATTTGGAATGGTGCAGAGGCTGTGTGCTGACCTTCTGAAGGGGCTAAGTTCAGGCAGAGTATGGTGAGGGTGACACTGGGGGCAGGAACTGTCTCATTCTGGATTTGTATAGCACCTAGCACAATGGGGCGCTGGTCATGAATGGGGCTTATAAGTGTTATCACAATACAAGCAAATATAATGATAATAATGAGGATTGTCCTGTTTTCACTGGGAAAGTCTCCTTTTCAGCTCTGTCCCAGCTAACCCTACTTTTTTTTGTCAAAACTGGGCATTTGTCTCAACTGCAAGGCAGAGCCAAGAGTAGGAGCAACTGTCTGAAAGCAGCACTGCCCAACAGCAGTAGAGAAAAGCTTAAAAAACAACAAATAGTCTAGTAGCACTTTATTTATATATATATGTATGTCCCATTCATCTCGAGAGACGGTGTCCCATCACAATCTGGTAATGTTGCTGTTGCTGGTCCGCGGCTGCATATTTGCACGACAAAGCGCACTTATTTTGCAGCAAACCTCTGAAAAGAGGCCCCCTCCTAGCCACCACCTGGAGACGTGCCGGGTAGCATGCAGCTCTGCCAACCGGAGTAGCACTTTATAGACTAACAAAACATGTAGATGGTATCGTGAGCTTTCGTGGGCACAACCCACTTCTTCAGATGACAGGAATGTTGGAAGTCCAGATCCAAGAATAAATAAGGGAAGGAGGGAGTGGGGGAAGAAGGAAAAAAAATGGAGAGGAGGAAGGAAAAAAAGACAGTGAGTAGATAAGCTTCAGAGAGATAGCCAAAAGGAAGATGACCAACATCAGATTCTACACAAACATCAAGAACTATTAGCACCTCCATGTTTTGTAGTTTCATCAGGAAGTCGGTGGTGTCACGAAGGTAGCTAGGAGTGCTGGTAGCATAGGGTCTGAGGAGAGAGTCAATATAGCCAGATAATCCTGTTCAAGTATGCTAATGCTTGAGATGGTAGGTCGTCCGGGATTTCCAGGTTTGTGTATCTTGGGTAGCAGATAGAAAGTTCCTGGTCGGGGATTAGAGGTGGCATTTTTAGTTATTCTTAAAACTGAAATACCCACCCAGAGAAGTGAAAAAACAGATTGACAGAGCCAAAAAAGTACCCAGACATGAACTACTTCAAGACGGACCCAAAAGAGAAAACAACAGAATTCCACTTGTTGTCACCAATAGTCCACAACTTAAACCCCTCCAATGCATTATTAGCAATCTACAACCTATCCTGGAAAATGACCCCTCACTCTCAGATGCCTTGGGGGAGAGGCCTATTCTCACTTACAAACAACCCCCTAACCTCAAACAATTTCTTTCCAGTAACCATGCAACATACCTCCATCATACACATCCAGGAACCCACCCCTGCAATCAACCCCTGCCAACTCTGCCCACATATCTATATAAGCAATTTCATCACTGGACCCAACCACATCAGCCATCAAATCAGAGGCTCATTTAAATGCACATCCACTAATGTGATCTATGCCATCAAATGCCAGCAATGTCCCACTGCCATGTATATTGGCCAAACTGGACAATCTCTACGGAAAAGAATCAGATATCCAAAAAGGCGACCACAAAAACCTATTGGAGAACAATTTAATTTTCCTGGACACTCCCCATTGCCATTTTGTTTCAGACCATTCCACAAGCCAAATACACTTCATTCACAAGTTTAATTCTTATGCAATTGGTATGAACCAGGATATTGGATGGCTCGCACATTATCTTCCACATCTTAATGACTTGAAACAAAAGACAGGATGATGCAGTGCTTTAAAGACTAACAAGATGGTTTATTAGGTGATGAGCTTTCTAATAAACCATCTTGTTAGTCTTTAAAGTGCTGCATAGTCCTGTCTTTTGTTTCAGCTAGACCAGACTTACACGGCTGCATCTCTATTTTAATGACTTAACCAAGCAACCAAACAATGAAGGGGCTAATGGTTCTTGATGTCTGTGTAGAATCTGGTGTTGATCATCTTCCTTTCCAAGTGCAAACTAATGGTTCTTATCATCCTCTTGTAACTATTTAGTTTTTAAGGTGCTACTAGACTATTTGTTGTTTTTTAAGTTTTTCCTGTTACAGACTAACTCAGCTACCCCTCTGAAGCAGTAGAGAAATTAGTCCTGCCTTCAGAGTTGAACTCCCATTTTCCCTCACCCCACTCTCCAATGGTGCAGAGCTTGGCCCTGGTAAGCCTTGGGTGTGGAGGGCGGGGTGGTGCAGGCAAACCGCAGGCTGTCCTGATTTTACTTTAAGAAATATGGCTATCCTGGTTATAATGGACTATGTTTTTATTTAGAAAGGCTTGAGAGTCTGCCAAAGGGTAGCCTGTTTCTCCCCACCCCAACCCAAATCTGAATTACTGCATTTTGTAATAGGAGAGCGTAATAAGGCACTCACCACCACAGCTCCTCCTGCTGCCTGATCTGGGAATTAGGTCAGTCCTTCCACAGGGTGCACTACTCTGGTGTTGTCTTGCCACCATCATTTCAGCACCAGACCCATCGAGCTACCCAGGCTGTGGTGTCTCCTCAGGACACAGCCTTCCAGCTGTGCCCCACTCTGTTCTCCCTACCTCCATGGAAATGGCAATCATCTGTCCAACCACTTTCCTCAGTGGCCAATGACAGTCTAAGTTCTAGACACTTGCCTCAGGAGTGAATAGAGCCCTTCACTAGTCACACCCACAGTGGCAATTGCAAGGGAGGGGGGCTCCAAGCCAGGGGACCTTATAGCCAGCAGTCACATTCTGTCCCTCTTCCAAATCTTCAATCTACGTTCCTGGACCACTTTCCCACAGCAGTCCCCAGCACTTCCTGTGCCTTTGTGTCAAGGCCCGTTTCTGACAGTAATCAGCCACCTTCATCTTCCTCCAACTTTTCCTGCCCAGCACTGCTCTGTCCAGGATCCTGGCAATTCACTCAGCCCTTCAGAGATCCAGTCCTTTCTCTCTGGGCTCCTAAGAGGGAACTGACTCCTCTCCTCTGCAGCCCTCATTATATGTGGGCCTCCTCTGCCCTCATTGGCTATTCCTTGCAATCCCTCTCTGATTAGCTGCCTAATGTGCAGCCTAAAAAAGGGCTTCTTTTAAACAGTTCTCCACTAGCGTGGAGCAGATGCTTCTTCACAGAGGTATTAATTTATGTTGCCACATTAAAAAAAAAACACCTAAATTGTGATTATGTAAGCATAATTGAACAACATACTTAGATTTGATTATACTCTAAAAGCTTCTCATGGGGATAGTTCCAGCCTGAGGTTAGTTCAATAATGACAGTCTAACCACTTAGAAAATTTGCCTCTTCCCAAAATAAGGATCCGTGAGAACAATTATGTTGTTTCTGTCCCTCTGATGTTCTTCACTGTTCTCTTGGTCCTCCTCTCCTCTCATTAGGAAAAAATTCAGTATTTTGCTGATAGAGTTCAAATCTTTAGTGACATTTTTACAGAACATATAAAAGCAACTCCAACTATTGTTGGATACCCTCAGTGAACATAGGAAAAAGAGATGGTCTATCCAGGAAATATTGTATCACTATTTTTTTCAAAATAACTGATTCCTTTTCAACTAAACCAGGAGAAAAATCTGTACTCTTAACACAAAAAAATACCCCCAGGCAATGCATTTTCAATTAAACACATGTCCTGATCTAATGTCTTACCTGGACTTCACTGGGCTCTGGATCAGAAATAAAAATTCCCCCTTTGGGTGAAGTGCCAGACCATGTCAGACAATGCTGTCAAACTTTGGCCAACAAGAGTCCTCACCAAGTCTAGGTTGTACTCCTGTGCCATGTAATGTGTACTGTGACTCAGTATATAACTGTTGCTGAAGCTGTCTACACTACCAGGATATTTAGAAGTAAGTTATTTTGAAATAATAACTCCCGAAATAACCATTTCGAAATAAGCTTATTCCTCTTCACTAGCAGGAGTTATTTCAAAATAACAAGCCCATTATTTCAAAATAGCAGGCTTGGTAGTGTGGAAGTTTGCCTTGTTATTTTGAAATAACTCCTGCTAGTGTAGACATGCTCTGAGTGTTCTGTGATGATCATTTGAATACCTTGGGGAATTGAGATGACTGTTACAGCATCATGGTCTTATTGGCCATGATAAGCATCCTTTTGTTTAACTGTCCACTTTTCCTCAAGCTCCCTAAACAAATATACTGAGACACCTCACTGAGACATATTTCTCATTCCCCCTGTCTCTTTTGTCTCTGAACTTCTCCAGATGTCAAGGCATTAGAATTTGGATCAGATGCTAGAAGGAAGGTTACACTCAAATCATTGCACCTCAAATGTGAATGACTCTAGATTAGGTGAAACCACCCAGGCAAGGAGCTAAACAGGAGTTAGGGGAAAGGAATTCATATAGGCAGGCCAGAGGATTACAGCGCAGCCCCCTCTGTCGGCTCTTTCAGGCTCTAGGTTGGAATGGTACCTCCTTCTTCTTTCTGTCATCTCCATGGCAATTGCCAAACATGGGAGACAAATTCAATCTTGATAATAAGCAGGTATAATGCATCAAAGGAGTACTAGACCTGATTGGGATCCTTCTTGTTTTTCAGAACAGTATTTCTGTTCACTTGTAACTTCCATAAATTGGACAATGGTGTGGTGTAAGAGTGAAAAACTGAGGATTTTGAAAAGGCCCTGAAAAAAATGAGTTCCTCCTACAAACCATTAAGTCTTTCTTTTTTACTCAATAGTTACATACTGCATATTTTTCATTGTAATATATCAGATCTCTAGTGAGGAACAGGTCATTTCTGAATTTCCTGGATTCTGTGGATTTAAACTGTAAACTTATGTAAAATGAAGGATTAATGCTAGCATTTTGCAATTAAATAAGCATACAGTACACACACAAACACACGCGTGCATATATGAATACACATGCACATATTTCAGTGAGGACTTTAAGCAAAAAGAACATGTATCAATCCCACTTTGCAGTTAAATTCCATGCCTCTGATGGATTTCCCTAAACTGTTGCTAGGAGACCAAGCCACTGCCTAACAGAGGACATATTGACTGAAAAAATTCACAAAAAGAATCTGTCGTGTTATGGTAAAAGCTATTTCACTTAAAATGGGTGTCATTGGATCTATTAATATAGTGGTTGCAGTGAAGAAATTGTACACATCAAGAAAAGGAAGAAATTTTCCCATGATGGAGAGTGTTTGTTTGGTTTTTTTTTTTTTTTAATATGATGATTTTCAGCGTGTTTAGTGCTGGGCTAGTATAATGAATGTATTACTCATTGGTATTTTTCCTCCTTTCTTGCCTCCGTTATTTCTCCTTCTGGGAACACATTTAGCTTATTATTAAGATTTCCATTACTCTTGTGGGAAGCATTGATTCTTTCATTTACTTTAAAACAGAACAAATTATTCACGACTCCCCAACATCCTAGGGTTTTGGCACATGACATCATAGGATTTGGGCCAAATGCAATGGTAAAGTAGGACAATCCGTTCCTTTAAAACCTTAAATGCCTCTCAATTAAATCCTAAACTGCATGGGAACCCAGCTACGAGAGGAAACTCAGCGACAACACAGTGGTGATGTAAAGTGCAGAGTTATGGATTCTCATTGAAAGAGCTGATTTCTTCAGAATGTTAGGCTTCTCCCTTTTTAAGGGTAAAAACAAACCAAAAACCATCCCAATCAAATTCTCTGGAGAATAAGTTCAGATAAAGCATGGCAACGATGCAAGATCTATTCACTGCCATCCCAATTGTTCAGTATTCTTAAAGCACGTAAGTGTGTGCCTGGCAGCTTGCCTGTTTCCAGGATCTCTAGCTCCAAGGCAGACCCCTTGTGCAGACTGTCCTATGCCAGGTACCCCAGAATTTCCAGGGCCTGTAGCTCTGAGGAATCTCCCATGCCAGGGCTTCCGGAATTCCATGCCATGGAGTCAGTAACCTGGAGACCTGGCTCTCAGTTCAGCTCTTATCTACTTTTGAAGGTGTCCATCCAAAGCCCATTCAGGCCAATGGGAGTCTCTCTATTAATTGGTATAGAATATACATCAGGTGCCTCTATATGGAGACCACACGCATGTGTGTGTCTATTAGGTGACTGTATCTGGTAGCACTTTATAGACTAACAAGACATGTAGATGGTATCATGAGCTTTCGTGGGCAAAACCCACTTCTTTCGGTGACCGGAGTTATGAGTTTAGGATGTGTACACCCAAAATAAATAGGAGAGGGGAAGGGGAGGGGGAACGTAAAAAAAGGGAGGAGGTGGGAGACAGAAAGCACCAGTAAGTATCTGAAGATTGGGTAGTTAAACTGAAGCAGATAAGAATCAAAGTCAATAGACTGACTCCCATGTCAGGAAGGATACTACACAGACAGCTGTTTGCACCTTCAATAGCTGTTAAACTGGTAATGTCCCAACCAACTTTCATCAAGATTGAGTCCATTAGCATGTGAATTGAATTAGCGGATGAACTGTAATTCCAATGCTTCCCTGTGGATCTGGCTTGTAGAACTGGTTTGTGACGAGACAAACCAGTGACTTTGATTCTTATCTGCTTCAGTTTAACTACCCAGTCTTCAGATACTTACT
>JANRFK010001234.1:22515002-22528780 GCA_030068395.1 Apalone spinifera | reverse complement strand
CAGACCATTTGTTGTTGTTTTTCTGTAACAGACTAACTCGGCTACCCCCTGAAGTGTGTGTTGTATTGATTTGTAATGGAAAAGTTCTCCTCACCCAAAAGGCCTGCACAAACAGCAGCAGTAGATCTGAATATCTCTCCCTTGTCGGACATTTATTGACATTCAGTAAATTTCCTTGACCAAACTTGAGTTAGAGCACTGTAAATCACTCAAATGTAGACAAACTTGGTCTCTGCTTCTTCAGTTTCAGCTGTAAAATCATTTTGTTTGGCCTTTGAAAGTTTCTGTGCCACTGTTCAAACAAACTTTCCAGCTTCTCACCATTTTAGCATAGGGACTTTTGTTAGCCACGTATTTATTGAACTTTTGTGTTGGAAAGTGAGAGTGGGAAAGGCCATTTGATTGACGTTGGTGCACAGAAAAATATGCAGCTGCAAGCACAGGATACTGTCTCCTCTTATTGCCTTTGCAATTGTAAGAAAAAGCCTCGTTTTTCTTCTAGTTCATATTATCTGTCAACCACTGGCACTCACTTTCCCCAGGTTCACCAAATTTAATATTTTAAATACATGAATATAACATTCAGCTATCAGAAATAGCTTCAGATTTACAAAGAATGAATTAACTTTGTGGAGAGAATGAAGTCTTCATTGAGCCTGGCAGAATTAGCTGCTGAATGAGCCTTCCACAAGTTTCTCAGACTAGATGCTGCTGATATTCCTGGAACTCCTCAGATCATATAGCACTGTACTCTTTCATCCTCTCTGTTCCCCCACCCTGTACACTTTACTCTGTTAGATACCATAATTTTCCAAAGACACAAAAAAGCCAGGCATAGCCAGAGTACCAAAGGAGGTAATCAGACCTCACAAGTATTTTTATAGTTTCCAAGGAGTAGCCGTGTTAGTCTGTAACTGAAAAAAACTTAAACAGTGAAAATAGTCCTGCAGCACCTTAGAGACTAACAAAAAAGAAGAGCTGAAGAAGTGGGTTGTGCCCACGAAAGCTCATGGTACCATCTACATTTTTTGTTAGTTTCTAAGGTGCTTCTGGACTATTCATTGTTTTTAAGGGTTTTTGGAGGGTATTTTTATGTTTATCTTCTGTGAAATCCATCCACACTGAATTTGAATTTAGCTAGATAGTCCTGCTAAAATGATCAGCAATAACACTGTAATAATTTAAACTATGATCAGTAACCTTCAGAGTTAACACCCTACTGAGATGAATATAATATCCTCCCTCCCCCCATCCTATTTCTCTTTTTTTCCTAAAATCTTAGTTATGTGAATCCACTATGTGTCCCCCACTTAGCTCTACCTTAGTTAATCACCCACTAATAGCTTCTGGTGTCTGGTGCCTGTTGAGTGCTAATCAACAGCTTTGTATTTGTATAGTAGGTCTGAATGATTACCTGCTGTTACTGAGATCTTTTTTTTTTCTTCAGTAAAGTTTCTATATGGTGAAACTGAAGCTCAAATTAACACTTCTGTTTATCCAAATGCTTCATTATCCAAATGTTTCTCTTGTTCCCCTGGCCACTTGAATAAATAAGAGTCTACTGTAGTGGCAATTCACAATACAGCTATCATTACTGGCTCTCTACAAACTGAAGTAGAAATCACGGCATCAAATAACTATGTAATGGTGAATCTTTCCATTTGTAAATAACAGCTTAAATTCTGCAGAAATCCCCAGTGAGTATCCCAACTGCTGTATACCATGGGGGTAGAGAGTAACTTTGTTGTAATCTCTTTTAAGTACTAGCACCATCTAGTGCACACTGTGTAAAATATGAAACATTGTCAGAACTGCATTACCTTATCCACTTTAAAATACTGTTTGAGGGAGTTAGTTACCTGAGAAGAGAAATAACATACATTTGTGTTGTCATGGCTGACCTGGATTTATAAAAGATATATTCAGAATGGCAAGTGGGTGAGTCCATCAATGAAATCCATAACCTTCCCCCTCCAAACTGGTAGCTGGCGTGTGGAATCATCATCTAGTGTGTTGACGCTCAACCTTTTTTAATTCATGACACACACCCCTCTTCCCAGGACTGGGAAACTTTTTGTTGAGCCAAAAAAAAAAAAAAAAAGCAGGAATTTATTTTATTTTATTTTATTTTATTTTGCACACCGCTGATCTAGTGGTTAGAACATAACATATTACAGAAGCCAGTGTACTCCTCTCCCAATAAGCCAGTCAGCTAACTACGTCAGGTGGCACGCTGGCTCAGCCCCCCTTTCATTCCCTCCCTGCATTCTTACTCATATAGGACAGTACCTGTGCAGAATCCCTGATCTTGTCCCTATGGCTGTGTCCAAAACTCAAATATTTAAAACCAGGGGTGGGGAACCTCAGGCCCATGGGCTGGATGCAGCCCCTGGCTTGTCTGGATCCGGCCACTGAAGCTAAGGACCCCTCCCCCCTGCATTGGGGAGCCCGCGCTGGTGCTCCAGCTCCTCCGCTGTCCCACCCCGGGGCTGGTATTCCAGTGTTTAACTACACTGACTGTGCGGAAGTTTTTCCTAATGTCCAACCTAACCCTCCTTTGCTGTAATTTAAACCCATTGCTTCTTGTCCTGCCATCAGAGGTTAAGGAGATCAATTTTTCACCCTCTTCCTTGCAACAGCCATTTAGATACTTGAAAATTATTATCTCTTCTTAATCTTCTCTTTTCCAGACTAAAGAAATCCAATTTTTTTCAAACTTCCCTCATAGGTTATGATTTTCTAGAACTTAAATCTTTTTTGTTGCTATCTGCTAGACTTTCTCCAATTTCTACACATCTTTTCTTGAAATCTGATGCCCAGAATGGGAAACAGTACTCCAGTCAACTTCTAATCAGTGCATAGTAGAGATAGGGTAGCCATCCGTCCCATTTTTACCAGGACAGTTCCTGATATAAGTCTTCCTCACAGCGTCCCAACTTAAAATAAAAATAAATAACTAAATAAATGAAAACAGGCACATTAACCCATATTTTCCCTGCAGAGGTTGGGGGGGGGGAGGGCGGGGAGAATAGGAGCCACCAATGCTTGGGACTTCAGCCTTGGGGATGGGGAGCCACTGGCACTCAGGGCTTCAGCCTCACAGCCCCTCCCCCCTCCCCACCCCAACTGTGGGAATTTCATCCCTGCAGAGGGCAGGACTAGCCGCTGGCACTGGGCGCTCAGCCACTGGAGCCTCAAGCTCTGGCAGCTCCTCTCCTCCCCCGCTGAGGGGCTGAAGCCCTAAGTGCTGGCAGCTCGCCTCCCCTCTTCCCCCCCACTCCGCTGGAGGGCTAAACCCCAAGCATTAGCAGCCCTCCTGCCTTAGGGCTAAACCCCCGAGCATCAGCAGCCCCCCTCCTTAGGTCACCCTAAGTAGACAGGAAGAGTTATTTCTTGTATCTTGCTTACAACACTCCTGTTAATGCACAATGATGTTTCCTTTTTTTTTTTCCACAAGTGTTACACCATTGACTCATATTCAGGTTGGGATCCTGTGACCCTTGGATTCCTTCCTGCAGTACTCCTTCCAGGCCAGTCATTTCCCATTTTGTATGCGTGCAATGGATTGTTCCTTCCCAAGTGGAGTCTTTAATGAATTTCATCCTATTTACCTCAGACCAGTTCTCCATTTAGACCATTTTGAATTATGACCCTTTCCTCTTAAGCACTTGCAAGCCCTCCCAGCTTGGTATCATCAGCAAACATTTATAAGCGTACTCTCTGTGCCATTATCTAAATAACTGATGAAGATATTAACCAGAACCAGTTCCAGAACTGATCCCTGCAGAACCCCACTCATTATACTCCTCCAGGATGACTGGGAACCATTAATAATTGGGATCCTACACTTCTGAAAGCCAGAAGCAAGGAGAGGATGGCAGGGGTAGATCACTCCATCTGCCCTGTTCAGTATCCCCCTCCTAAAACTCTGGTACTCGTCTCTGCTTGAGTCAGGGTAGATGGATGTGCTGGCCTGACCCAACATGGCAGTCCTTATATTCCTATAAAATACTGTCTGATAAAGAAGGAAATCCCTCACGTTGCCTTTCTGTCTCTCCAGAGGTCACCCCGGCAGTGTTTGCCCGGGCTCCTGCTCACTGGGGCGGATTGGTCCATACTAGATTGAGACTTGAAGCCAAAATCACATATAAGCCTGAAACTTGGGTGACTTTAGAGAAGAGTCCAACTTTTAATGGCTCAGTCCTAATCCAGATGTAATGTGAAAGAAAAATACCCTGAGTCACAGAAACTCATGAAGGTAATCAGCAAATGAAGGAACTTCCTTACATTCAAAGGATCTTAAACATTCCATGTACACTGGGAGCATGAAGATACATTTTCACATCATTTATAATTGTTCAAAATGTTATTCCAAGTGAAAGCCTTACAGGATGTGCAGAATGGGAGCAGTCAGCTATAGAAGGTAATCGAATTTTTTCCTTCTCAGTGTGGGGATGTGTTACAGCACTAGGACTTTTTGTTCTATAGTATACATGCACTGTTCTAGTTTCTGCATGCTTCTGGCCTATATCAGGCACAGGGATTATTTGGCCTCATTTTGCACTGGACTATACATGTAGAGTATATTTGTGGACATATCCATGGTGGATCCTACATTAGGTGTGTTCAAGCTTGTCATTGGGCTAACTGATCTCTAGGCTCTGTAGGCTCTTACCATTGCTGGGATACAGTACAGAATGGTAGTGCTGGCTATCCAGACTGGCATGGATGAAAGAAGGTTCTCATGTCAGCTGTCTGGAGTATTGGAAAGAGGCTGGTTGGCAGGAGGGAGGTGGCTCCAATTTGGAGAGAGGAGGGCAGAGTTTATCAGACTGGGGAGGCCAGTTAGGGCAGGAAAGCCATGCCCGGGATGATGATTCTTTTTCTTACATTGCAGGCCACAGGAAGGGAAACCACAAAGATTTGTCTTTACTTTTCCTCAGTCCCTCCATGAACAGAGGATCAGGCACTCAGGAATAAAGGTAGGTAGGCCTTCTGAGGGAGGATAGTCAGTCTTGTGGCTCTGGTGGGTTGAAGATGTCTGAAGGAGGGAGCTGGAGGTGTGGCTTGGGCTCTGCCTATACTGAGACTGGACCAGAGAAGATAAGTAGAGCCAGACTGAATTTTCCACACAGAAAAGCACTGGCTCTGGCTCTCATGCCAAGTGTTGTCCAGTTGGACAAATGGGCAGCTGCTTGGCAGGACATTCTGATGCTGATGGTTGTAAAAACATGGCTATCAAATGCTTCAGAGTTTGATGAAGACTGGAAGAGACACAGTTCATAGGACACTCAAGGTTTTGGAACTGGCTGCCCTGAGAAGTTATGAGATTCTAAGGGAAATTACTTGGGTATGTAATAAACATATTCAGAATATATCTTACTATGTATTTTAGAAATGTGCATTTGTCTGTCTGTTTAACCATCCGTGAGTCCGTTTGTTCAAGAACTCCTCCTAAATGGTAAGAGCTAGGACCACCAAATTTGGTATGTAGCTTCCTCTTATCATAACTTAAAAGCAAAGTCAGGGTTTGGTTGTTCAGAGACAATGGGATATGCCTGGAATTTGGTTGTTTCTCATAAAATGGAAAGGGAGAGGTTTGGTAGGAGTGACAGTTATATTGCAGAATGACTATAGGCCAGCAGCAAAGGGTTAGAGATGGGGACCGGGACAGCTACCATCCTAATGAGCCAGCAGAAGGCAGAGGTGGAAAAAGGGACAGATATCTATTATATATTTCAGAGTGTTTGTCTGTTAATGTGTCTGTTTATCTGTGTGTCTGTCTGTCCCCCAGCCAGGGGACATGCACCCTTTCCCCCTGCTGTGCTCGCTGGAGTTGCAGCAGCCATGGAGAAGCACTTCTCATCTGGTCCCTAGCTGTTGTGGTAAGAGAGGGCTGCGTTAGTCCTCTCTCCCTGAGGTAGCCTGCATATTGAACCCCACATCCCCAACCCCACCCCACAGCAAAGATTTAAATGAAGCATGTACATTTTCATTTTATTATCCAAAACCCCAAAATTAATTGAGTTAAGGCCCCGAGCACTGCTGGGTAAATCTTCTAGTATAATACAGATTGGACCTCCTGGTGTGGCACCCCTGGGATCTGACCGGTCCCGGATGAGGGATTTTGCTGGATCATATATGGCTCCCCCACTACCAACTCCCCCAGCCCTGGACCACTGCCAGCCATCTGGCCAGCTCCCCCTTGCCGCCAGCCTTGCTGCCCTGCCAGTCCCCGCACCTCCTTCCCTGCTATACCAGGCAGCCCAGCTCCCTGTGTGCTAGGCTCCTGGCCCCACTGGGCAGCCCCACTGCAGTGCGCTGGCCTCATGGCCCTGCCGAGCAGCCCCATCGCAGCATGCTAGGCTCCTGGCCCCACCAGGCAGCCTACTGGGTTGTGCGTGGCTGCCCAGATGTGGTGCACCGGGCAGCTCATCTGCAGGGAGCCTAGCTGCCAGCCCTCCACCGGGACTCTCTCGTCCTGGAACATCTCTGGTTCTGCCAGACAAGGGATGTTGCCAGATTAGGGAGTACTGGATTACAGATGTCCAACCTGTCTATTAAATATTAACGTGTGTGATTTTTCCTTTTACTTGTACCCACATGATTCAGCTAACACCAAATTAGTGGTAGGGAAGAAATATTTCTCTATTGCAGATTTTTCAGACTTTTGAGTAGAGGAGAGAGAGAGAGAAAGAAGTGCTAGTCTAATTGATTGAGCATTGCACTGGGGCTGCCCAAATAGAGGTTGAATCACTGTCTCAACCACAGAGGCCCTATGTGACCTTGGCCTAGTCATTTACTCTGTGCACATTCCTCAGTTCCTCACTGGGCTGTGAGAAGGATAAAGTAATTTATCCATAACCGCATGCTATTCAGATACTCTATCTAGATGCCAATGTGGTCCTAATCACCAGATTCCTCTGGAACTTAATAGTGTGTGGTCACATTTCATGATCGATTTTCTTTTGGTAGCAATGGGTGGGGCATTGCTGGATCTTATTCTTTCTTGACTTCCATTTGAGTTTCCTGCAATTTACTGGCATGTTTTGTTTTTGTTTTGTGTGCTTCTAAGAATACTTACTGCAGTGTGGGGCCTACTGGTGAGTCACTGGTGTTGCTTTTAATTTGTGGGCATGTATCAAGATGGATGGTAGCAGCAGAACTTGCATCTACTGAGTAGACACACTAATAATATGAGGTTGACATAACCTTCAGATTAGATCATCACAGGCAATTGTTTTTATCTGATCTGTCATGAAAAAAATGACTTCCTTCAAAAACAAATTGAAACGATAGCTTTCCCAAGGAAGTCGCACACATTTGTTTGGTAACCTAGTGAAATGTTTTTGTAACTGGAAGTTGTTCTTAAATATACATTAAGTAAGTAGATTAAAATAAAGCGGAGGCATTTCTTAATGAAACAACATGTGTTCAATGACATAAGCAAAAGATAATCAGGTTTTTGCATATGGATAAGGTGGCCACAGCATTGTCACTTGTTTGCTTCTTACGCTGTAAATATTTTGTGTGGGAGTTATTGCATTCTTTGTGTTGTTTTATTCTTGTAAAGAGAATTTATGAGGGTAAAAGGACTTGGACATGGGACATAAGGAGAGAATCAATGCCAGTGTGGCGCAGTTAAAGCGGCTGTTGCTGTTCTGGCAACTGTATCATTCAACTTCCTTGGTTTTGTGTCGGTCTTAATTCTTTTGTATTATATATTTGTGTGTGTTTTATTATGGACATTGCAGGTTAGTCAGGGTATTTAAATCCTGCAGAACTTTAATGATGTTGTGCTCCAACCATGCCATGAGTTTCTCTAGGGAATTTGCATTAAGTGCCAGATTGCATGCTGATATCAGGAAATGAGTCTTCAGCTACTGGAAACACGCTGCCAAATATAACAGTCTTAAGTAAATATGGAAGCAGAGATAATTGTTTACGGTCCAGCTATTCCCCCATCACAGGAGCCGTAGCCAATAGCTCCAGAATGATAGGGGAGTTCTGAGTGAGAAAGCACAAAGGAAATCACTTCTTTCTTCTTCCCTCAACTAACCACTTGTGCTCTTATTGACACCGGTGAGTGTAGGACCAGCTCCTCTGTGGTAGGTGTTCCACTTCTGGAGGTTTTATTTCTAGCCTCGAACTGCAGTGAAATTTGTGCTTAGTGACACATTCCAAGAGTCTTCAGATCATTTAATTATGTCCATACTGGAATTAAAACTCATGGCTGGCCCATGCCAGCTAATCTAGGCTTGCAGGGCTCAGGCTGCGGAGCTGTTTACTTGTAATGCAGGGCTCATGTTGGAATACAGGCACTGGGACATTGCGAGGTGGAAGAGTCCCAGAGCTCACTCTGTCAGTCAGTCAGTCATGTGTGCCTGACTGCAATGTTCACGAGCCCTTCCTGTGGGGCTTTCAAAAGTGCTTAGCCTGGGCCTAACTCTGCTCCTACTGATTTGACTTTAATCTTTTCCTTTAAAGTGAATTTGACTTATGAAAGATTCTGGAGGATTCAGTAGAATAAAGAAAGAGACCAACAATAGCCCACACAGTGGTAATGTATGGCCTTCCCCTATCCTACTTAGTCATCCTTTAAAAATATATCAAACACATTCATTTTGCTTTAAAGGAGTAGCCGAGTTAGTCTGTAACTGGAAAACTTAAAAAACAATGAATAGTCATGCAGCACCTTAAAGACTAACAAAACATGTAGATGTTACCATGAGCTTTCGTGGGCATAACCCACTTCTTCAGATGACTGGAGCAGTAAAAGTCCAGATCCAAGAATAAATAAGGGAAGGGGAGGAAATAAAAAAATAGTGAATTAGATTGTTCAAGTTACAAGAAGCTGATAAGAACAATTTGCACCTCTTTAAGTATCCATTGTTTAGTTGGTTAAGTCATTAGGATGTGGAAGGTAGTGTGTGAGCCAGCCAATGTCTTTATTAATTTCTCTCTAATAGGAATCAACTAGTAAAGGAAGTTAAATTCCAACCTTTCTCTTTGGATTTGGCTTGTGGAATTGGCCTGAAACAACATGGTGACTCTAAGATCCATTAATGAGAGCCCTGGCAGGTTAAAGTGTTCTCCAACAGGTTTCTGTGTGTTGCCTTTTCAGATATAGGATTCGTGTCCATTAATTCTTTCCCATAGAGACTGTCCAATTTGGCCAATATACCTGGCAGAGGGGCATTGCTGGCATTTGATGGCATAGATCACATTAGTGGATGTGCAGTTATACAAGCCCCTGATGTAGTGGCTGATGTGATTGGGTCCAGTGATGAAGTGGGCTATAGGTGATAAGTGGAATTCTGTTGTTTTCTCCTCTTGGCCTGTCTTGAAGTACTTCACGTCTGGGTACTCTTTTGCCTCTGTCAGTCTGTCTTTTCACTTCTCCGGGTGGATATTTCAGTTTTAAGAATGCTCTATATAGATCTTGTAGGTGTTTGTCTTTGTCTGTGGGATTGGAGGAAATCCGGTTATATTTTAAGGCTTGGCTGTAAACAGTAGATTGGGAAATGTGTCTTGGATGGAAGCTAGAAGCATGAAGGTAAGTGTAGCGGTCGATAGGTTTCTGGTATAAGGTGGTGGAAATGTGTCCTTCATGAAATTGTACTGTAGTGTTAAGGAAGTGGATCTCTCGTGTGGACTGATCCAGTGTGAGGTTGATGGTGGGATGGAAGTTGTTGAAATCCCTGTGAAATTTTTCAAGGGTCTCTTTCCCGTGGGTCCATATAATGAAGATGTCATCAATGTAGCATAAATAGAGTAAGGGTTCTAGAAGGCGAGAGCTGATGAAACGTTGTTCAAGGTCAGCCATAACCTCAGACTGGATCAGTCCACACAAAATCTTACACCCCTCCAATGCATTATCAACAATCTACAACCTATCCTGGAAAATGACCCCTCACTTTCACAGACCTTGGGGGAAAGGCCAATCTTGGCCTACAGACAATCCCCGAACCTCAAACAAATTCTTTCCAGTAACCACACAACACATTTCCATCATGCTCATCCAGGAACCCACACCTGCAATCAGCCCTGGTGCCAACTCTGTCCACATATCTACACAAGTGATTTCATCACTGGACCCAACCATATCAGCCACTACATCCTATTTTTTTTCTTTTTTCTTTTTTTCCTATCCCCACCCGCCACCCTCCCTTCCCTAATTTATTCTTGGATCTGGACTTTTAATATTCCAGTCACCTGAAGAAGTGGGTTGTGCCCACAAAAGCTCATGATACCCTCTACATGTTTTGTTAGTCTTTAAGGAGCTGCTAGATTATTCGTTGTTTCTTAAGTTTTACCATTCATTTTAAAAGTCTGTGCTTAAGTAAAGGCTACCTGGGCCGAAGTGGAGGTGCTGATTCAGTATTTAACTGAGTTGTTACACTGGAAAAATTTGCAATGGAAACTTGTCTGAGGAAGGATTAAATAAAAACTAGGTAAATACCTCAGTATTTAGCCTAATGTTAGCACAGAAACTGCATCAACATTTCTCTGGAGATATGCCTTCCATGCAAGAGGAGATGCTTCAGTTCCAGGGCCATTCAGTGCTGTGCATATATGTAAATATGCATTCTTTCTTATTTACATATATAGTTTTTATTGGCACATAGCAACATTCACAGTGTACACAGAAGCAGATAGTTGGTTGAGACTGATTTGTGCAGCTTCACTGATTCAAAACAGACCTAAATCTAAATACTGTGGCCATTCTGGGATTCCTCAAGTGGTGCAGGAGTATGACTAAGGCAAAGAGGAAGTGGCTTGGACACTACTGCATGCAGCTGATCCCCAGATGCTCAGATGGTCTATTGAGGCTGTTGGCAACTGGTATAATCTAATGGCCTCTCTGTCTTGTGCTGAGAACTGGGACACCCATCGCCAGCCACCCCTAATACTGGGGAGCTGGCTTAGTGCTACATTTAGTTCTCCCCTAGTATCATTTGATTGTATTGGATTGAATATTTCATCTCAAAACAAATACAATTGTTATATCCTATTTTGGGATATTACTAAATTAACATAAGAACGACCATACTGGGTCAGATGAAAGGTCCAGCTATCCCAGTATTCTGATTTCTGACAGTGGCCAGTATCAGATGCCCCAGAGGGAATGAAGGGAACAGCTAATTATCAAGTGATCCATTCCCTGTCACTCATTCCCAGCCTCTGGCAAACAGAGGCTAGGGACACCATCCTTGCTCATGAAGGCTAATTGTCATTGATGGACCTAGTCTCTTTTAATTTATTTAGGTTTTTTAAAAAACCCTGGTATAATCTTGGCCTTCACAACATCCTCTGGCAAGGAGTTCCACAGGTTAACTATGTGTCGTGTGAAGAAATGCTTCCTTTTGTTTGTATTTCCTTTGCATTTACCAACACTGTTTCTATGGGGAAATGCTTTTGGAGTTCCAATTGACTTACAAACGAAGTTTGGAACACACCCCATTTGCAAGATGGGGATTGCCTGTATTTAGAGAGAGATTATATGTTAAGTATTCAGATTTTAAAAGTATTTCTTAAAGCCAGATTTTACAAAACCTTAATTACATATTTAACTTTGTGAGTAGGTCCATTGAAGTCAATGGGCCCAAACACATGCTTATGTAACCCTTCTGCCAGGCCGAGTTAATAGGAGCAAGGGCCGGGTTCAGTATCTAGGGGTCTCCTCCCAACAAGGTAATACAACACCGGCTCGAGCCCCCACTCCGTGACCTGGGAAATCTTACATACACCTCTGGGCACCTCAAAGAGGCAATTCTTCCCCTCTCGCAAGCACAGAGCCTCAGTATAGCAGCAAATCTTTAATAACATGAGGTAACCAACATCAGCATTAAATTGGGAAAACACCACAACTTGGATTCATAGACCAAACATGAGCAAAGACCCACCCCCCAGCCACGAATAATCCAAAGTCCCAAAAGTCCAATACCCCAAGAGTCTCTTGAGTCCAGTAACCCAAAAATCACCCAAAGTCCAACACCCCAAAAGTCTCTGCCCTGGGTCAGTGCCGCCCCAGGGTTCAAAAGTTCACCCGGCAGGGTTTAACTGACCCAACCTGGAGGGGGTGGGGATTGATACACCTTACATGGTCCGCTGATGGCTCCGCCTCGCCGTAGGGTTCTGCTGCTGCTGTCAACGCGAGTCACTCCACCACACTCCACCTGTTGTCCAGTGAGCCGCCTCAGCTGTCCCACAAACTGTCCAGTCTCACCAGCTGGTTGCTCCTGCAGCTGCTCCACTGGCTGTCTGCTGCCGCTCCTACCGTCCGCAGGTCATTCCCGCCAGCCACTCTACTGGCTGCCTGCACCCGCCGGTTGTCCCTGCAAACTGATCTGCTGTCCGCCTGCACTTGCTGGTTGTCCCTGCAAGCTGCTCTGCTAGTAGCTCAGCAGCATAGCGCCACGCTCCCCTCAGCAACAGTGATTTCAGCTCTTCCGCAGCATAGCGCCAGGCTCCCCTCAGCAACAGTGATTTCAGCTCTTCCGCAGCATAGCGCCAGGCTCCCCTCAGCAACAGTGATTTCAGCTCTTCCGCAGCATAGTGCCAGGCTCCCCTCAGCAACAGTGATTTCAGCTCTTCATCAAGTTCAGCTCATAATAGAGACGCCTCAGTGCTAGTGCTCCAGTGGCCCACAGTGAAGTCAACTCAGCAGCTCACAACTAGACTCCTAATGGAATCCAAATTAGTTCTGATATTCCACAGTGGAGAGAGGAGGGGATGCAATCGGTGTTGTTTAGACCCTCAGACAGGGCCCCACCACCAGGTACAAAGACGTATCCCCAGCCTCTCTCAACTTGACTGGGTTTGGAACCCATCCCTCTTGTCTAGCGAGTGCTACTTAGTTTATGGCAAATCCCCCTGTCATAAACAGTTCCACCATTCCATTGTCCTTGATTCACATAATCAGGATAACAACACTTTTATCCCCCCTGACTCAATAACAGAGACTGGGGATCCCACAGTGGCCGGAGTGACCATTTGGGCTGCTGTGAGCACATACTAGGCGGGATGGGTGTGTCTATGCAAATTGGGTGTATCTATGCAAATGAGATCAGCCCCTGAAGTCTCTTTGCACCACTCACCACAGTTCACCACCAGATGTCAGGGTAGAGCTTATCCTGACCCAGCTTACACTTAAATATAAGCAAGTTCATAAGACTTTGCAGAATAGTCTGGTATAACTATATGCATAGATGTTTGGAATTGGTCCATGAAAGTTAGATGTAATCCACAACATGGCACCTCCAGTTATAAAGGACTTGATATATCACTGAGTTATCTTATCTGCTGAAGTTCTTTGCTGTCCACGCTATCACTAATATTCAATGGGAATTAGGAATACAAAACAAGCTACTCTTCTCACTCATTGTTTTATTACTAGAATCAAAGAACCTTGAAGGGCTGCAGCAAAGCCAAATAATTAGGTCAGTTTTGTTTTCAAAGCTTTGGAAAAACAAGTTGATTGAGCTCCTGGTGCCAGTATAGAAGAACTGGGGTACAAACCAATGAATGGAAAAGAAGTTAGAGGAAATTAGTTCAAAAGTAGTTGTTCTGGATACATTACATTACATTATCTCGAACAGGCACTGCTAACAGGGAGTTTGGAGAGGGAGTTCTCCAGGTAAAAGAGGAGTAAAAATGGGACCCTTGTGGTAAGTGGCTGTCTGGAGTGTGTGTTTTTGTGCGGGGGAGTTATTTGCTGTGTTCTGAGCTTGTGTTTGTCTGTTTGGTTGGTTTGTTTGTTTGCTTGAAGGAGCTTC
>JANRFK010001234.1:22497256-22514902 GCA_030068395.1 Apalone spinifera | reverse complement strand
GGGCTAGATGGACCTTTGGTCTGACCCGGTACGGCTGTTCTTATGTTATCTCAGTGAGATTTCAGTGAGTATTGAGCCTTACAACTGTCCCCTGTATAAAGTCATAATGTGCCATTGGCAATAACAAGATGGAGCACCTAAACTGAATGATTAAATATACTCAGTTCCTGATGTGGGATTTTGGTTTCTCTTACCTTATAATCAATTGACAGGAAATATGGGCATGGGTTAAAAAATGTGAGAAATGTCTAGGGTATTATCACAGTGGGACTTACATCATGCCTAAATTTCAGGAGCAAATTACAAGAATTTTAGTGTGAAATTCTGGTGCCACAGAAATTAGTATGAATTTGACATTTATTTTAATGAGGGCCAAGATTTTACTTTCATTTAAGTCTAGATCATATTCCCACTGAAGATAAAAGGCAAAACTCCCATTGACTTAAGGCAGGGAGGAGAAATCAGGGCTATCGCTTGTAATACATACGTATTAAATCTTGTTTCAAATAAAAGCTGCTTTTTAAAACAGCGAGCAAATAGAACAGTGAGTTGAAAAAGCAGTTCAGTGAGGCTGTGCAGCCTCTTCTGAATGTTTAAAAAAATTATTTTGAAATAGTGTAGCTTAGCAACAGATTGTTTCAAGGTAAAAAACCTAAAGAGTAGAATTTTCAGCTGTGAGCAGCATCGACCTAACCCTGCTCTCACTGTAGTCAATGTGAATAAAGCAGTCAGGATAGTGATGTCAGCAAATATTAAGAGCTAATCCAATGCTCACTAAAGTCAGCCCCATTGACTTCAGATGGCTTTGATGGCCCCTATTTTTATAATTTTCTACATGCGACAGAAGTGGCACTTTTAACTGTCCTATGGTGATGTAATAAAATGATTTTTTGTGCCTTCCTCACCATGTTAATACACAAGAAGATAAGAGATGTTCACCTGTCTCCTATTCTGTGGATTCCTTAAACTGTTTTGTATATATCGACTTCATATATGTTGTCTGTGTAAGTTGATCTTGTAATAAGACTGGTCCTCAGGAGAGGGGAGTTCAGTGCATTATTGCAGGCTTCCTGCATAACTATGGGAAAATCATTTAGGGTTAGGCCCTAATTTTGCAAATTACAAAGTTTGACCTGACTCCTGTGCTTGTGCAGAGCTCCAATGACAAGATCTGTTCATATGTTGTAACTTGCAGGATCAGGGCCTAAATCTTTCATGTGTCTGTTCCAAATCTATAAAATGGGTAGAATCTTTTCTTTATTGCTTCTTTTGTCTATCTTGTCTACTAGGCTGCATCTAGACTGGCATGATTTTCCGCAAATGCTTTTAACGGAAAAGTTTTTCCGTTAAAACCATTTGAGGAAAAGAGCGTCTAGCTTGGCACGGGTGCCTTTGCGCAAAAAGTGCCTTTGCACAAAAGCATCCGTGGCCAGTCTAGACGCAATTTTGCGCAAGAAATCCCCGATCGCCCTTTTCGCCATTGGGGCTTTTTTGCACAAAACAGTCCTCTCCTGTCTACACTGGCCCTCTTGCGCAAATACATTTGTGCAAGAGGGCTTATCCCTGAGCGGAGCATCATAGTATTTGCACAAGAACACTGATAATCTTACATTAGATCGTCAGTGTTCTTGCGTAAATTCAAGCAGCCAGTGTAGACAGCTGGCAAGTTTTTACGCAAAAGCAGCCACTTTTGTGCAAAAACTTGCCAGTCTATATGCACCCCTAGAGTGTAGGCTTTTGGGGTGGGAACTATCTCTTACACATGTTTGTCCAGCCCCTAACACAATAGTATTTTATAGAAATAATAAATAATAATTATCCATTTAAAAATAGGTTGCCTGCATTGATTTTTTTTCTAGCTCTGTGTATTTATTTGCTTACTTGCCAAGCAAAGGGAATTTGACTAGAGGTTTTGTCCTATATTCAGGTTTTAAGAGCTCAGGGTACGACCCAAACTATAATCCACTTAACAATATTTTAAGCAGTGTTTAGCAGGATGAAAGGAAAGAAATCAGTGATTCACTCAAGTTTTACTGCCTCCAGCTTTGTCTTCATAGAGATTTCACTGACCACTCTGCCTATTAAGTGATATGCTGTTCTAGCAGCTCAGAAGAAGCTGCCAGCTATTATTGCAGGAGCAAAAGCTCCATTTATAAGGTCTTACAGACAGTGGCTTTGCTGTTTTATAATGTCTTCACATGCCAACCTCTTCAAGTTTTCCTTGCTGCAAGATTGAACTGCTCTTTAAGATGATCTGTTTCAAAGCCATACATCCTTATGCTGTTGTGATATTCCCCTGGGTATAATCTGAACAACTGTGTCTTCTCAACCTCAAACCTGAGGTGCCTTTCATACTACTTTGCTGTGAGAACAAAGCAACAGTGGCCTGTTCATACGCAGCCATCAGCGTTTAAAATCACACCCAAATAAATATGAGTGCTTCTAAGCAGCCATTTTAAAAATTACATTGTAGAGTGATACCAGAAAAATGCCAGTCTCAGTCTTCTCCCCAGAACTGTCTTGTACTGCTCAGCTCTTTCCTTCTTTGCAGTATAAATCCATAGAAAGTTTGTCATTTCATTAATAGTAAATGATATGCACAAACCCTGTTATCTCAAATGGAGGTGCCAAGCACTTCAACACACTTGTGTAGATAAAACAAATAAAACAAGTGTATTAACTTCAGAAACATTGATTTTAAGTGATTACAAGTAGAGAGAGACAAAAATCAGAATTGGTTACAAAAATAAAAAGGTAAAATGC
This sequence comes from Apalone spinifera, assembly GCA_030068395.1. NCBI lineage: Eukaryota > Metazoa > Chordata > Testudines > Trionychidae > Apalone > Apalone spinifera. The sequence goes on along the minus strand of JANRFK010001234.1, from coordinate 22,512,139 downwards.
AGACTAATTCCTAACTTACCGAGCTAAATTAATTTAAAACAAAGGTTTTTTTCTCACCACCAGCTTTCACTGGCTAAACTCCTTCAGTCAGGATCCCTCCCCTGGTTCAGTGTTCCTTCAGGGATCAGTAACATGAGCAGGGAGAAAGAGAGAAGTTGTTTTGGGGGCTTGTCTTCTCATTTCTTATCATTTTCTTTTCCTTTAGAAAATTATCTCCAACTAGAGTTCAGGGAACCGCAAGTCTGTTTGTCAAGATGTAAGTATCTCACTCTAAACAGTCTTCCAGCCAAAGATGCTGGCTGTTGTGTCCATTTGCTTTTTGTCTTTTGATGAACTGATTTAGGCTGCTTTTCTAAAGCTGAAGCATGTCTCAACAATGTCTTACTGTGAAATCTTAACTTTACATGCATTGTTGCTACACACATTTTACCAGACAATAAAGTTCAGAGATTGAGTTTTCAAATGATACCTCAAAGGCATACTTTGACAAAAATGATCATAGTGTTGTAGTAGTGATGAATGTAGGGAACCAGTTTGTCACAACTGTTAACTCTTCAGTACACACAAATCTTTCATTGCAGCATATTTCACTTACCATAGCTGCCACTTGATTTGTCTTCTGTCAATGACTGATGGATGGGCACTTGATGGTAGTTACTTTTTAGAGATAAACAAGCACAATCCAAACCTCCTATATCTCCAGCCCAGAACTTAGAAGCATTTTGGATCTAAACTTTGAGCTGCAAATGTCTGTTACACTTTACATAAGTAGACTGAGGTGGGACTAGGAGTTTGTGCATTGTCTTTCCAACAGCCTCATGGACAAGCTACTGAACGTATATGTACAGAAAGGGATTTAGGGGTCATAGTGGACCACAAGCTAAATATGAGTCAACAATGTGACACTGTTGCAAAAAAGCAAACATCATTCTGGGATGTATTAGCAGTAGTCTTGTGAGCAAGACACAAGAAGTAATTTTTCCACTCTACTCTGTGCTGATTAGGCCTCAGTTGTGTCCATTTCTGGGCACCACATTTCAGGAGAAATGTGGAGAAATTGGATAAGGTCCAGATACGAGTGACAAAAATGATTAAAGGTTTAGAAAACACAACCAATGAGGGAAGACTGAAAGAACTGGGTTTGTTTAGCATGGAAAAGAGAAGACTGAGAGGGGTATGATAGCAGCTTTTCAAGTGCCTAAAAGGGTGTTACAAAAAAGAGGAGGGAGAAAAAATATTCTCCTTAACATTTGAGGATAGGACAAGAAGAAATAGGCTTAAATTGCAGCAAGGGAGGTTTGGGTTGGACGTGAGAAAAAAATGTCCCAACTGTCAGAGAGGTTAATAAACACTGGGACAAATTGCCTAGGAAGGTTGTGGAATCTTCATTGTTGAAGATATTTAAGAGCAGGTTAGATAAACCTCTGTCAGGGATGATCTTGATGGTGATTGATCCTGCCGTGAATGCAGGGGACTGGACTTACTGATCTTTCGAGGTCCCTTCCAGTTCTAGCATTGTATAATATTTCTGATGATTCTTTCTGCTTCATGTATGAGAATGTGTATGCTTGCAGGTCCCGGGAGCAGTGGTGGTTTGAGGAAGTGTAGCTCCATTACATCACTATATCAGGGAATGAAAGAGGATCCCTTGAGTAGTGGGAATATAGTCTTTATCTTTAGCACAAGTAGCCCTTTGCTACACTGGATCCCAAGTGATTGGGAGATTGTAGGAGAGGAACTCGCCTATTCAATCCCAAAGGAATGAATCACCCGCATGCTTCCCTCCAGTGGAATGGTCAAAGGGTGAAATCCTAGTCCTGTTGAAGTTTTGTCATTAACTTAAATGGAACCAAGATTTCACCCTAAGAGAAGAAACTCATCCCCATTTGACTCTTCCCACAGGACTTTCTACAGAAAGAGGCTATCTGTCCCACTCTATGAATTGCCAAGGGATGGCAGCACACAAAGAGGAAAACTGTTTCAGTATAATAAATTGATAAAATCCAAAAAAATCAGATAGTTTGAGTCACAATTACTAAGTTTCAGGGACAGGTCTCAGTTGCAATTCGTTAATGCTCCTGTTACAAGTAGATCAAGATGTTCCTCCCCTGTCTGTCTGTCCATGGGCACCCTTCCAAAACACAGGCCTAAACCCATACTACTTTGATTAAGATCCTGCAATTTACTCTTACTCTTAGGTTGGGTACCCCTCTCTATGACCTGTGTCCTCAGGTCCAGCTGGGTTTTGGCTCCTGTACATAGTTTGCTCCAGGAGCCAGCATGAAAGTTCAGTGATAGAGAACATCTTGTTCAAAACAAAGGATTATTTATCCATAGGAACACAGCACACAGAGAAGAAAGAAAAGTTAAAATAATGAAACGCCTATATGACTACTATCTTATCTAACCCTTAGCCTTTCCTTGCATGATGAAGTAAGCCCTTTTGTCTCAGGTATTCCCCGTGAGCTCCGTGAGACAGACTATACCCCTCGATCCAGCTTTTGCCTCGATTCCCTAATCGGTGTCTCTTTCCTGAGTTCTCAGGCAGTGCTTTATTCATTTCAAAAGCTCTTTGCTTGTCCCAGGACCCTGGAACCCAATCAGTTTTGTTTATGAACCTTTGCAGTTGGGTTGGAGGCAGACTTTCAGTGATGGATTCACTGAATAGTCCATCTGAGTGCAATTTATTTGATTATTCATTGACTGGTTCCTGGTAAAACTGGAGAGCTCCAGCTGGAATTAACCATATTTAACCAAAGATTCATTTAAAAAATACAGATATCTCCCATGTTCTTCACAGATCATCAACAATTCATTCAGTAAACTGCCAACAACAGCAATTTATTGAGTAAAGTGTTCGCATCTGGTAAATTCCATTTTATCGTCTATAGATTTCACTGTTCAGATTTCGATCGACCCTGCAGACACATAAGCAAATGAGTACCTTTATGCATGTCAGCATTGCCATTGAAGTCAAAGGAAGAGACTACTTGCATTTGTAAAGATACTTACAGTATTGCAGAAATTCTAACAGCTGTACACATGCAGGTTCATCTTGCACTGAGCACTGCTCTATATACAACAGTTGGTGCAGGAAGGAATTGACTTGCAAGAAAAACTTATGTTGGCGTCTTTTAACAACTGATGTGTCTGTGAAAGGGGACTGCACGGATTATATTAAATCAGTTTCTAAAGAAGCTTAGTTAAATTTCTGCAACTTTTACATGTGAACTAGCAGATTTACCCAGCATGAAGTAATGGGGTTTTGGGTTAGTTTGGAAAATAAGTATGTACATTTTCCTTTTAATTTAAATTGTTTTTTTCAAAAATGAAGGAAAAAAGAAGTTTATATTAATAAAGGAAGGAAAGTGAGTCAAACATTAGATAGGGCTTGTAGACAATATTTGCAGGTTTTTTTGGTCTTTTGCTAGAATAACGAGTGGGGAGTGAGGAAGGGCCTACGAGGGTTGCAGGGCTCAAGGCAGGGGATAGAAATTGCTAGAGCGAGGGCAGCGGGTGGAGGGACTGAGAGCACAGGCTTTTTTTTGTGGGGGGACAAGGGATGGGGTTCAGAAGTCTGGGCAGGGGGTTGGGTATGGGGGGGGGCTCAGCATAGGAGGTGGAGGATGCCAAAATTAGGGCAGTGGTGAGTGCTCAGGGTAGGAGGTGGAGGGTGTTGCAGTAAGGACAGGGAGGAGAGCTCAGGGTTCAGTAAGGGGGCCTCAGGATATGAGGTGGGAGGTACAGGACTCCACTCGCAAGTCAGCCCCAGGGAACACTGGTGGAAAGCCTGTGAGGCCCCATCCACATCTCCAGGCTGGCCCACCCCATCCCTGGGCCAGCACCGGGAAGAAGTCAGCAGCCAGAGTTTGTGGTTCCACCTCCCATCTCAGGCTGGACCTGAGCAACACCGGGTAAGTCTTCTAGTAATTTGTATAAGATAATTTGAGTCATGATCTTCATCAAAAAGCACCCTCTCCAGAAACTGGGTGCATCTCAACCTGGCCCATAATTACCCTCTCTGTGCGCAATATTATATAGGTTAGCCTGTTAGTCACAGTGGAAAGGATGGAGTGTGGGAGATAGGATAAAGGAAAAAGTTGGAGCAGCTCACTACACAGGGGCATTGAAAGCCCTCGAAAATTCAGCTGTAAAGAAGTTGAGAAGCAAAATGATGGGGTAAGGAAATCAATGAACTTGCAAATGTTAATGCTTAAAGCAAGAAAAGATGAAGCAAGGAGTCCTCCTCATCTCAAACAAAATGGTCAGTTGCATGGTGCTGAAAGGAAAGGCAGACCAGATAGAGCTGGTATGTGTTCTGCCTTCATAGATATTGAGAATTCAGGCATTTAAAACTGGTGTGTCATTTAAATCAAATGTATTAATGGGAGCTGGTCCTTGTCTGAGGTGCAGAGAGGTGAAGCAGGAAAGAAAATGACATAACCATGATCTGTTGAATGGTAGGTAGCATTGCCAACCCCAACCCCAGGATTGTCCTGGAGTCTCCAGGAGTCTTCAATTAAAGATTGTCATTTGATGAAATCTCCAGGAATACGTCCACCAAAAATTGGCAGCTCTACTGGTTGATCTCTGTCTTGCAATGAATAGTAGACAACATGTCTCCTGCTTTATGTAGTGCTGCCTACAGCTACACTCTCACAAAATGGATGCCATAAGAACCTAGGACAGGTGGGCCACTCCTAACTCAGTCAATGATGTGTTAGAAATATTGTTGTTATTATTTGAGTATTTGCATACAGGCTCATAAATGGGTGGACTACTTCTCAGAGAGATTCAAGAGGATCCCTGCTCTGAGATGCTAACAGTCTGGTTTAGAGATAGCAGTGGCGCTCAGCCTCTCCAGACTACTTTACCCATTTCAGGAGACTGATAGATCTTGCGTATCCCCAAGTTTCACCTTACTTTAAAACCACTTGCTTACAAAATCACACATAAAAATACAAAAGCATCCCAGCACACTAGTACTGAAAAATTGCTCACTCTCTCATTTTTACCACATAATTATAAATCAATTTGTATATAAATATTTTCCGTACATTTCAGTGTATCATACATATAGCAGTGTAAAGTCATTGTATGGAATTTTAATTTGTACTGACTTTACTGGTGCTTTTTATGTAGGCTGTTGTAAAAACTAGGCACATTTCTAGATGAGTTGATGTACGCCTGGAACACCCTTGCGTACCCTTATGGCCTGTTCTGTGAACACTTGCATATGTGACTTGATATACACTAATTAGCCCAATAGAATTTAATGGGAATATGCTCTTGTGGAAAGGTGGGTCTGTGTGTTTACAGATCTGAGCCATTAATCTGTGATTCATTTAGGCGTTAGGGATGTGATCTTCAAAAGTGCTCAGCATTGATCTAACTCTGTGCCCATTGAAGTCAGTGAGCACTTTAATATTGACTTCAATGGGAACAGAGTTAGGCTAGCGATGAGATTTTTGAAAATCTTATCCTGTGCATGTGGTTTAATACTGCAACAAAAGATAAAGATAAACATTGCTATTGTTCTCCAAAGGAAACACTTGAATAAAATTCAGTCAGCCATGAAAGTGGCTAAATGTTGAAAAACAAAATCCTCATTGACTAAATCATTCAACAAAAAAAGCAGTAAAATTCACCAAACAGTGTACTTGATGTATTCAACCAGTTCTACTGTGCATCATTATTTAGGAGAATTTGGAGATAAATTGTTTTCTAAGAGGGTACAAAGTGAAATAAAAAACATAGCTTGAATTAACTGAGCGCATTACCAGTGCAGTCATAAACGTCAGTAGCCAGCAATCAAGTCTGGATACAGCAGCCATGTCATCACATTCCTTTAAGCAGGGCAGTGCTACTTTTCCTATGGTGATAGGAGGGTGGACTAGGTGAGTCACAAGAGTGCTTCCCATCCAAACTACATAATCTCAAGAAAATGGAAGACTTTCTAACTACAAGTTGCTATGACTGTACTGTTGTACAGCAGCTCCTCACAAACATTGAGGAGCAGCATGTACTGTCAGTCCAAAGTGGAAAGTTAACTAAGGAGTGGTTTGACTGTGGGTCAGCAGTGACACACACAGCCTTCTTGAGTCTAGTTTAACAGTTCAAATAGCTTAGGCTTGGAATTTGTATGTAGAGAGGCCGAGCACATATGTACTAACTTGTCATTCCAGGTGATCCATGGAGATGATACTTTCCGACAGGGTAGCAGGAAAGCTTGGTATGTTTTGTGGCTGTCTGTGTTATATCTGCTCTGATGTTAAGATGTTTTGGGGACAAGACCAGGATTTTAAGCAGATTTTTAGACGGTCATGTTAAAATACGTTGAGAAGTCAGACGCGGAAAGAACCCTTTGAACAGGAATCCCACAGCACCTCTTCACAGGTCTAACTTCCTCATGGCTGTAAAAGTCTTTCCCAGTTATCAATAGTGTCAGATCAGTTACTTTTTAATAGTGTGTGCATTTGCCCTATGTCATGCAATTGGATGGACACACTGTTGAGCTGGTGGATCAATAGGGGTATCTTGGACAAGCATTGAAGATGGACAATGAGTTGGGCCGCGAGTTGAGCAGGAGGAGGAGGTCGGTCCGGATGGCATTTGGGAATCTGTGTAGTGTTTTTGTCGATCCCAAACTTTCCACCATTGTGAAAGCCCATCTCTTTAACACCAGTATCTTTCTAGTAATGCTGTATGGCTGCAAAACCTGGAACACGATGCTTACAGAAGAATTAAAGATCTAAATCACTCAAAGAGCAATGGAAAGATGCATGGTGGGTGTACATAGGCTACAGCATGTTACTATCGATGATCTGCTGCAAGAAGCGGTGTCAATGATATTAACAAAGTTATGTACAATCGGAAAAGGAGATGGGCTGGCCATTCAGCAAGACTGGGAGACAACAGATAGACAGTACGTATACTTCACTGGTATCCACGAGACGTAAAGAGAACAAGAGGAAGACCTTCAGCGTGTTGGGTCGGTCCCTTATGGAAGATTCATAGAAGGATATGGACGAGAACTGCACAAAACAGAACGGCATGGAAAAGTTGCGGTCTGCATCTGTGGTGAGACTATTCACATCGATGAAATCATGGACCTTCCAAGTATTCCAAGTAAGTGTGTTTGCCTACTGAACACTGACAGTGGGAATTAATGTAATGGCTGGATGAACAACCCAATCCAAAGAAGACTCCAGACCTAAAATTGGGAACTTCCCAACTGTTTAAGCAGCTTTCTAAACCCCTTTGCACTTATGGAGTAGCATAGAGGGCATGGAATGAGACTGAGCTTTGGTCATTGGCATTTATGGTTTTTATTTTACCTGGTTTTGAGGTTCTCTGCTAGTTCTTTTGTTTCTGTATGTGTGGTGTTGAGGAGCGACACATTTTTCATTGCTGTTCCTTAGTCTTCTCTTTTCCAAACTGAAAAGTCCCAGCCTACTGATCTCTCCTCATATGGAAGCTGTCCCATCTCTGTAATTATTTTTGTTACCCTTCTCTGTACCTTTTATGAGTCCAATATGTCTTTTTTGAGAAGAGGCAAGCAGATCTGCATGTGGTATTTAAGATGTGGGCATACCATGAACTTATATAGACACATGATGATATTTTCTGTCTTATCTATTCCTTTCCTAATTATTCCTAAAAGTTACTCATGACCACTCTAACATGAATGGTTGGATCTATTTCCTCTGACTGACAACACTTCCAAATAATACTCAACACTAATACATTAGTATTTCCTCCTGTAGCACCTATTTTTTTCCTCGTCTGGTTTTCCCCTTGGGCATAGAATCAGGTCCAAACTTGACCAGTTCATTAGGTTTGCATTGATTGATTTCAGTCACATGCTGTAATGGTGACATTTATGTCACCATTACGAAATGAGCATATTAGAAAATGTTACTAATGACTAAAACACTTATTCCCTGGCTTGCCTTTCTGCTTCAGTAACATGTCTTCCATCATCTTAAACATCCATCCTTTGTTAACTCATGGGTTTGACACACACTAGCTATGAGGCTTTTAAGGGAGCTCCCACAGGTCTTGTAATAATACTTGATGAACTTGAGTCTGCAATGCACTCTAATCACAGTTACTTGAATGGATTAAATGATAAACCTTCCAGACCACAAGACTGTCTCATTCCTAAAACCACAGCAAGAAGAATAACTCCAGGCTCATCGTGAGAAAATTTAATTCATGTGGCAACATATAGAAAAATTTCATTGAGTAATGATGGTTCCATCTATTCAAGATTATGGAAATAACATCTGAAATAAGGAGCTGTTGTGTATTATAGTGTCCTCTTCAAAAATAATAGCCTAGAAATAATGGCTGTCAGCCAGCTACTTATATCACTATCAGAAATTAAAGCAAACCGACAGTCTTACAGCGCACATGAGCTTAACTTTTTCAGTGCCATAAATGTATTTTAAAGCTTTGTTTAGGAAAAAAAAGAGAGAAGTAGGCTAGGGGGCCATGCTTTTTCTCAGGATTGTTGTATTAAATAAGATGAACTCTCAAAATCAGCATTAGATGAGGACTTGGGATACAATGTGGCAGGTAGCAGTGTAATTAGAGCAGCAGACTGGGTTCTGTGAGAGCAACTACGAAAAAACAATACCTTGCTAGGAACCAAAAATAATCTCTTGGAAAACAAACCTCAGTATAGAGAAATTTGAGTGAGCTCATTTGTAATCAGTTTCTGTTGCATTAGCTATTTAAAAATTACAGAGACTACAGCTGTTTAGCATAACCACTTTTCCAAACTGGAATAGTTCTGTGCCTTAACAACAACAAAGGGAGGAGAGGAAGAAATTTCAGAACTCTGGGGCTAGTCCACCTCATTTCGAGGTATCATCTCATGTGTTCTATCTTTTTACTTTTAGAGTCACTCAAGTACTTTCTCGGGCTGTATACTCAGAATTATGCAAGTTCTGCTTGCTAAGATGCTTTGACTCAGCCTTTTTGCTAAATTACTTGCATTGCTCTGTTCTGCACACATACTTTGAGTTGTTTTTTATTAGGAACTTAACACAACTCTTTGTATTCCAGGCAAAGCAGGTAAAATGGCTGCCATTTTTGACTGTCACTATATTCTTGCCCTTCTCTTGTTCTTTAGATATAACGAAGAAAATAAACCTGGTGACAATGTTGCAGAAACAGAAGTCAAATGATCTGGTTCATGTGCCAAAGAAGGAAAAAAAGAGGCCACAGCACTGCTGCTGTGTGTCTGGGTGAAGTGCTGCTTTCTGTGGCGTTTCCAGCTTAATACACATAAATTACATCAGTCACTGGTGATGTAATTACACCTCCAAGACACTGTCATGCTTTGGAGAACTCCACACCTGAATTTTCCCCAGAGCATCATGTATATAGTTCAATAGGAAAACTGAATTTTCTTGCCATTTAATCCTTTCCAGAGGTCTGTAGAGCAGAAGAAGTGTCCATGTAGCGACCAATTAGTGCAGGTTGGAAAAGACCCTGGACAACAGCAACTGCAGTAGTAGCCTTTGCAGAATGCTATTGAGATAACCTATAGTCACAACCATCTCCTCTAGCTGTTAGGGTAGGATAGCTCAGAGAGAGATTATTAGGGGAAGGGAGGATTCATCAGCAGATCACGCTGGGTTTGGGTGGTGTGATGGATGTAGCTTGGGAACCTCTATCACTGCTCTCATTGGATGCTTCTACACAGCAGGACTTAACTTGAAATAAGCTATGCAAATTGAGCTATGTCAATTGCGTATCTTATTTCGAAAGAGCTTATTTCAATATAGGGAATGTCTACAGAACAGTTGTGTCTAAATAGAGCTCTCTTCCTCCGACTTCCCTTACTCCTCATACAATGAATGCTACAGGTGTCAGAGTAAGCAGTCCTCCAGCTTGACAGTATTTTGACACTATTTCAAAATAACTGCCAGCTGTGTAGACAGGGACTAAGTTATTTCAGAATAGCACTAGTTATTTCGGAATAGTGTTGCAGATGTATGCATTTAGATAAACACAACCATTTTTCAACTTGCACCTTTGCTTCAGACTGGCTTCTTGTGTAAGAAACCAAGAGAGTGAAAAGGAGCTGATGTACAGCAAACCACTCTGAGAAATTTACTTGACTTCCTTGAAATTTTAGAGGAAGTTAGTTTAGTAAGCCTTTAATGTGCCTGTAAATAATGGGATGAGCTGACTTATGGCTGGGATATGTGTGTTTACATATGTAGGGTTAATATGCCATATAGCTCTTTGATACATGTGATGTGTGCAAATTGTAATCTGTAAAAGTGGTCACTTTCAAATTAATTCATGTTAAGGATCAGTATGTGATGTGATATATGACTTCATAAGTCTAATATTCAAAATAATGCTATTTATAGATATATTGTTAGGTTAAACATTTTTGTTCCACATGGGAAACATAGGAAGGGAGTAGCCCTCAGTGTCATTCTTTGCTTAACTGTCCTTGAATCTGGTTCAAGAATGTATTTCAATAGGAGTTGATTTAGAATATGGATTGTTATTCAAATATCTAAACCCAAATTAAAATACAAATAGAGACATGTGTGAGGAGTACTCAGTCACTGTTCATAGAGTTACAAATCTAAATATATTGCAAACTGAAGAGAATGCAGTGCTTTGATTTAAAAAAAAAGATTTAATGTACAAGGCTAGCAAGTTAAGATACTGAATCAGCCCTATGTTAATATAATCAATTCCCGTTATTATGGAACAGTCTTGAATGAAATAGTCCTGAAATTCAGGTATAGTCCTTTTATGCTGTTTTTACACCATTGGCAGGCTTTCAAAAAGAAAAAGAAGTTGCAGGCATATCCAAGCTGAATGGACTTAGAATTTGGAATAGCTATAAGTAGAGACAGATGTATACAGGAGCATTCCTAATGAGGAACTAACTGTCCAGATATTTAACAAATCACAAGAAGTGTGTGTGTGAAAAATCTGTACACTTTCCAACTATTTGTGGATAATCTGAAATACCTGCTTTTAGCAAAATAGATGCTTTTATTTTTTATTGGACACTTACTGGCTAAATTGATAGCAATATATCCAAAGGAAAATATTTCATTCCCTTTATATCTGATATAAATTGGAAAGTGGAAACAGAACTGGAAAATATTTGTAAAGGAGCAGATATGCAGTCCAGTGAGCAGCTGAATTATTTGGAGTATATTTTGGCACCTCTCAAAGACTTTACCATCTTGTCTTGAATACTCTGTCTCCTCATTATCAGACAAGATTTTGAATCGGATGTGTATTGTTGTTTGCTGTGTCTTAAGAAATGCCTGTTTGGCAGGGCTCTGTGTGATACCAGCAAGAGGAAGTCTGAAAAACACCAAAAGAATGAAAGAATGGGAAGTCAGACACTGAGGAGTTGCTCTATCTAAGCAGTTCAAGCTGCCAATAGTGCAAGCCTGTCAATGCTGAAAGCTGGATTGGAGTAATGGACAGAGAGCTGGAGGGCATAGATAAAATACTAGGAAGTTTCAAAGTTCATGAGTGGCCTTCCACAACAAAATACCTCCCAAAAAATCATGTGAGGTGGAAAGTGGATTAAGAGTTATAACTGGTTAACTCTGAAGACCTTAAAATGGTCTGGTAGCACTTTATAAACTACCAGACCATTTGTTGTTTTTTTCTGTACAGACTAACTCAGCTGCCCCCTGAAGCTTTTGAAGTCTTTATTAGCTTCAGAAACTGCCACAAATTATGAATCCTGCCTAACCCCATGATAGAGCAGGGGCAAAGGAGAACATTGAAGCTAACATCTTGTTCCATCCAATCCATTACTACCTTTATATGTCATTATCTTTATCATAGCTCTCGCTCCTTTGAGCTGTCAAACCACCGGCAAGCTTCTTGATGCAGCCCCATATTCCACCCTCTGAATCTCCCATGCACTCTTGTAAAAAGCACAAATCTCAAGAGACAGAAAGACCCTGACAAATCTTACATTCATGGAAGTTGGAGAAATTCTTTTCCAGTAATTTCTATCATGAGTGAATGAAAATAAGTTTTATAACAGAAGCTGGGTTGCAGACTTAACCATAGTTTTTGTTTCTGAGAAAGCTATAATACTGTATTATATTTACATATTATGGACTCTTCATAATCAAATGTTCTATGACTAAGATAAAACACTGGTGTTGGGCACTAAAGGTTTGAACAAAAAGCTCATGTCTATCTATATACTTTAGAAATGTGCATCCGTCTGCCTGTCTGTCTGAGTCCATTTGTTCAAGAACTCCTCCTAAACGGTAAGACTAGGACCACCAAATTTGGGATGCAGCTGCCTCTTATCACAACTTAAAGCAAGGTCAGGGTTGGGTTGTGCCAAGACAATGGAATGTGCCTGGAACGCGATGGTTATGCTGCAGAATGACCACAGAGGGGGGTCCCTGGGGCTGGACTTACTTGTGTACCCGGGTCTGCATGTGCCCGGGTCAGTCCCGCTTCCCGCCGGCCGATTCGCCCCCCTCCACCCCAGCTTTTCCTCCCAATCTCCCTTGACCAGCCCCGCTGCCCCCGTCCAGCCCTGCTTCTGGTGGCCGGTTCTCCTGTCCTCCTCCTCCCAATCTCCTCCAGCCAGCGCCCCCAGCCAGCCCTGCTTCCGTCCTCCTCCCTCCCCCGATCTCCGCCGGACAGCCCCGCTGCCTCGAACCTTGCTTCCCAGTGGCCGGTTCCCCCCCCCCCCCACACACACACTCCTCCTCCCAGCCCACCCCACCCCGCTCTCCTCCCGGCAGCCATGCTGAGGCTTGGTATTTTGTACCGGCCGCGCCCATAGTTTGGGAAACACTGTTCTGTGCCCTCTTGGGATAAGAATGTTGATATATTTTTCTCAGGAAAAAAGGGAGTAACTATGGAGGCACAGTACTGAGATTTGATTTAGGTACCAGTCTTCCCACATTGTGGTTTATTTTTAGCCATGCCAAAGAGAATTGGCTCGTTGCAAGTGAACACAATGAAGACGAGATTTGTGTCTGGAAAGATAGCGGGTGGGTATATCCAAGTCTTTTTGGAAAATTAAGTCCTGGCCTGAACATATACTTGTTTTGTTTCCTCAGAGACCGCCAAGAGTATGATCATTCCACGAGTTTCAAATAACAAGAGAATCTGGGACTGATTCATTGTTTCCCATTTCATTAGCTCAGGACAGGATGCGAAGCTCATTAACACATTTTGGGAGTCTTTATGTACCATACAATTACTTGCACAAGTCTGTAAGCTTTCATATTTAATTTCCCCCTGAATTGTTGTTTATAACATCTAAACTCCCCACCCATTAGCATGAAATTTGACTTGATGCAGCCAGCTACATTCTCTCTATCAGCCTCCCTCCCTTGCCTCTGCAAGCATGACTGGGTCTGTGTCTGATCAGGGATGTGGCAATATTAGCAAATTGGTGTAATAGTTCTTTGAGAATGCAGCTTCTTGTGTTACTCAAAAGCATATCCTCCTCCTGTTCTTGGGGGGTTGAGAGGGTTGTCTGTTGTCAACCAACACATCGCCTCTTCTATGTCAGGAATATGACTTCTGATCAAAAAGGCAAGAATCAGCCAAGCGGTGGATGGTTTAGTTGCTAAGTAACAACAAAAAGAGCCAAGTTCTGCTCTCAATTACACCATATAATTCTGGAGCAGCTACGAAAGCTAATGAACCAGATCTTCAGTTGGCATAGCTCTATTATTTTAATGGAGCTATAGTGATTTACTCCAGCTGAGGCTCTGGCACAGGGGAGATAAACTACATTTACACCCATGTAGCTTTGAGGAAATTTCGATCCTATTTTGTCACAAATAAAGGTGTATATATGCAATTCAATATCTGCTGTAAGGCTAATGGCTACCTCAGAAGTTTAATCAAATGATATGTGATAGGTCTAGTATTTTACAACTGTCTAGGATGCAAGCTGGGTGAGGTAATGTCTTTCATTGGACTGACTTCTGTTGGTGAGAGAGACAAGGTTTCCAGCCACTCCCAGAGTTGCAGCAACATGCAAGGTGGAATGGACTGTTTAACATAAATAGTTAGCACATATTGTAAGGGACCATTCAAAGCAGAGTGGGCTATTAACACCTCTGCAGTCATCAGACAAAAAGAGGGGATTAGTGGGCTACAGATGGTTGTAATAAACCATGAATCCAGTGTGCCGTTAAGTCCCTAGTATTAAAGCTCTGTCTTACATGCCGCAGCAGTGCCGCTGTAAGGAACACAGTGTAGTCCCTCTTTGTCGGCAGGAGAGGGCTCCCCTGCAGACCAGATAAAACCACCCATAATGAGTGGTGGTAGGTTTGTCAGTGGGAGAGCATCTCCTACCAATCAAGCGCTGTCTACACCAGCACTATTCATTGGTAAAGCTTTTGCCAGTCAGAAGTGTGGGTTTTCTCATATCCCTGAGCAACAAAAGTTTTACCAGTGAAAGTGCAAAGTGGACAGAGCATTAAAGTCTAGCACAGGGGTTGGCAACCTATGGCACATGTGCTATAAGTGGCACACAAGCCGATTTTCTGTGGTACTCAGAGTCCGCAGTGGGAGCTAAGCCCCTCCACCGGAGCTCCAGGCTTGAAACACCAGCTCCGGCTTCTGGTCACATGGGGAGGAGGTGAAGAAAGCCCTTACTCGCATCCCCTCTAGTGTCCCCAAGACTCCCCATCTCCCTCCACCAGCCAGCACAGGGACCCTGCGCAGACCCAGGACAGCCCCTACCCCCCGAAGCAGGATTGAGGCCCCACCCCCACATGCACTCTGCTACAGTTCCACCTGTCCTGGCCTTACCTACATGCTAGGGAGCTAGGGGAGAAGCAATGGGGTGGGAGGAGTCCACCACTGGTGCCTCCAAGAGCCACCCTG
>JANRFK010001234.1:22484577-22497156 GCA_030068395.1 Apalone spinifera | reverse complement strand
GGGGGGGGCTGGGCGAAAAGGAAGCAATGGGGTGGGGGAGTCTGACCCTGGTGCTCCCGAGAGCCACCCCAGCTCTCTGCCCACTTCCACTGGGCAGCACAGGGACCCCACACAGAGCCGGGGAAGGGTGTGGGAAGTGTGAGACAGGACGGGGGAAGCAGGGGCCAGGATGAGGAGGTAATGGGGGAATTGGGGACTGGGGTATGATGGGGTCAGGCTCAGAGGGTTGACGGATTTTGAAGTAGTTTTTTTTGCTTCTCCCTTGCGTAGTCCCCAACTGATAGTTCCCCACCCCTTCCATAAATTAAGAAAACATTGAAACCTTTTGTGTTGGATGTAAATGAATATTTTACTTTATTTGAAATGAAGTTCGATAAACTAACATTTAAAAGTTAAAACGCTTAATCTGTTTCATAATTTAAATTAAACCATTCTCCCCAGCTGCAGCACTCACAAAAAGGCTCAGGCATATTTATGTAATTAACAGTGAGTTTCCATTAGCAATTGGTGGTCCGCGGAAAGGTTTGCATTGAGCCAGGTGGTCCAAGCACCAAAAAGTTTGAGAACCACAGTGCTAGACGGTGAGTGTTGTCCGGCTGCAGCGCCAGGACTGGTCAGTGGCGGGGGCAGCTGAGGGGAGAAGGAGAGAAGAAAACATGTGGGGGATCTCCTTGCCCCAAAGCCACATCAGCCCCAGGGTTCCTGGGTCCCTGGCAGGAAGGCAAGGGCACCATGGACTGTGACCCTACCTCTAGCAGGGCTGGACGCCCCTCTGCCCCCATCTCGCTCATTTCCCTGAACCCCCACAAGCCACCCTGACCCCAGCCCGTGCTGGCGATCCAGCATCGCGCCCCCTGCAAGATTGGAGCCAGCGCCAGCTTTCTGTGAGTGGATGGGGTATCCCTGAGGCTCTGCACCACAACTGACTTTTGCAGAAGCACATGTGCGCTGCTCTTCCCCTCCCAACAGGAAAAGCCAGAGCGGAGCCCAGGGCAGGAGACCAAGCAGGTGCGCAGTGGAGAGAGAGCCTCTTCCTCTTCCAGGAGAGCGGTGCGGCCCAGGGCAGGAGAGTTAAATCTTGGCACGCCACTTTGGAAAGGCTGCCGAGCCCTCGTGTAGCAGAAGACTGAATTTAAACTCCCAGCCTTGTCTTTTGAAAGTGTTGAGCAGGTTTCCTTTGAAGATGAGGATTGACAGGTCACACATTGAATGAGGACTTCGCGAAAAGTGTTCACCCCGGGTGATGTGTTTTTTGTTTCTTATTTTTCTGTGTGAGTTTGAGAGCGTAGTGATTGTCTGATTTCACACCCCAATTGTTGGGGCATGTAGTGCACTGGATGGGGTACATCACTGTGATGGGGTCCCCAGGTGCGACCGGGACTGTGGAACTGCTGAGCCCTCGGTACCACCAGTTTGGGGTATCCCCTCTCACTCTGATGCTATTGTCAAGCTACAATCCTCTGACAGGCACTGCACTGACACAGATATGCACAAGTAGGGGGACACTCAACTGTGTTACATGAATGATCTCCCGGTTAATTCCCACCCCCTCCCCAAACACATACACAGCTCCCCAATTTTGCACTCCAGAACTGTGCCATCTTGCACTGGAGAGAAGTGTGACCACGTCATTAAGTTTTCCACTCCCTCACTGTGGAGAGGACACACACTAGCCATTGAACACTAAATTGAGATTCCCAAAGAAAACAGTATACATGCAGCTGGGAGGTTACAAGTCAGGTTTCATACTTTTTTTTTTTCTTAAAACCCTAGCCCGGAGATGTATTTATCATAAAATGAGAATAAGTGTATTAGCTAGGATCGCGATTTAAGCGGTGCTTAATTTGTAATGAAAGAAGTGCCAGGACTAGAGCAATTTTTTTTTAAACTTTCATAACTGCTATGACAAACATGGCACAGGAGCTGGGGCTATGAACTACCAAGCCTAGAGGTGGTGAGGCCTGGCACAAATTAAGCACTAGGTTTAAGTGAGGATAATGGAAATAGGCACAAAGAAAAGTATAATACATTTTCTACAGACTAAATCTTAACCGACTACAAAGCTCTTTTCTCACCTGCTGCCTTTCTGCGGAACTTGCTGGTTTTCAGGCAAACCAACATTCAAATGATGAAAACCTCCTCCTCCAAGAGTGTTCTTCAGTGGATTAAATAACAGGATGTTGTCCTTGCATCTTCTATTATAGTTCAGTAAACCTTTGTAATGTGTTCCAGTTCATTGTTCTCCAAAGTGCTGGCATCACGTCGCCCTCTCATTACCATGTTAACTTGTTTTCCTTGTTACTTCACCTGTAAATGTAGCTCCCAGCATGTTAGTGCTTAATTTAAATATTGCAGAGTGATAACTGCTTTTACTCTAGTCTGGACGAAATATGTTTCTCATTTGGACACGGATTTGAAAGCTCTGTCTCAATAGAAAATATGTAATTCCTCATGTAGTGTTAATGTATGCATTTCACTGTGATATTAATGACCAGTGCATGTCACCAGCTTTCATGTATGTCACATACCTTGCGAGACACTTGCAGGATAAATGTTTACAGTGCGAGATATAGTGAGTTTGTCAGGCCTGTTAGGAGTTGCTGGCATGGAGCTGTGAACCCTTTACCAGTTTTCACCGATGTGTATCAGAGAGCTCCACGAGGGTCTCTCTTTAAAAGTGTGGTGGGAAAGGAGAACACACCGTTTCCCAAATAAATCTCTGCAAAGTAAATGAGGGTGCCTTTGACTCTTGCTCATTAGAAAGCCTGTTAGAGAATTGTATTTTTAAGGATATATTCTCTTCACAAGGTGCAGTGAATTTCGATTAGAAATCACTACACAGTAGAACAAGACTATACCTCTTGGTACTATGAGTCAGACTCCAGATGCAATGCTTAGAAATCTTCAAAAATGTTTTGAAATCTTCAAAAATGTTTAGAGAAAACCAGAAGGCTCTTTTTAGCCCATCTGTGACCAGCCCTTTCAGTAGTGATTGGCCGAGAAGCATCTGAATAGTGCTGCACTGAGTACAGAATGGGAGTTAGCCAATTTAAGATTCTCACAGGCCCCTCCTGCGTATGGAATGTGGCTGTAAGTGACCTGCCATTTCATATCAAATTGCAGAGTATGATTTGCTCAGACCGCATTTCTTAATTAGATTTTCTCATGCTGGGACATAACCTTGGGGTAAGGAAGGGGTATTCCGGGTGCAGGATTTATTCCCTTCTCTTAGGAGATTGCAAAAGACCAGCAGCAATTACCTGTGTGCCAGGCCACCTGATGTTCACTGTTGATTCTGAGTCATGTCTGACCATGGGATGGGATTCTAGGGGTTTCCTGTCTTAATATATTACCATTTATTGGGTTGCTGTCTCTATTAAATCAGTTTGCTCTGTATTTTTATTCCTTGCTATAAAATGTCCTCTGTTTGGACTGTCACTATTAATAAATATCTCATTTAAAAATATCCCAAAACAGTTACAAAAAAACCCGGGTCTGATATATACCATAGTCTAAAGTAAGATCTGCCTCTCTTTAGAACCTTTCCTGACCTCTGGGCTGAAGAAGAACAAAATAAAGTATTAACAAAAACACAGTTGACTGCCAAAGGAAAGGAGTTCCTGTAAGGATTTAAACAATAAGTCTCCTCTGTACCAAACTCCCAGAGGGAATAGGCTCTGTTTCCTCCTGGTCTTTATCAAAGTCCCCAAAATAAGCAGGAATGGGCAGTGACTTTGCACACTCACTGTACACCTTTTCCACTTACTAATTAGGGCCTGCCTCACAGAGAGAGAACACACCCTGCCTGGCTCTGCAAGGGAATGCCAATGCGACAGACTTACAAGCATGAAGCTGTTTGGGGCTGCTCTCTTCTCTCTAGCTGTGTTCAGAATCTGCATCACAAATGGTAAGATTGCACTGGTTGTCTGTCACTCCTTTGAATTTCTTGGTAAGCAGTTGAGTGTGCTTGTGCGCAGTTGAGTGTGCTTGGGCACAGTTATCTCCTTGTAGTTTGCAGCTAGTGAAGGCTTCATCTTGCTGTCCGATAGCAACCCAGTGGTTCGTTTCCACATGTACAGGCTGAGTAATCTGCATTTGGAGGAAGAGGCACTGCAAGGAGGCTGTTGGCTTTTAATCAGATGAAATGTCTGTAGTGAAAATAGGAGACTGACCAGTCGGGTTTCTGTGGCATATTTCTATCCAGCTGCCATGAGCCTCCCAAAGCTGAGGCATTAAAAGCTTCCAGCCAGAGGGAAAAGACTAATTTTTTTTCTCTTCTCCTTTGAAAAATATATTTTGGGGTGCTTTTAGAAGGCATTGAAATGTTTGTCACTAGATTTGAAAATACCATTTAACAGTAGACTCGGTGTGTCCTTATTGGAATTACACTAATGATGAATTTGGCGAAGCCTGCTTATCAGAAGCCACTTTATGTTGACCACAAATACATGTAGGCTTGTAGCAATGCTCCACAATGCACAGGGCAGGAGTGTCTGAGTTCTGCAATGTGAAAAAGTGACTCTCACCTTCGAAGAACTAGAGGACACCAAATGAAATTAATGGGTAGCAGGTTTAAAACTAATAAAAGAAAGTTCTTCTTCACACAGCGTGTAGTCAACCTGTGGAACTCCTTGCCAGAGGAGGCTGTGAAGGCTAGGACTATAATAGAGTTTAAAGAGAAGCTAGATAATTTCATGGAGGTTAGGTCCATAAAAGGCTATTAGCCAGGGGATGAAATGGTGTCCTTGGCCTCTGTATGTCAGAGGCTGGAGAGGGATGGCAGGAGACAGATCACTTGATCATTGTCTTCTGTCCACCCCCTCTAGGGCACCTGGTGCTGGCCACTGTCGGCAGACAGGATACTGGGCTAGATGGACCTTTGGTCTGACCCGGTATGGCCGTTCTTATGTTCTTATGTTATGTTCTAAATATTTGATGGTGTTATTACAGGTTGAACCTCCCAAATCTAGGACACTCTGGTCCAACATCTGTGGTCCGGCAAGTTGCTGGACCAAAGAGCCCCAGAGGTGGAAGAGGGAGCCAGCTGGGAGAATGTGGGGGCTGGGGAGCCTGGGCCAGGTAGCAGCTGGAGAGCCTCAGCCCCAGCTGGGGAACCCCCATGTCAGTGGGGATATCCCCTCCCATGTCAACTGGGCCAAAAAGTACCTGGGAATACCCATCCTTGCCAGAGAACCCTGGGCTTCAGAGAATCCACGTGGCGGCTGGGGAGCCTTGGCTGGGGAACCCCTGGCAGCAGCAGGGCAGGCAGTAGCCAGAGAGCCTCGAGCAGAGGAACTCCAGGGAACCTCCAGCAGCAGCAGGTCTGGCAAGCAGGGAGCCCCAGGGAGAGGAGCCCAGGAGCGGGGCAGCCAGCAGGAGGCCGCCGACCTTTTCTGGTCCAGCAAACTCCCTAGTTTAGGACTGCTCAGATCCTGAGGGCGCTGGACCAGGGAGTTCCAACCATTATGGGTATGTCTAGACTACATGCCTCTGCTGACAGAGGCATGTAAAATAGACTACCCAACTTAGTCAATGAAGCGGGGATTTAAATAAACCCTGCTTCATTAAAAGAAAAATGGCCGCCGCACTGTGCCGGCTCAGCTGATTGTCGGCACAGCGCGGCGGCCATTTTTATTTTAATGAAGCAGGGTTTATTTAAATCCCCGCTTCTTTGACTGTCAGGTAGTCTATTTTACATGCCTCTGTCGGCAGAGGCAGGTAGTCTAGACATACCCTATGTGACATGATGACCATTAACCTGCTGTTTCCAATGTATTTCTGATTAAAAGTTTGTGTACATGCAAAGCAGAAAAAACATCTTTATAAGAGGAGGAAAGCAGCTATAACTAAAAGGACTATCTCATCAGTGTCAAGGATTAATTTGAAACCAAAGCTGATTTTCTCTGTCTGTTGGTCCATTATGTAGAAGATCTGTAGTCCTAGCTTTTACCGAAGTCATTAGAGCATTGAGCTTTCAGTGGCTGGCTACTAACCAATGAACAGAAAATCTGTTATTAAAGGATTAAGTAATTGCAGGCACTGACCCGTCAAACTTTTACTTGGGTTTCGTGTTAGAAACAGAAGCCCAAATAAACAAGTGTGTCTTGTGTACTGCAACCTGTGCTGCTATTCAGGCTCCCAGCTGTTAAAAATACGATGGAGATTGACAAGCAATGTTGTTGCTACAGGAAAATTTGCTTTTCAAACCATACCAGGTCAGTATGAACTCTGAAAATACGTGTTTGGGCTGCTATTTTATGTTCTGTCTGCTAGGGTTAGAATGAGTAGCCTTCCTGCCATTGTTAAATCTTGAATTCATTATGTTACTTTTGAAAAGCAAGGTGGAATAAGTTCAGTAGGAGCTGGCTCAACAGAGCCGTTCCTAAAAGCTTATTAGACAGCAACATGCTCAGGTTAAAGGGGGTGCACAGGAGAGCTACGATTTCTGTAGAATGCTTTTCCTAACGCCTCTCCTGCTGCTGAATAGGAATGATTGGGTATTGTAGTAGCAAGGCAGAGCTCATCATGCTCAATTAGCAAATATCATCAAATAATGGACATTTGCTTTTAACTATTTTATTCTGTTTACAAGAACCTTGAAACTCAAGGCAGACATTATGCTGAAATTCCATTGGTAAGATAATAAGAAAAAAAATGAAGATTATGGGTGGAAAAATACAAGTAGTATGTCTCCATTTCTACCATACAAATGAGTGGAGCTGAAAAACTTTGTAAATTGATAATCTGTGGAGGACAGAAAAGAATCCACTCATGCATCTTATGTTTGACACAATCTTATTTAAAGGGACACTGTCAACTTGAAATCTGGACAGTTTAAAAAAAACAAAAACAAGATAAGTAAATTCAGGTACTACACTTGCTACTGAATCCCCCTGCTAGTTTCTTGTTTTATAACCCCAGGTTTCTGTTTTTAAAAAATATTTTTCTCTCCTGTTGCCGTGTGAAAGACCCGCCCAGAGAAAATTGTCTATATGGGGAGAGTGAAACTGTTGTACACACAAAGTTCTGTCAAATACTCCAAGTGAACAAACTGAGAAAACTGAGGGTTATTTTTCCTTTAATTTCATTTGATTACAGTATCTTAGGTGTTCCTTGTAAAAAGTGTCAGTAGCTGTGATTTATGTTGACAGTGTCTCCAAGTAAAATGCCTTTTTTTTAAGTGAGGTGACATATGTTCATTACTTTCCCAGCTGAGGGGGGCTTGTAACTGGCCCCCCTTAGACCTAGTTGGCTGCTCCCCTATTCTCTGACAGGATGCATTCACTGTAGCTAGCACTCACCAAGGTGGAAAGATTCAGGTGGGGGTTGTGCTAGAGTGTGAAGTTGCAACTCTGGCAGAAATTCAGACTTGCTACTCAAGCTCAGATCAAGGGGCTCAAGGGGATTTGAGACCCAAAGATATAACCCCCTGCACTGCTGTTTGTAGCTCTGCTAACTCAAGTGTCTGACAGCCAAGGGTAGGAGTGTTGCATTCAGCTGCACTTTAGACGTACCCTGAAGATTCTCAATGGTCTCCCCTTCTTGTTGCTTCATATAATGTATTGCCTTTCACAATGGTGTGGAGCATTATAGAGTGTGTGGGGAGGGCATTCATCATCCTCTGAAACATCAGATATTGACTACTAATGGAGGCAGGATGCCAGAGTAGCTGATTGAATGCGACAACTCCTAGGTGCCTTCCTTATCTGTCTGAATTGCACTTATACTTTAGTCACAGAATACTGGTTTTTCCCCCCCTTTGTGTTGCCACATCAGCATTTTAAGTTGTTAGGCTGATCACTGTAGAAGGTCTCTTGGAAGATAATACATATAAAGAATATGTGAGTAATGTAGTTAGAGAATACAGGTGGACCTTTGTGTTCAGTTGTTTATCATATTCAGATCTTTTTCATCAATGCCACGTTTAAAAAACAGTGGGCCAGATTCTGTCCACTTCCTGATATGTTGAGTGCCACTCAAATGCATCTCAAAACTGTACAGTCCTGTGCATCCCCTTTTGTGCAATGGAGTATAAATACCACCATTACATTATGGCAAAGGATCCCTTCCCCCATTAGAAGGCACGGTTGTATTTCAGGATTATATGTAGTTTAAAATACAGATTCAGACAAATCATAACCTAACCTGTAAACATTCCCATCTGTGACAGGATGCTTGCCCTGCACTGACCCTTTAAGGGAAAAAACCCCACCCTGAATGAGGGCTGAGTGTGAAGCCTGTTGAGGCAGGTCTGGCTAATTAGGGACCAGCTGGGGGCTATATAAAGAAGGGCTCCTTGGGGGAGAAGAGGGAAGCTTACTTTTGCTCTGGCTAGAGAGCAGGAGGGACCTGGTTGCTAGGGAAGCAGGAGGCTTCCTGGAGGTAGAGCAGCACTGGGGAAGCTCTGGCCGGGGAAGCCTTGAGGCTGCAGGGTCTGAAGCAAGGCCTGAAACTACTGGGGCTAGAGAGAGGCAGGCTTGATAGGCAGGGGCAGCAGGTCCACACCCCTTTGCCAGTGATGAGTGGATATTACAAACTGCAGTTTGCCCCTCAGGCAGGGGCTAGTTGAAGACTGGCAGTGGGTCACCGAGGCAAGGTGGGTACAGGGGAACTGGGTGTTCCCTGGGAGAAGAACTGGGTGCCCTGTGGGAGGGGAGGACCCTGGAGTGTGTGGTTGGGTAAACAATACCCCCCGGAAGGGGGCGCAGAGAGACTGGAGTGGGCACTGCTGGAGGGCAGTGTCCTGAAGAGGACACCGTGGTCATAGAGGAACACGGGGAGACACCAACTAGACGGAGGCGTCCAGCGAGTCAACTAGCTAATTCCCAGAGCAACCAGCTAGAGGCGCCGTGGTGGTGAGTCTGCTGTGACACCAACCTAAAACCATGGAGAAGTTTGGACCAGCATCCAACCTGCATCTTGGGCCCAATTCTCATTGACATTTGTGGATTTGCTGGAACGTCTACACACATCCCGCACACCTCTATCTTTTGTGATTTGCAGTGTTCTTGAATGTTCTTTCCCAAAGGGCATGCCGGGTTAACTGCAGCTTGATAGCTATCAGACTCAGCTTCCTGCAAGCAGCAAATACAAAGACAGAGAGCAGCATGGGCAGGACTGGAGAATTTTAGGGTCTATACTCATCTGAGCTAGCAATGCTTTCCCAATATTTTCCCAGTAGAATTTTGGCTATGGGATTCTTTGGACTCTTATGCATTTTGACAGTCAGCATATTACTGGAGGCTGGATGAAAAAAATAAAAGCTCCAGAACCTTCCTGACCACTCAATTCCAGTGTAAAGGCTCCTCTTCTTCCCTAGAGATCCCAAACGCCACAGTGGACTTGGGAATTCCTTAGCTGTGGAATTGAAGTGCTCTGGCCTCAACCACATTTCCTGCTATCCCAGTCTGCAGCAAAATATTTATGTACCTCATCATAGAAATGCTTCCTGTGTTGATTCATCGTGATTCCAACACCCTGTAAGGGCAGCTGGAAGAGAAATGGAGCCAGAGAGCCTGTGAACTATGGAATAGTGATGATCAAATGCAGACATTCCTTCTGAGTCAGCACCAAGGATTATTTTCCTGAAGAAATGAAGCATGACTAAAGTGAATCTTGTTCTGTAATATATTTCAGGAGCGTGTAGGCATTAGCATGTGCTTATAGAATAATACTAACGCTTCTACAGTGCATCTCTTCTTCAAAGCACAGTACATATATTCACTAAGCACCTTCTTCTGTGACTCTCCCTGACAGTGACTTTGCCCTCTAAGCTCTCCTGTCAAAATCAGGCATTTGAAACAAACAGGAGTGCTTGCAGAGAAAGGTGCTATTACATTTGCATGGGTAGGCAGGTGTGTGGGATGGAGGCAGGGGCAGAATTTGGCACAAAGGGCCTGATCCAATGGGCTCTGACCTTATTTGAGGTATTTCCACTGACTTCATTAGGCTTTGTGTCAAACCCTAAATAAGATGGTCCTAAATCCTCCAGATCTGAATATGACTGAGCTTTGTGGGTCACTCCATCCCTGTAACCAGAAAAACCAAGCCACCAGATTGCAGCTTGAGAGAAACTATACTAATTAGCAGGAGCACTCTCAAGTGAGGGTTGTTTGCATTTCTATTTAGATGTGCTTTAAGTTTGAAAGTATGTTTAAGTTTAATTGTTTCCAGAAGAGATGGACAAACTGTTCTCGTGCCCTTGTCCATGTGCCCATACACACAAATCTTCCTTTGTTATAAAACCTAGATGCAATTATGAATATGTTTTCTCCCATTTTGTGTCCCTTTCTGATGTTGTTCCCCTCCTGTTTTGGTTGAGACTTCAAACTTTGTAACAGCTCATCATCTCAGTTTTGCAGACTCAAGGAATTGAATAGGCTTTGGATAATTAACTGAATGCCGAATGCTTATTTGCGGGGCTTGACAAACCATGATGAAATCTACTCGCCTGCACTGCACATGCGCGTGCCACCAGTGAATGGGGCAACTGGCTGAAATCTACTCACCACGGGAGAGTAGATTCACTGATTTGTCGAGCCCTGCTTATCTGAACTGAACTTTAGCTTGCATTCTAAACATTTGGGGGGGAGGGGTGCCTGTTAGTAGGTGGGAACATCTGAAATCAATTTGCTGTAATGGAATTTACTCTGGCTTTTAATTGAACTTTAGTTCCTCTACAGGTGGCTTTCTCCCCCCGATATATTCCTTTGAATCATTACTGAGGTCTCATATTGGGCCGATAATGGCTTGTAATTTCCAAGGTAAACTTATGAATTTTGTTCTGTTCAATAGTCTATTTTGCTCCCAAACACAGTCAGGTTTAACACAGGTAGATGTGATAAAGAAACACAAACAGAGTAGGAAAGGCTCATTTGGCTGGCAAGCAGGGCACAAGGTGCAGGCAGAACAAATGGAAGCTGGATTCTTAAGTCATATTGAATTCAGCTATGTTGAAGCAAACTCTCCTTTCTGTTTTGGCGGCTAATACAATCAATCCTAGTATCTTTATACCCTTAACCAAACAAGTCTGACGTCAGGGTATCCAATTACAGAAATCATCAATTAAACTTAAAAGGCAAACCCCTTATCAGCAAGAAAGGGGGGCAGGTAAAAAGGAGTGAGCGCTCCCTTGCAAACCGCTCAATTAACACATTCCAATAGCGCATCTGTCTGGCCTGGCACATGGGGTGGGGGAAGTTCACTCTGGTATACGTGCAAGAGCAAGAAGCTGAAATGGCTTCTGTTATACAAGATGGCTTCTAGCTAAATATGAAAATGGTTTCCACAGCTACCTCAATGTCATGTTTGCACTTAATATGACAGTGGTGGCAACCTGCAGCCTGTGGGCCACATATGGCCCATTGTGGCTTTGTGTGGCCCGTGTGGTGTTTTGTGTACTTTTGCCCATGCACAGGGCAGATTCTGCTGGTTTCTGTACGTGTCATTTTTTTCCTACCTGTTTTACTAAACTGACATGCATGTAAAGAAAGGGCATGCATGTAAAGAAAGTGAGGTGTGTGCTGATTGCATACAACATTGACTGTGAGAGCTGTGTGTTCCCTCTGCATCCAACCAAAGTGCTGCTATGACTCAAATGGCACACCCCACAAATTCTAGATACACAAATGCATTTAGTAAAACTGCCCTATCCCAAGAGACTGTCTTGGTTACGGCAATCTTGAAGCCCACTGTGATGGAGGACCACTCTTGTGGCCCACTCACTAGCCTATTGCTGCCATATATATGAACACTGTCTTTCATACCTTTTCTCACTTAAAATTATGTTGGTGTATTTTCTTTTGTGCTTTTCTGTCTCCTATATCTGGACCAAAGCCAGAGTTTTTTGTCCTGGCAAAATATCCACTTAAGTCAATGAGCTTTTCCTAATTGAAGAATGAGTGAGAAGCTCAGTATTTGACCTTCTGTTTACCTACCTGCTTATCTCCAACCCCTGCAAAAATCCATAGACACGTAAATGACAAAACTCTTGAGAAATACTGTCTCCTGTTAGGCTAATTAAGGTTCTAACTGGTGGCATTCTGTAGTGCAACTAACATGAGAGTTTAAAGAATGTTCAGCACACATAGCACAAACCACACAAAAAATGGTCCTGATTTTGTACAGCAGTGAACTTCTCATTGTATGCTGAAGCAAATTTAAGACCGATCCTCTACTTTTTATAAATGCCATGTTTTAAAATGCACATTGCCACTGGTTAGCAAAAAAAGGTCTGTCAGGGATGGGATGCTTGAAAAACTATGGCCCTTACTGGAGAAATTCTGCCCTGACTAAAACACTTGGCAAACCTGTCAACATTTAATGGGAATGAAAGGGGTGTAACTTGATGCAAAACTTGGCATAGTGGATATGCAGAAGCTCTTGCTTCCATACAGCAGGTCATGAATGTAGGCCAGGCTCTGATCAAATCCCACAGTTGATCTTGGCAAGCCTACAACTAGATCAGAATACAAAGAAATATCCCATTTTAAAGCTGGGGTATTGGAATCCCTGGGCCATATCCTGGTCTGAGAGAGAAGCCTTAGAGTTGCTTCCATCAGAATGGCCATACTGGGTCAG
>JANRFK010001234.1:22432416-22456544 GCA_030068395.1 Apalone spinifera | reverse complement strand
CTCCTCCTCCTTTTCTCCCCTGCCTGTTCTTCCTGAACAGTTTATACCCTTCCTTGACAGTGCCCCAGTCATGCGAGTCATCCCACCAAGTCTCTGTTATCCCAATCAAATTGTAGTTCTTGGACTGGGCCAGGGCCTCCAACTCTTCCTGTTTTTACCCAGGCTTCTCGCATTGGTATACAAACACTTTAGATAACCAGCTGATCGGCCTACCTTCTGCATTCGAATCAGGGGTCCACCTATGTTGATCGTTCCTCTTTGCATTTCTTCCCAGTATCCGACTTTCCCACTCCCCTCAGGGTTTTGGTCACCGTCCCCCCAACGAACCTAGTTTAAAGTCCTCCTCACTAGGTCTGCAAGCCTGCCCGTGAAGATGCTCCTTCCTCTCTTTGTTAGGTGGATCCCATCTCTTCCTAACAATCCTTGTGCCCGGAACAGAGTCCCATGGTCGAAGAAACCAAAGCCCTCTCTGCGACACCACCTGAGCAACCATGCATTTACTTCCTCAATTCAACGATCCCTAGCCAGTCCTTTTCCTTCAACAGGGAGGATGGACGAGAACACCACTTGCACTCTGAATTCTTTGATCCTTCTTCCCAACGCTACGTAATTCGCAGTAACCTGCTCAAGGTCATTCTTGGCCGTATCGTTAGTTCCCACATGGAGAAGCAGGAAGGGGTAGAGATCCAAAGGTTTCATCAGTTGTGTAAGCCTCTCAGTAACATCCTGCATTCGAGCTCCCGGTAAGCAGCACACCTCTTGAGATTCCAGGTCCGAGAGACCATATATCTATACAAGGGTGAATTTCACCCAGGCTGAATAAATTGAATCCAGAAAGTTAAATGAAGTTCATGTTCTCCCACTGACCCTACATTGAAGAATATACAGCATGCAGCCCATGTTCCCCAGAACAATCTGTTCTCATAGCAACTAAGTACAAGGAGAGTACGTAGACCTGGGTTGCTGCCAGTTGTGAGGCGACTCTTGGAACATGTGATCCCTGTGGGATTACAGCTGCATGCAGGACTACCAGACAAACTGGTGGTTGATGTCAGAGCAAGATGCCTAGATGCCCCCCTCCTCATTTCCCTCATTCACCTGATTATTTTGCACAGCTCACTGTGTGTAGTTATGGTGGAATGCCTCTTTGCAGGAAGGGTTCCTGCAAGGCTAGCTTTCCTTTGATCCTCTGACCAGAGGCTTTTATTAACATGGTTGTCATGACATTATATTATTGCTGCTACAATAACAGAACCATTTGTTGGTTGGACCTGCTGCTACTATCATTATCTCCCCTAATAAGCCTCTATATGATAACAGGGTTTGTTTGTAAGCCTTGGGTCAAAATTCAGTATAAAATAAGTTTGTTTTTAAAAATCCCTTTGCCGTTTAAGCTATGGGAATTCAGAAATGGGGCTTTTAAACAGCTTTTTAAAAGTATTTAAATAAAAGTCTGCAAATCACTGGTTTCTAGTATAGACTAGACTAGCATATTTAATTTTACAATATGTGATACTATGTGCAGAGTGGGCTAGGTGCAGGCAGCACAGCCTTACTTGTAAATTTCTAGACTTTCCAGAATATAGCCTGAACCTTAAGGGAGCAATTATGGCTCTTAACAACTTGATGGTGAAGTCTGGAAACACAGTGTAAAGAAAACTCCTTGCTATATGCCTGCTTAACAGCTGTGAGTGCTCCCTGCAGCACTGCTGTTTGGATGATCTATATACATGATGCAGGGAAGGGGCAAAGGCCCCAACCTGAAATCCCCCACTTATGCTGCCTTCCCTTATGCTTGTTAGTTCCCTGAGCCGGATTGTCGCTGGCTCCCCCAGGTTCTGGGAGAGGAAAGGCCTCTACCAAACCCAGCATAGTTTAATTTTGTAATGTGGTACAAATGTACTTTTTGTTATCCGTTTCATTTTTCAGAACAGGTTTTAGAATGAGTCTTGAACCTACCCCTGCCAAGGAAGTCGGGAGGGCAGCATGCAACTAACGTGCTGTTGCAGCTACAGCTACGTGCAGTCTCCTTGCTCATTTGGCCAAGGATGGCTCTAGGGCCAATGAAGTCCCTGAGCTCTGAGTGTAGCTTGATAGTGGGATAAAGTGCCAAAGCCCTCGAGATTTGAAGGCCTGAAGCTAGACATCTTACTTCGTATTTCAACCCTTAAACAAGTGAGCTGAGCATCTGTTGCTCTCTCTGAAGACACTGGTTCTGCCTGGTGTACAACATCACTGAAAATCAGGCCTTAGGGATATGTGTACACAGTAATCAAACACCCGTGTCAGCTGCCTTGAGCTTGTGGGGCTCTAAAATTGCAGTGTAGATACGTCTCCGCTTGGAGACCCCCACCGCTTATGGGGTCAAGGGGCTTGGGCTGGAGTCTGAGCCCGAACATCTATACTCCAATTTTATAGCTCTGCCAGCCTGTGTTAGCTGACACAGTTCAGCCCCTGGTGATTTATTGCAGTGTACACATATTCTGCAAAGGTCTGGATGGAGATTCTGGAGAAGGGGGGCTCTCTGGGAAGACTAGGAGGAACTCAGAGACGCTGTACGTATCTGAAGCATACCCTCCCTGAGGCTGCCACAATCTATGTAAAAAATATGCACCAATTTAAATATATAATTTTTTTTTAATTTGTTAAACCCCTTGTGTGGACAGTCTTCCGTTGGTTTATAGCTGGCTCTTATAGGCTTTGCCTAAGTCAGAGAGAGAATACTGTGTTGTCATTTAGTACCTGCTGTTTTTATCCACTAGGTAGCATCTTGCCTTTTGTTAGGTAAAGACAGGAACACAAAATATAAATTATCCACTCGATCATGACATCTTAAATTCTGTGTCATTGTTGTTCAATGACCTTCAGCTCTGCTGCTTTGCGTGGTGCATCACGTGATCAATTTAGACTCACCTTGAGTGTAAATCTCATTCTTACACAAATAGCCCTGACTCTTTATCAAGCATCTGAGAGCTGCAATAATGGTGAGAACAGACATTTACATGTACATTTCATGATCTCTGGATACTGTACTTTCTAAGCAGCAGGATAAATCTGCCCAATGACAGAGAATGAAACAATTGACCCAATTGTTAATTTCCGTCGGTAAAACCTGTATAATATCAAACCATGTGACTGTCAGATGAATAGCTGTAGAGTTGAAACAGACTTTTTCAGGAATCCACTTCTGTTCTTACCAGGTTTTACTTATCACAGGAGGGGGTAAGGAAGAAAGTGGCTATAAGCTACTTTTCTATTTCCCTAATCCTGGAAAAAGGGTCTTTGGCTCTTTTGGCCTCTGGTATAGCTTAGTGAAGCCTCAAGACTGTTGCAAATTGTGCTAGCACTAACCACCTCTTAGGGTCTATTTATCTGACAAAGAATTGCCAGAGGGTGAGGTACCCCATCCATACCTTCTAACAGTGATGGGGCTGGGAGCAATTAAGGAGTAGCACTAGAGAGAGGGAGGAAGGTTGAGAGGGCAAGAAAGGGTGGGTTGCGAGGATTAAGCATGGTATCTCATTTGACTGCCTTCTTTTCAGGTCTGAGTAACAGTACAACAACTTCAGAATCCAAGAAGTCGGTTCAAGAATCCATTTCTAATAGGCCATCTCAAATTCCGGGAACAAGAACCAATCCAACAGGCAGCAGCGCTAACACTACAAGTAAGTGATGAGTCCCTGCACCACATAGTGGTCTGGAACAGAACCATTTCTCTGCAACAGCCCTGCTCACTGTGATAAGTCAGTTACCATTTGCAGTACAATTAGCGATGTGTGAACTTCAAAAGATTCAGAGTTGGGGCCACTCAAAGAAATGAAAGCCTTATAAATTATGCAATAAAATGGAAAGACTTACTTCAGCCCCATAAAGTCATGCACTGGCATTCACTGTTGCAGGAGGTCGCTGAGGCAAATACTCTAGACGGAATTTAAGAGTGGAAACCAATTATAATTTTTATGATCACTAACAATTCTACAAACTGTGGTTCACAGTAAAGCTAAAAGGGCACATCAAGTTAGGCCCCACAGGGTTCAGTTATGGGTCTGATTCTGTTCAATAACTTCATTAATATTTAGATAATGGCAAAGGGAGTATACACTTAAGTTTGCCGGTGATACTGAACTGGGAGGAGTTGCAAGTTCTTTGGAGAATAGGATTATAATTCAAAATGATCTGGACAAACTGGAGAAATAGTTTGAAGAAAATAGGATGAAATTCAATATGGACAAATACAAACTACTCCACTAAGAAGGAACAATTAGTTGCACACATACAAAATGAGAAGTGGCTGCCTAGGAAGGACTATTGTGGAAAGGGACCTGAAGGTCATAATAGATCACAACCTAACTGAGTCAACAGCGTAACATCGATGCCAGGGGAAAAAAAGGCAAACATCATTATGCATATTTTAGTAGGAGAATTGAAAGCAAGACATGAAAAGTAATCCTTCTGCTCTACTCTGTGCTTATTTGGCCTCAACTAGACTATTGTGTCCAGTTCTGGACACCGCACTTCAGGAAGGTCGAGAAAAAACTGGAAAAAGTCCAGATAAGAGCAACAACAATGGTTAAAGATCTAAAAAACATGACCTATGAGAGAGAATTTAAAGAACTGGGTTTGTTTAGTCTGCAGAAGAGAAAACTGAGAAGGGACATAACAGGTTTTCAAGTACGTAAAATGTTACAAGGAGACGGAAGAAAAATTCTTTTCTAACCTCTAAGGTTAAGACAAGAAGCAATAAACTTAAATTACAGCAAGGAAGGTTTAGGTTGGACGTTAAGAAAATCAAGGATGATCTAGATACTTTAGTCCTGCCGTGAGTGCAGGAGATTGAATTAGATGATCTCTTGAAGTTTCTTCCAGTCCCACAATTCTATGATTTTGTGAAACAAAGACAATGCTATAAGGGTAACCAAATGACGTTGTTCAGGGAATAAAATGAACATTTGTGAGGTCATGATGGCACTAATCTTCCACAACCCACAACTGTCTGGTGGAGGTTTCATTTTACTTTGAATCATAAGGTATTGGACAAGGCTGAAGGTAGATGGCAGATTAGATGGAAGATAAATGACAGATTAGATGGACAGTGGTTTCTTATGGTCCAATGAGACCAACATGGCTGTCTAGTTTACCTCTGCTGTCTGTTGAATAACCTCAAGATGCCTATTTGAGTTTCTTTTAATGCCAACTGGTCCAAATTTTTCTATCATTTGCACCCTGGCCAAACCCACCTATGATGATAGTTTTGCTTGCATGGAAATTAAGAGGAAAATTTGGCCCTGAAACTTTAAAACCACAGGGACTCATGAGGAAAAAATATCATACAGCAGTCTATGATCAATCCAGACTGCTGTCTGTAGCAGCTGTCAGCACAGTTAAAAATCATTTCTCTTCGAGACGAGTAGATGCTATTACCTAGTCTTATACACTTCCAGCAGAAAACGGCTCTAACTCACACTATTCTTGGAGAATCTAGTCTAAGAATGAACCCCAGGCTCCACTGGCTAATAGAAACATAACAGCTGATGTGAACTCTGGCTTAACACGGATGCATATGTTTCAGATCTCAGCAACCTCTCGGTAACTTTTCAAAGCAGATGGATCACCACACACGTGGCTGCTAAGAACTGATCCGCTGAAAGTTGTTTAACTGTAGCTTTGGAGATGGCTGCTGCTTTCCATAGAACCTACTGCAGAGTAAGATATAAAAGCCATGACTTGCTCACTATCCTTGAAGATGGGAAAGTCCTATCCTTTGAGCTGCAGATAAAAATGTATTAAAATTGATAGCAAACTGATAGTGAAAACTGGAAAGTGACACTGGATTTTCAAACTGGAACAGAACATGGATGAAATTTTGAACAGGCAATTTTGGCTGGAGATGGAAGTGTAACATAAATGGCTCATTTTCTGGAGCCCTATAAAGTGTATCTTTTGAGAGAGATGCATTGCCTGATTATAGAACAAAGTTATGGGCCCATGGTAGCTCTTTGATGTACTAGATTAAATAGGATGAACTTCATTCACCACTGCATTATTCCTGTCTTATTCCAGTGTGACTCTACTATCATCAGTAAAGTTACATGGGTATAAAACTGGAGTAAAACACAGTACTTCATCGTGTCCAGTGATTCTTTATGATGAAATATTTACTTGGGCTCTAAAGAAAATGCATAATCATCAATCTTCTAGCGAGAATGTTTTTGCTCATTTTTAAAGACCCCCCCCATTTAAAGTCCATTGAAATCCCTGGGACTCTTCACTGACTTCAGTGGATTTGTGGTCAGAGCCACATTGCACATATCATGGTTGGAAATTTTTTTGATTTGCTGGTCTGCTTGGTAGTCTTTGGCAAATGTCATGTCCCATTTGTAATCTTCAACTGTGATATAATGCAATGGGTATTTGATTTATTGGTTTTGGGGACTTCTTTAGTATTTAAGAGCCAATAAAGCCTACTATAGCCACATATTTATGAGAGACAGAGCCACCAATGAGTTACAGAGGCTATCCTGAACAAATGCCAGTAAAACCTTTCTCCAATCCCATGTCATCACATACTCTGTATAGGTTTTAGAGTTTTTTAGAAATGTGGCTGGTACTGGGTTTTTTTGTCTCTCTCCTCTGTAAAGTTACCATGAATCCTATTGTTCAGAGATCGAGGGTATCACAGAAACCATTAAATAGCTTTAATAGTCTTATGAATTTACAGTTCATTAGCTTGGGCCCCTCTAGTGATAATACAAATGCTGTGTATCTCATTGAGAAGCTGTGTCTCTCCTTTTCCAATGACACAATACTTCAGGCCTTCATTCTCCATTAAGGCCCTGACTCTTTGGTTGGACTACATCTTCCATAACGTGCTGTCACAGTTCAAGTGAATGGGAGTGCATTGTGGGGGAGTAATCCAGCCCAGGAGAATAATGCAGCTCAAGTGAACAAAAGATCATATTAAATTGATCCAAAAATGAAAGATTAAGATTTGGTCCAACCAACCAAAGTAGTTTGATTTAGCTTTATGCAACTTGAAAACAAAATATTTTTTGTTTTGATTTTTCCGAACAGGAAATGGAACAAACTTCTGCAAACTTGAAAATTTCCCATTGAAATTGTTTTTGCAAAAATAACTTTTTCTTCATAATTCCCAGCTAGCTCTATCAGAAATCTTAGGGAGAGGAAGGGGCATCTAAGAGAGCAGGAAAACACCTGAAATGAGTGGGGAAGCCTATCAAAGAACTTCAGGGAATATCAGAGACCAATACTACTGTAATGCAGTGGTGAAAGTAGACAGAAACAGCTGCCAGTGGAGGAGGGGAGCTCTGTGAGAGTTCTGCTTACACAAGCCAATAGAGGGAATTTATTGCCATTGAAAGCAAGCTGCAGTCTTGCCCCTAGTCACCCAGACTCATCTTACTTTAATCTGTACCTCATAATATACATACTACTGGACAAATGGTTCATTCTGAGATGCCTCCAGCTGAGCAAATGAGCATGTAATGCTATTTATTCTTCTGCGTCTTAAGCAAACGCAGGATATTTAAGGAGTAGGTTAGAATCCAGTTGAATACGAGTAATACCAGATAGTGTGACATTTTAATTTTTTAATTTAAGCAACAAGCGATGCATGAAATGGTTCATGAAGGATTCATGGACTTCGCATGTTAAGGCAATATGAAGGTAGGTCCACCAAATAGGGTTGTAGGATCAAGTGGTCTCTAGAGTATTCTGATTTAGGCTATAGTCAAATGAACTGACCCCCTACTACAGCCACGGATATCTTCATTGTACAGGTCAGACCAAATCCCACTCATTTAAATCACAAGAGTAATCTCCCTAAAACCAACAAGACAGATCATATGAGCGAGGCCATAAAGGTTTGATCATCTAGATATACAAGCAGACAACTATATATGAACTCTTGGCCAGAGTCTTTATCTTAAAGCTATTGTGTTGGCTGCAGCTTTTGAGCAACAAAATGCATATGACAATTGAGGAGATTGGGACATGTCCAATATGGCAGTTTTGGTTTACATAATTACAGGAGCTACACAGAAAAGTATGGTCAGGACCATGAGGAATTTATAAGACTCTCAGTATTACTCTGATTTATACTGCAATAATCCCCTCTGAGAACTCCCCCGGGATTGTATTTTAAGCATTTTTTTTGCTTGTGTATCAGTTTCATGTGGCTGTCCTCCAAAAGTTGAAGAAGTAAAATTACAGGACATTGAGGCTATTTAGGCAGTGGACCTTTTGAGAATACAAGGGATGAAGGTTCGTTATTGGTCTCTTTCACCATCTGTCAATCTTCTAACCATCTCTGCATTGATGGAGTCAGATATTTTCAAACCAAAGTGCAGTCAGCTATGCCAAAAAATTGTTTTGCTCACCACCCAACAAGGATTTAGCACAGTCAGTGTTGTACACTTCACTTTTCAATGACAAATCTGGAAGTCTTCCCAGATTATTTATACAGAGCATCTGCCCCTCTAACTTACAGCCCCAAAGGAGGAGGTTGACTAGGAACAGACAGAACAATGACAGTATCTGTTACTCTGTCTCTTTCTGTGGAACAGCTGTGCATGACTCCGCCCCAAACACCTGTCTGCTGGCTGGATATTTACAGAATTAATATAAGAACATAAGAATGGCCATACTAGGTCAGACCAAAGATCCATCTAGGCCAGTATGCTGTCTGCCAACAGCGGCCAATGCCAGATGCCCCAGAGGGAGTGAACCAAACAGGTAATGATCAAGTGATCTCTCTCCTGCCATCCATCTCCGCCCTCTGACAAACAGAGGCTAGGGACACCATTCCTTACCCATCCTGGCTAATAGCCATTAATGGATTTACCTCCATGAATTTATCTAGTTCTCTTTTAAAACCTGTTATAGTCCTAGCCTTCACAACCTCCTCAGGCAAGGAGTTCCACAGATTGACTATGAGGTGTGTGAAGAAGAACTTCCTTTATTTGTTTTAAACCTGCTGCCCATTAATTTCATTTGGTGGCCCCTAGTTCTTATCTTATGGGAACAAGTAAATAACTTTTCCTTATTCACTTTCTCCACACTACTCATGATTTTATATACCTCTATTATATCCCCCCTTAGTCGCCTCTTTTCCAAGCTGAAAAGTCCTTGTCTCTTTAATCTCTCCTCATATGGGACCCGTTCTAAACTCCTATAATTTTTGTTGCCCTTCTCTGAACCTTTTCTAATGCCAGTACAGCCAGTCCCCGACTTATGAACGAGTTACGTACCAAACACTAGGTTGTAACTCGATCTGTTCATAAGTCAGATTACATTCACTTACATAAGGCCGCGTTGTTCGTAAGTGGGGATTTCGTTTGTAACTCGGGGATCGGCTGTATAGGAGGTTGGTAGTAAATACAAATGGTCATAAGTCGATGCGTTCATAACTTGGAGACCGGCTGTATATCTTTTTTGAGACGAAAATATCTATGATGTTATCTGTCTGAACACTTATGTTTATATATCACTGCTGGGCCAAAGGGCTGGTATTTGACTGCATACTTGAGATAGAAGGAAAGACAGAGGGTAACCCAGTCCTTTTTTCCCTCTTCACTGTTCTCTATCTTTTTCTTTTTTAACTTTGGCAGAATGCAGATTACATCTGGAAAAGATACTTCATACATTGCAGCTTTAATAATGGTCATGAGTTAGGTGATTTTTGTAATCTCTGGATAAGGTGGGCTGCTAACATGGATAGTATCCCATTAAATAATTTGAGAGTCCTCTAATGGCCTTGATTTTGTGTCCAAACTGACCAGAGATCTGTCAGAACAACAGTGTGCATTATTCATAGATACCACTGACCTCCCAAATGGCCCAGACCATAGAACTCCCTCCCCCATATCTCCTAGAACAGTGTTTCTTAAATTGTGTTCCGCGGCACACCGGTGTGCCATGAGGCAGTTGGAGGTGTGCTACGGAGAACAATAGAGTTCAAAATGGCTGCCCTTAAAGGCTCATCAAAAAATCCTTGGTGTTCCTCATTAAAAAAAATTGTTTGGTGTTCCTCAGTCTTAAAAAGTTTAAGAAACACTGTCCTATAATGTATCTTTTAGGAAAAAAAATCTGATCTCAATTTAAAAATTGACCATGATGGAGAATCACACCAACCCTTGGTAAGTTGTCCCAGTAGTTAATAAACTATTTTAAAAAATACATCTTATTTCCAGTCTGAATTTATCTAGCTTCAACTTCCAGCCATTAGATTATGTGATATCTGTCTCTGATGAAAGCCTATTGTTAAATATTTGTGCCCTATGTAAGATTAGGGTTGGAAGACACCTCAGGAAGTCATCTAGCCCATCCCTCTTTCTGTGTTAAGATAAATAGAGCCTGGTGCCCAGGCAGAATGCAACCGAGTTCTTTGTGATGGATTGGAAGGTTCCAATTCTTCTGCTGAAACTTGTGGGTATCCATAGGAGACCACATGATAAGGTTTCTCATTTTAAAAAAACCTAGAACATTACACACCCCAAAACCTGCATAGATGCAAGGAGGACAAATTAAGGTTCCATTTCCTGACTCCTGTGTGCTTGACTTTGCAACTTTAGTAATGTTCTTTTAAAATATGGTTTTGGGGAGGGGTAATATGTAGAGAGATTGGTATGTTTACTTGAATCCCACTTGTGGTGTAGAGACATAACAGCAGTCATTCTACATTTTAGGGAGAATATTCTAGCTAGTAGTAATAATGTTTACAACCAATAGCACTTGTGTAATGTTTCACAAATAAATAAATCTCCCATTGCTTCATTAAATAGAGAGGCAGTGTAACATACCAGAAGATTTTTTTTTATAATGGAGATTGCCTATCTGCTAGAATTGGAAGGGACCTTGAAGGTCATCTAGTCCAGTCCCCTGCCTTCACAGCAGGACCAGGTACCACCCCTTCCAAATTTTTGCCCCAAATGGCCTCCACAAGGATTGAACTCACAACCCTTGGTTTAGCAGGCCAATGCTCAAACCACTGAGCATTGAGATGAGTGAAGTGTCCAAGATTACACTTGGTGTAATTCTCCATTATGCAGAGGCCTGCACAGGGCACACCTGAAAGCACAGTACTGGGCAAAAATTCTTTTACACAACTCCCGGATTCTGGTCTGTTATAGGGGCTGATCTATCACTTGGTACTATGTAGGGTTACTCTGAATTAAGCAGCTGTCACTCAACTGTATGTGGGCTGCTTCACCATTCAAAGGAACAGGAGTGCAGAGCACATGTCTTGCAGAGTTAAAGTCTACCTCTCCTTACAGATTCCCCCACAATAAAATAAGAGATATTCAGCACAAATTTGCATATCTTCTTCCGATTGCTTTTTCTAAAGCGGGTTTTTCTAAGGTGAAAGTAGTCTGGATGTGGATTTTTTGGGGGAAAAAAAAACCTTATTAAAAACACCACGTAAACCTCATTTTTTAGGAAGAGCAGTTTTTTCAAAAAAGGGGGTTTTTTTTGTGAAAAAATGGCATTCAGACTACTTTCACTTTCAAAAAACCTGCTTTCGAAAAAGCGATCAGAAGAAGATATGCAGATTTGTGCCAAATTTGCAATTCTCCTTTTGGAAAAAAAACGTAGTCTAGATGTACCCTTATCGTCCCTTCTGCTGCCCTGCCAGGAAAGAGTCCTAAGAAAATACATGAACCTTTTACTAAATGCAATCTTGGCTGGTGATGGTTCTCTCAGACAATTGGAGGAAGAGAATTCCAGAGCTGAGAGCTCCCCAGAGCCCTCCCTTCAAATCCCACACCATTCTACTTAGAGGTTGTTAGCAAAACATCCTCTCAGCTGCCAGGGTAGTACATGAAGAAAGAAGCAGATTCTGAGGGAACCAGGCCCAACATAGATCAAAATTAATATCTTAAATTGCACACATGTACAAACTGGAAGCTTCTAATAGTTTTGGAGAACAGCTGCTAGCTCTTTCTCATATCACTAATATATCAAGCCTCATTGCCTGCTCCATCTGTTGCTTCTGAGTATTCCTCAAAGGTAGCCCCCTTTCGGTAAGTCAATTTGGAGACCACCAAGACAAGGCTGATGGTCTCTAGATAGAAACAGTCGCAATCAGCTAGCCCCTGGTTTGGGTAGCTGGGGTCACACCAAAGGGTCAGCACTCCACAGCCAGTGTAGAAAAAGGGAGAATTTCAAAGAGTAATTTGATACCCAACGCCCATTGACTTGCACGATGTTCATGCAAGAGAGTTTAATATTGTTTCAATATAGGAGCACTATGGGGTGAGATGGCAATCCGGGACTCCAGCTCTGAAGTGTGCATTAGCCTTCTTAATTTCTGAATTTGCTATTGTCTAGACATGGCACAGCATCCGCATAACAAGAACAGGAATTACTGTATTGCACAGACCATTACGGAAGCAAATGTGGCATCTGACAGTAATGGGCTAGCACGCATTATGCATGATGCATTATAAGGTCTTCATTAACGATGCACATTACTGCTTTCAGTAGATAGCTGGCATTTTTAAAAGGATTTGTGGAACATGAGGGTCTGGAGTAAGTCTTTACCTATCGTGGTGAGGTACTTCACTTTGTTTTAGTAAGACCCTTAAGACGCTTGCCTGTTAAATGCCAACTATCTACTGAAAGGCACTTATTCAAGTTTGAGGCCGAGAACTTTTTAGGAATACTATATATTAGTTGTAGCAAATGGGGCTTTGGCTACAACCTAATGGCATAAAGCACATATGGTTTAAACGTCTCTGTTCCTGCTGGTGCTGTCCAAGGTCACTTCCACCCCATCCTCCCCAGCCCCATAAGAGTAGACCTGTTATTGTCACACCAGCTAGGAGACTGTTGGTAGTTATGGAGGGGATGTGGCAAGGAAGAACAAGATTTAGAGCAAGAGGGTCAGATGAGATAGTCAAAGGTAGACAGGAGTTCCTAGAACACAGAATGTAATGATTAAACTCTTACTCCTCTTGCTCTTAGGCTAAGATTAAGGAATTAGAACTGTGTTTTCTTAAAAAACAACAACTCCACTTCTCCTCCTGCAGTCAGGACTATCCCTGTCTTCCTATTCCAACACTTGCACAGATCATATTCTATTTGTTAAACATCTTCCAAATTCACATTCAGGACAGAGTGTATAGGTGAATAGGCCAGGAGTGGGGGAGAATTTCAACTAATGAAACTGATAATTGAGTACAAGTTATTATTCCTTTACCCACTTTATCCTCTGAATAGAGATTCCTTTTAACTGTTGCAGCTCTCATTGAGCATCTCATAGATGTAAAATGCCATTTTAATTAACCTCCTGGTTCGTGTAAATGGTTTAGTCTCCAGCCAGTCAAATCACATAAGTAGGTGTTTCTGTGGATCATTTAATGAAGTGAGCTAGAAAAAGAATGCAAGAATGAATTTAAATTCTTAGCTTCTAACCTGAGAACACGCATGCTGAGTCCTGGGGGCCACGTTTACTGCAACAAGCCTTTCTGTTTAATTTGTTTCTGTTACCAGATTTAAACAGTGATTAGTTGAATTTGTGCTGTGTTTGCTTGCCTACTTCTTGCTATAGTGAGTATGGGGAAGGTAATAAATGATTTTGATAATATTCCTCTGAAAAATCAAGAGACAGCACTGAATTATGAAAATGATTAGAATAATCTCAGGCTCTTTAGGATGGCTTGTGAACTCCATTCTTGCATTTTCATTTCCCAGCAGTCATCTTGGAAGAGGTAACTTGTCCTGAGAAAAGATAATGGCTTTGGGCCTTGGACAATGATTATATTGTATTATAGCACTTAAAAGTGCCAACCAAGATCAGGGCCCCATTGTGCTAGGCACTGTACAAATACATACTAAACATTTATCCCTGCCACAAAGATCTTAAGATCCTAGAAAAGACAAAAATAGGGTGGGAAGGGAAAAAAAAACAAGATCAAGTGACTTTCCCAAGATTACACAACCAGTTAGTAACAGAGCTGGGAAGAGAATCCATCTCATGATTCCCAGTCCAGTTGCTACCAACCAAACATGTTGCATGTAATGTTGAACATTCCCAGGAATAGCTCTTGTTTCTAGTTGTCTGGAAAATGCAACAAGCCTGTAATATCCAGCAAGCCTGTGGGCG
This sequence comes from Apalone spinifera, assembly GCA_030068395.1. Taxonomy (NCBI): domain Eukaryota; kingdom Metazoa; phylum Chordata; order Testudines; family Trionychidae; genus Apalone; species Apalone spinifera. Next base: position 22,442,422 of record JANRFK010001234.1, on the reverse strand, counting down.
AAGGGACGGGATTTCTTCACTTCCTCAAGTGTAGGCAAGATACTATCTTGTAGTTGATCAGATCAGTGTGTTATAAACACAGGGCTATGGGCAGTTTAAGAAGAGTAGATTAAAAACTGAAGCTTCTCTCAGGACAAGTCTTGAGTATGAAATTTGTGCAGCAGGAGACAGATTACATTCTGAGGCTTACAAGGGATGGACACTCAATTTGTCACTACAATTCCATGCTTTCCCTACATAGTTATAGACCAATATAAAGAAATGCTAGTCTAGGCTTTTAAAGCACTGGACTGGGCCTCAGGAGCTGTAAATTCAGTTTCTGGCTCTGCCACAGATTTCCTCTGACCTTGGGAATGTGACTTAATCTGTATAAGTGCCTCAATTTCTGTCTGTAAAATGGAGCTAAGAGTACTTCCTTTTTCTCACTGTATTTTGATTATCAACACTTTTGGATAAGGATTATCTGTTACTCTGTGTGTGTGTGTGTGTGTGTGTGTGTGTGTGTGTGTGTGTGTGTGTGTGTGTGTGTGTGTGTGTGTGTACACATGCAAAGGCACAGTACAATGGGTCTCCAATCTATTATTATGTGTGTATATGTTTGCGCATATTATGTAGTACATTGGGACTCCATCTGGACTGGGTCCTTTAGGAGGCTACCATAACATAAGTAAAAAAGTAATAACTATCCCAGGTATTATACATAACACTACTGTATACTCTGTTTCACATAATAGGCTAGTCTGCTATAGGCTGTGTAATTCTTTGATATACTTTTGGATTTTGGTTTAGTCCGAGGGTAGGATTTGTGGCATAAGATATACAGGCAGTTAGATGAATCGACTGATTGTTCCTTTTTGGCTTTCAGCTCTATGACTCTGTGTGCTATTAGCTCTGTTGAATACATTTTTTTAACTATATTGTATGAGAGCTTTCTTATACTGTATCAGTATGTAAATGTTATGTAAATGCTAAGCCTTCCTATTAGTTTATTATTATTAGGCATCTAATACTTTACTTACACAGCCCATTTGCCCAGTTTGTGTGCTCAGTTGCAGTAATTGCACAAACAGTTTTAGCTGCACAATAGCAGGTCTTGTTATGCACAGGACTCAAACCTCCTTGCTGAAAAAAACATAGTCGTGTGTGCTGTGAAATGTAAGTAGGGAAGCACGGGCATTTGCTTTTTCATTTAAGTGCAGTGATTTTGTTTTTCTTTAACCTTTCTGCAGTGAAGTAATAAACTAGCTGGGTAATTGATACCTGACTCAGATTAGTGCCCAAAGGTAGAAGACAGCCCCTGGAAAATCCCTACAGAACTCCAAGTGCTGATTCAATTAACCAGCTATTTCTGTCTCTAAACAAAGTAGAGAGAGCATTCATCTTCTGCTAAAACACTTCACTCTCAAGAAAGTGGTTAAAGTAGTAAGTACTGAAGTTTCAGCCTGTTGCTTTATTATTGGCGTCTGCCTGTGGATTCTTTTAGTCAGACTGTTCTTTTGGATGCATGTTTAATCTTCACCCATATTTGTTTTATTGCATGGCAGGAAAGATCTGTACTGTATCACTGAACAGTACTGCAACGTCTGAACATTGAAAATGTATACAGGGCACACTGTGTGTCAGTGAGAACATAGATGATCCTAGGGCTGTATGCTAGGCAACACCCTCAAGACAGAGTGCACATCCCTCATTCTTGATGAGTATCTTCTCCTAATCCGCCACAGATTCCCCTCAAGTAGAATGTTCCCCACCACAAAGCCCATGTTACCAAATCAATTTGTCAGCCCAAAATGATACCTTCTCTGTTCTTTAAAACATGTGTCAGTGGTCGGGAGGGATAGCCATGTTCCTATTCCAGAACTAGCTGTATGAAGTGAAGTAATGAATGCTATCACAAAACAAGGTATAAATTAACCCGAGTGATAATTAGTTTCTTTTCTAATAGGTACTGGCAGTATTGATGGAAATGTCACAAAAGAGGATTATTCTGGTGCGTATATATGTTTCTTCACTCTCCATCTTTAGAATTTGCCGATAGAAACGGTTTTGCTTTTAGGTGAGTGGCATAGATGATTCCAGGGCTGTATGCTAGGCAACACCCACAAGATAGAGTGCACAGCCCTCATACTTGATGAGTATCTTCTCCTAATCCACCGCAGATTCCCCTCAAGTAGAACACACCCTACCACAGAACCCAGGTTACCAAAGCAATTTGTCAGTTCAGTGTTTCTCAAACTGTGCTCCGCAGAGCCCCAGGGCTACGCGAGACATCTCCAGGGGCTCCGCGAGGTTGACAAAGTGGAAACATCGATCGGTATAACACATACAATCAGTGGACCGCTGGGGCTCCGCATAAATTTTTACACATGTAAAGGGCTCCGGAGCCCAAAAAGTTTGAGATACCTTCTCTGTTCTTTAGAACATGAGTGTCTGTGGAGGGGAGGGATAGCCATGTTCCTATTCCAGAACTGGCTGTATGAAAGGAAGTAGGGAGTGCTTATCACAAAACAAGGTATGAATTAACCCGAGTGATAATTAGTTTCTTTTCTAATAGATGCTGGCAGTACTGGTAGAAGTGTCACAAAAGAAGATTATTCTGGTGCGTATATGTTTCTTCACTCTACATCTTTAGAATTTGCTGATAGAATTTGCTGATAGGTTTTGGTTTTAGGTGAGTGATCAGACATGAAACTAACAGCTTTATCCCAGTCCTTCCTGGTTCACAGGCCCCATTATAAAACCAATTGAACTGTCTCTGTTGTATGACTTCACTCAAAGAACAGCAGGACTTAATTAGCACTGATCTAACACGACTCTCACCTCAGAGTAGTGCAATTATTCCCAGGGACTGAGGACAATGTGACGTGAGTGAAAAACCTCAACTCAGTTGCTCCCATTGAATGAAGACGTGAGAAAATGCATGATTTAATTGGTCACCTCTCACAATCCTTTAATTCAGCACCGAGAGAGCCAGTTAAGGTACAGGGTAAACATGTGCAGTCCTTGGTTGTATTCTCCAAACGTCTTCAAGCAGTTGGTATGAGGGTGCTGCTCCCTTTCTTGTATATGATGAAACACATGTACAGCTCTGTGAGGCAATGTTACTACTGTCCTGCTTTCAAACACCCTTTCTAATATTTTTTCAGCTATATAAAAATTCAGTTTTCTCTAATATGTCAACTTAGATCCAGTACAGGTATTTTAATTCCCCTCAAGAAACTTTTTGAAAAGGATCAACTTCATCCTGGGTGGAGCCGTGAAGATGCTACTCTCCCATTTTTCCCCCTACCATGAAGGCCTTTTAAAGTGGCCAACTTTTTTAAAATCTAAATCAGCCTTCTCTTTGGATCTAGGTAGTATCCCTGCAAGTGTATACTGCCTGTTAGAAAGTGTGCTACTAATAATGCAAAGTATTCCCCCAGTGCTCTTCCCCAGAGTCTGAACCTATTGTTTCATCAGACACTCCTCTAAGGGTGTGTCTACATAGCAAAGTTATTTTGGAATAATAGCCATTATTCCACAATAACAATGTCAGCGTCTACATAGCAATTCAGTTATTTAAAAATAAATGTGAAATAATGGACAGCTTATTCCGACTTCTGTAAACCTCATTCGATGAAGAGTAACACCTATTCTGAAATAGTTATTTCAGAATACAGGCTGTGTAGACGCTCCACTTCTGCTATTTCAAGACAGCCTCTCACCAGGGCCATTCTAAGTTGTTCCTCCTGGAGCTGTAAATCGAGATAGCATATCTGCATTAGGGAAGCCTGCCTCAGATTAATTTTGAGGCTTCTCTGCAGTGTAGATGGGCTATTTCGAAATAAGTTATATCGGAATAACTATTCCGGAATAGCTTATTCCAAAATAACTGTGCAGTGTAGAGGTAGCCTAAGAGAGCTGGCAGGTGGTCTGGGAACCAGGTCTTCTAGAATCTAGACAATAATACTATTGAATCAGTGAGAGAAGGTTGCTGTTGAATTGATGCAGTGCTCTGATGCAGTGCTCTGTCATTAGGGAGTGCTAATGAGTGAATTTACCACATTGCAGGGCAGAGAACCCTTCTTTAGGCCACCAGGGTAACTTGTTGAACTTAAACCTGACAGGATAGTGCCATGAAAAACTATAAACTTAAACCTGCCAGGATAGTGCCATGAAAAATTATAAACAGAGAGAAACTGGGCCTGATGTACATTTTCCAGAAAATGTGCCTATTACATAAATATTTCATTTTACAAATTCTTACTGTTTGGTGGGGAAACACCTGTCAGGAAACAACAGATGGTGGGAAATAATAAAAGGAGACAAACTGCCTAAGTTTTAAAAGAAATCTTTCTTTTTGTATTTCTGGTCATCAGAGGTATTGTGGAGAATGTTACTAAATTGTGGACCTCCTACACACCTTTCTGTGATTACCATATTAAAAGAGAAATAATCACTTTAGTCACTGAATTTCAAATCTGCCTTGTTTGCAGTACATGTTTAAAAAAAATGATCCTGGAACATGAGTGATGAAAATTTATTTTGGGGCTGGTGAATATTTTGTATTTTTATTGTGATTAGAGAATTGCCATGTGGGGAGAAATTAGAACCTTAGCGGTCTAAAGACACAACCGTGCAAATGCACTTTGCATGGTTAGGAGTCTGATATGTAAGACTTCAGAATGATGAAGGATGGGTGAGGAAGCCACTAAATCTTCCTTTGTTGCCTAAAAGCCTGGTTTTCAAAAAGGCTGCAAGCCTGACACCTAGTGAGTGCATGTGGAGTAACAAATGTAACATGTTGCGAGAAAAATTAATAGCATCAGATGTACTGATGGAGGAGGGGCTTAAGAGATTTATTAGTTTGATATTTATATATGTTTAAAATTATGTATGTGGATGTGGTTAATAAAATAATTATTCTCCACCTTTTACAGGTATTATTTTACCAGTTGTGATTGCCTTGATAGTAATAACCCTTTCTGCATTCGTTCTGGTGGCCTTGTACAAGATGTGCAAGAGGAGAGCCCCAGGTATTTATTCAACATTTTTCTGCAGTCAGGAAGTCTTCGATATAATATTAATTATTAAAGGCACATGGCTCGTGTTTGTAATGAAACTTAATCTACCTACAAATGTTGTTGTATTCAGACAGGTAACCATGCTGATTTAAAAATATTTAGTCAAAAAAAGAATGAACACTTCTTTATTTAGATCAATGTGGGTTATAAGTAGGGGAGGAAACAACATCTGTTGTAGAACATACAGATCCATTTAATGCTCCCTCTTCTGTAACAGTTACTTAAACAGCTGTGTTGACACTGTCAATGACTTTAGTCTGCACAGAAAAATTGCTTGGAAAAGCAAGGTGCAAAATAGGTGGAATTTGTTGTTAAACTCAGCTGTGTTGATTTTAGCACTATTCAAAACACAAGGAAAAAATCAATTCTTCCTCTTTTTTTTTGGAGTGACCTCATGTTTATATTTGTCCTTGTCTACATAAAATCCCAGGGAAAACAGTATGTTCATCAGTAAGAGGTGTTTTGGACAGAACAGTGCCACCTATTCCAGTACTGCTCATAAAATACTGAGGCTCATTAATTTTGCCAAGTGCACTGGGGAATGAGCTTAGTGGGCTGGAGGCAAATGCAGAACTAAGTAGGGGACACAAATGTGAATTTATAATGTGGTCTCTCTGCTATGAGCTGGGAGCTCTGTGCAGGGATTTAGCTGTGGAATTCCTGGGGGCTGGAAATTTAAGTCATAACAAAACCTTGATGCTACAGGCCAAGGTAAATTGCATATTGTAATAAATTTTGCAAATGACAATGCAAACAAAAAAAACATAAAGAGGAAATGATTTCTTGCCTGGAAAATTACTGAATCTTCATTGCTAAGGAGTGAAGATTTTAAGTGAAGAATATTTCTCTGGCTTTCCCCCCTACAAATTCAATAAAAGCAAATTCATTTTAAAATTGTAATGAATATTTGTGGATCTCTTTTGAAGTATTTGCCTAGCTCTTGCTCTCAACCTAAACATCCACACTCTTTAAACTGGTGCTGTAGAAATATGTCTAATTTAATCCCCTACCCACAGGACAAGAATAAAGAATGTGACATGCATAGCATGCATAATTCATTATATGGGTATGCCCTTTTTTTCTGGTCTAGAAGTCTAGAGACTCAACGTGGAAACTTTGGAGTGTTACAGATATGTAAAGGAGGGGAAATCTTTTGTGTCTCAAATGACACCATTGCATCAGTTTGTGATGATACTGTCACAGATTGTACTCTGATGTTGTTTATTCAGCCAATGCCATGATATTAAGATCAATATGAAAACACTGATGTATGAAAAGCCGCAAACAAAAAATGCAGGCCTCTTTCTGTCTGTGGGGCTGGGGTCAATGTGAGCTCCAAACATGACATTACTGCAAAATGAAGCTTGCAAAAGCTAGAACAACCTCATGAAAACTGGAATTATTCTATCCTGGACAGTGATAGAATGGAGGGTAGCCTGAGCAATCTGTTCAGGAAAAACCAGATAGCAGTTCCCTTTAGCTTCATAGTCTTGGAGCAAGGATTTTTCATGTGACCTTTTGTGAGTCATTTAATCCTTGTTCCTGAGTTTCTGTAAAAAAAGGATGACAATTACACTTGCCCACCTTTCTAAATCATGTTGACCATGCATAAGTGCAAATTAACATTCCTAGTTATTTATTGTGTTATTAATATTTGATGCAGGGCTACAAAAATCTCATAATGAGTTTATGCTAATCGTGGTTGTGTTTTAATCTGTTATTTAGCTCACATCTAGGCAATCAGAATAACATAAATGTGTTTCTTCTTCCAGAGAGACAAGAGAATGGAACTGAAAGGTAAGTTAAACTGTGTTCTTGAATTCCTTTAAGCCTAGCCATGTGGCTCTTATGAAGGCAACAATTTCTGCAGGTTCTTCTCTTTAACTTTCTCCACTGAAATATAATAAGCTGTTAACACCCATCAAAATACCCAAAAGGGGGAAACACCATTGAAGAATATGGGAGCTAGGACTCACTATGCGCCTATATTGCTCGGAATATGTAGGCTTTCCCTTTGCTATAGATTGGTGGTTGGGTGTCCCTTACCCCAATTGCCTTGTTTCAGGACACAAGTGTGCTTCTTTCCTTTTTCCTGTATACTTCCTCTTTCTCTCTTTCTCTTTCCCATCTTTCTTCTTTTCTTATATTCTTTCTTTTTATTTTTTTTAAATTTATTTTCTTCCTTTTGCTCTTCTCTGCATTTCCTAGCGCACTACTTCACTTCAACTCAGTGAGGCTGTATGGGCATGATGAGCTGTCCAAGCATTTCCAAAGAGTAAAATTGAGACAGATCCATCAGAAGGCGACATGCTACGGGGGATGGCTGGAGGATCCACAGATGTATCAATGGGGCTAAGACATGTATCCATGAAGCTTTGGCCAGCAAGTTGCTTCTTCAACCCATAGCCCTCTATGCCTGAGTGGCTTCTGTGGCCACAACACTGTATTAAAGACATTGTAGAAGCAGAGAAGGAAACTTGCCATTCTGGCCCCACTGCAGCTTCTCCCATTAGCCCTTTCCTCTGCACACCCACTTTGAGAAATGTTGGTGGAGGGCCCACAATCAGAGTGACACAAGAAGACTTTTGCATCTATGCAAAGCCCCACTGAAGTCAGTAGGGATTTCCAACACAACATAATCCACTAGGGTATATCTACACTGCATGCTTATTTTGAAATAAGCTATTCTGGAAGAAATACCCCAAAATAGCTTAATTCAAAATAGCACATCTGTATTCCAGGGAACCTCCTGAGACTTCCCTAATGTGGACGTGCTACCTAGATTTAGAGCCCCAAGAGGCACTGGAGAGTAATTATTCTGAATGGCCCTGGAGGGAGCTATTTCGAAATGGCAGCAGTGGAGCGTCCACGTGGCTACTATTCCAAAATAGCTATTTCGGAATAAACTTTATTCCTCATAAAATGAGGTTTACAGAAGTCAGAATAAGCCGTCCATTATTTCAAATTTATTTTGAAATAACGGAATTGCTGTGTAGACACTCGCATTGTTATTTCGGAATAATGCTGTGTAGACGAACCTCTAGAGCGCCTACCTGCTGCTAATACTTTCTTCACTGACAAATATGCAATTCTGATGCTAACTGTCTGTTCAAATGTCTCCTGATTAAAACAGAGCCCCCACAGATAAAGAGGGTGTCAAGCTTCTTTCTGTAAAGACAACTTCTCCTGAGACTGGTAAGTGTGTGCTCCTCTCTGGCAGTTGGATGGTGACTGATTTTTTTTTTTTACAGTTCTCCACCACCTTCTCCCATGACAAAATGATGCCTTAGCAGCAGCCAACAGTGATCTCAAGTCAAAGTAAACTGTTTTTAATGACAGCTGGGAAAAATAATTATTCTTGTCTGAGGAGATTAAAGCGATGTTTATAGCCCAAACCTAAAAATAATCATAATGAGAATTAGCATTGTGAATTTGTTCCAGGCTAGGAACAAGTTCAGTATTGCCCCAAACCAGACATTTTTCCTGTCTAGAATTCTGACTGGCTCAATAGTGTGAACAGAAGGTCCTTTCCCACTGTCAGGATGCCTCATATGGAGTCAGGATGCAAAATGCAAGTACTCAAGGACAATGGTTGCAGAACAGCTGCCCCCAGTATTGCAAAGCTGGCTTCACTAACACTCACTGTTGCAGCTGAGAGAGATGCCAAATGGATGTAAAAGATCTGATCTAAAGACCATTGAAGTCAATGGGAGGCTCTTCAATGAGCTTTGGAACAGACCCAAACAGTATCGTGAAAATAATTTTTTTTTCAAAATTTGTCCAAATTCAATTTATGAACCATGATTTGTTACGTTTTTGCTGCCCCTTTAAACACCATTCATTAAGAAGAGGTCAAATCAAAGAAACATAATAAGTCTGGGTAATTGAGTCTTCATGAGAACGTTTCTTCCTTTTGTATTTATTGATGTATTGATTTAGGACACTTGCTTTCTCACATAAAAAAGGGTGAACTATTAAAAACATATTTGACAAATGAACCCCTTTTTCTGTTGGCAAATTGCCTGCACATACTTTGTTCCTTGTTTATAAACGTGTTCATTATTCAGAACTTCTCAGCAAGCAGTTATTTGAAAGCTACTAGCTAATGTACTGCTAGTATTTGCTGTTTATAATCTGCAGTTAAAGTTATGCATAGTCAGCTATGTTTCTGTTCCTTCTGCATGACTTCAATCCCCACAAGGAGTATTTAAGATGACCCAGGAAACATTTCCAGGAGTGTAATGATGTGTGACCCATTATGCAGATATTTTTATGAAAAAAAAGCTTGGCTGTTTATGAGTATTTGCAGAATGCAAACAGAAGGAGTTGTTTAGTCTCCAAAACTCCTGCTTTTGGTTTGAATTAATGTTTGCAATTACTTTTTGCAGTATTCACCCAGCTCTGCTTCTATGACTCAACAGTTTATTTTCTTACAAAATATGGCCCTCAGTACAGATCTACATTACAATATACTCTGTCCTGCACTTACTTAATGTTGTTTATTGTAAATTATTTACATCATAAAATCTGCTGGAGAAAACAGAGGATATATATAATGTTTGTGAAAGGCATTAAGCTCTCATCATTTTAAGCATAACATAACAAAATAATGCCCCTACAAGACTAGAGGTTGAAATAGGAGTTGCAAGAAAATACTGTGAAACACTGAAGGACTGAGAGAGTGTTGTTTAGATCAAGTCTCAGATGAACTAATCTGAATCCCAGTAACTGCAGGGGAAAAAAAGCAAAACTACTCATGAGAACAATTGTCCTCATGAAATTTCAGATTTCACTCCCTTCCAATTCCGATACAAGATCCTTTCTGACCTACATAACTCTTACCACCCCAGCTGTAGGGAAAAGATCCCTCAAGTCTTCACACTTCTTCCTCTTCACGGAGTCTTTAATGGGTCTTGTCTGGCTGTTTCTCCCCTACCTCCTTC
>JANRFK010001234.1:22405541-22426654 GCA_030068395.1 Apalone spinifera | reverse complement strand
AGCCTCATTTGCATACCTTTGGCGCAAAAGCGCGCCAGTGTAGACGCAGCCTCCATGTATGACAAAACTTAAAAAAACTAACTAACATGTTTGTGGGGTTACATAGGCTATACATTTCCCAAGCCAAGTGAAAGTTTCATTAAACAAAGCTTCTTCACCATATAAAATATTTTCCCTTCAGACCACCAATTTATTTAGTATTGTGTACTTCCTAGTACAGCCAGTGTAATAGATGGGACAAAACTGTACTGCATCTAGAGTTGGTTGATATTTTTGGCATTTTTCTAAAAATAAAAATTGCCACAAACATTTTAACATTTTTGATAAGTTGAAATACTCTTTTTTACTAAAAAAGACACTGGACCTTTTTTTCTTCTCTTACCCCTTACCCCTAAAATCTGTATAGTAAAAAGCTATTGAAATGGTTCCTGGTATTGTTTTTTGGGTGTGTGTGTGTATGGTTTTTTTTTTTTTAACTAAAGCTGGAAGGGAGGATTAAACAAACATTTGCTGATAACCATTTTGTTACATTTATATTGTTTTTGATAGACATTTTGGACTTTTTTTAAAAAAAAGTCCAAATCAAAAAAAGTTTTAATTTGAAACACTATGAAAGGAAAATAAATTTAATTAAAAAATACTTTTGGATTTTTCAACAAGTTCTAACAGAATTCCAGCAGACGCCAAGGTCTTTTTCCACTGAGCTCTGGAGATGCACTCTATTGTAGGGCATATATTGCTGCTCATTTAAGGTCATTTGAGAACATTAGTTATTCATTTAAAAAATTAGCTACAATTTAGTTTTCAGTTAAATAGAATGTAATGGAGTCATTGCTCCTCTGGTTTGTATTGTCTGACATGTTTATACCGTATGTAACCATGATAAATGTACATTTTTACTGAAATGTTTCAAACTTCATTGTATTTTAACTTCATGTGTCTCTTAATTGACTCTCCCCTCATACATGTATTGGCAAGAAATTCTCTTTGAGAAGTGGACAGAAAGGCACTCAGTTAATGTTTGTGTTTCACAACACCAGTTTTTGCTTGTATGGAGCCCACCATATTTAAATGTTTGGTTTCCTTTTCAGCCCCACTCATACCTTGACCCCAATAATCTGCTCCACCTGCATGCATATAACTCCCATTGATATTAATGGAAATAACATAGAGAAATAGGATATACTGGAAAAACAGACCTTTATGGAACTTATGAGCACTTAGGCCACAATTCAGGAAAGCCTTAAATGCATGCTTAAGTCCATCCCTGTTTTTCTGAAGTGAAGCTACAGAGAAGACAGACTATCCAAGTGGAGATCCACAGTGTGGAATGGAATGGAGAATGTTGCATGTAATATAGTTCTGACAAAGAAACCAGGGTAGCTCAGCAAAGCAGACTGATGTATTCTTGCTGCACTTGTCTCTAATTATGTTTCTAGGCCTAATTGATCAAAATGTATCTTCTCTTTGTTAGGTGAGCACTCCTCTGAGGGAAAGTATAGAACTCACCAACATGACGAATCTTCGCATCTGGGCAATAAACATGTATGTTTACTCTTTCATTCTGTTTTCTGAAACTTTCATTAATATCTGTTATCATTAGCATGGCTCGGTTCAGCTAAAACAAAAAGCAAAGAACCATAAGCAGAAAAAACTAATGACTTCTGTCAGTAAGAACCTTAAAGCCATTTTTCTTTAATTTTCATGAACTAGAATCACAAATTAGTTGATTTTTTTCCAACGTGGTAAAAGCAAGATTATTATTTTACTCCATTGCTCTGGCCTGATATTTTGCCACTCATGTACCCAAAAAGTTCAGATTTCTCTATGGACTCCGACTGATGCCACGTGGTAAGATTCTAATAAAATAAGAGACAACCCTGCACTGTGCTGAAATAATTCTACAGACTACTACAGGTTGGACCTCTATAGTCTGGACTTCCATTATTCAGCAGCATCTGTGGTCCAGCATCCTGGTGGGCGCTCCCAAGCTGGTGCACTCACAGGAAAAAAAACAGGACCTGCACTCAGCAACTCCTCCCCCACCCTGTAACAGCTTCTGGAGCCCTGCAAATAACTCATTTATGGGGCTCAAGTTCAGGGAGGGCAGGGGAGTAGTGGGAACAGGAGGGACACTTGGGGGAAGAAGCAGAGTGACAGTGGAGCCCACTGGAGAGGGACCAGGAGCGTTGCCCCACAGCTACTGGCAGGAGAAGGGCCTGACCCAATGAAGACTAGAGAGGACGGACTTGGGGATGGAAGTAGAGTGGCTGCAGATTCCCATAGCCAGCAGTGGGGGTCGGGAGTGCAGTCCAGTGGCTGTGGAGCTGTGGGTACTCCTTCAGGGCTGTGCTCCTAGCCCACAGCTGCTCTGCAGCCACCTTGCCTCTTTCCCCAAGCACTCCCCTGCCCCACTAGTCCTCCCTTGATTAATGCCAGAAAGTATTTTGATACTTTTCATAGATTCATAGAACACTACAACTGGAAGGGACCTTGAGGCTATGTCTACACCACATGTTTTGTCGGAAGAGGCAATGCAAATGAAGAGCTGATTAGCATTTTGTCGTGCGTCATTTGCATAATCTAGTCCAATCTGGTTTTGTGCAACAGAGTTTTGCGCAAAAACATGCAGTGTGGACGTGTCCGTTTTGTGCAAAAACCCCTCCGGGAGAGGCATAAGGATCTTGAACAAAAAAGGGTTTTTGTGCAAAACGGACACACCCACACTGCATGTTTTTGCACAAACCCTCTTGCACATAAACGGATCGGAATAGATTATGCAAATGAAGTGCGACAAAATGCTAATCACCACTTCATTTTGCATTGCCTCTTCTGACAAAACATGTAATGTAGACAAAGCCTGAGAGACCACCATGGCAGGACCAAACACTGATGATCTGTAGATCATCCCTTACAGATATCTGTCTAACCTGCTCTTAAATATTTCCAATAATGGAGATTTCACAGCCTCCCTAGGTAATTTATTCCAATGTTTAGGGATAAATGATGACTAGGAAGTTTTTTCTAATGTCCAACCTAAACCTCCCTTGCTGCAATGTAAGCCCATTGCTTCTTGTCCTATCATCAGAGTTTAAGGAGAATAATTTTTCTCCCTAGTCCTTGTTAACAGCCTTTTAGGTACTTGAAAGCTGTTATCCTATCCCCTCTCAATCTTCTCTTTTCCAAACCAAACAAACCCAATCTTTCAATTTTCTTTCTTAGGTGATTTTTTTCTAGATATTTAATCATTTTTGTTGTTCTTCTCTGGACCTTCTCTAATTTGTGGTGCCCAGAACTGTACACAATACTCCAGATCAGACCTAATCAGCATAGAGTAGCAGGGAAGAAATGCTTTATTTACCTCAGACCATTTCTCCTGTTTGTCCAGATCATTTTAAATTATAATCCAGTCATCCAAAGCATTTGCAACCCCTCCTATCTTGATATAATCTGCAAACTTTATAAGCATACTCTCTATGCCATCATCTAAATCATTCACCAAGGAGATGTTTCTAAACATTTATTGCAAATGGCTCCATTGCCAAAGCAAACAACATGGGAGGTAACAGGCAACCCTGCTTTGTAGTTCTAAAATTAAAAGGTGGGGATTGATGGCCATTAATCAAAGCTGATATGGGAGGATGAGTATATAGGAGCAATATGCCCATATAAAACTGATTTCCAAAATGAAACTTAAAAAAAAATCTGTCTGGGGATATTCCCACTCCAGCCAGTCAAAGGCTCTTTGAGTCCAAAGAGAGCAGTGCAGAGGAAGAATGGCTAGGGTGAATATTGTAGATAAAATTCAGAGTTCTTCTGCTATTATCCAACAGATGCCTGTCAACAACAAACCTAATTGGTCACGATGCACATATTTGTACAAGATGCCACTCAGTTTATTTGCTATCGCCTTGGCATATGTTTTAGCATCCACATTAATTTAAAAAAACAGGTCTATATGATGCAAACTTGGTAAGATGTCTTCCTTCTTCAGGTATGCCTCTTCCCATGAATCTGGAATATCATTCCCTGCAATATTTATTAAACAGTTTAGTTAAAATAAGGCCCAACAATTACTTTAGAACTCTTTAATACTCCCCAGAATATCCATTGGGACCTGCAGCTTTATTGGATTTTAAATTCTTAATTGCAACTTCAACTTCCTCTGCAGCAATTTGCCTATCAAGAACTACCCCATTGTCCTCTGAGACATTGTCATACTTCTCAGCTATCTACTTATAAGTTCAGGATTTAGATGTTCTGAAGTGAACCAAGTATGGAAAAAGTTAGCAAATGTTTCCGAGATCTCTTTAATGCCAGTTACTAATCTCCCTTTTTATCAGAGGGACAGCTGATTTATCCTGTTACTTTGTTAAATTTCTGGTTAAACCATATCAGTTTTAGTGCCCTTTTCATAATATTGTTGTTTAATATGTGTCTGCTCAGCTTTTCCTCTTTGAAACAGATTAATCGTCACTCTTTTCTCATGTATTTTCTTATATGCTTTTTTTTAGATTCTGTAGAATTATGTTTACTTTTCCAAACAGAAAGTTCTTTAACCAAACTCCTATCTTCAAGAGTTCTCATCTTTTAGAGTTTGATGTTATACCCTCACATTACTGCCTTTCCAATATCCCTAAAACACTTACTGATCTTAACAAAGCTCTATTGTACTATTAGGCCTTTTGTTTTTCCACTGAGTACTAATCTTTTACATTAACATATGCAAAGGATAGGATCAGACCAAGTCATAATTCCTCGTTTAGGATTTTTGACCAAATTATCCATGTTTCAGGAAACAAAAATTGTATAAATTCTGAAATAAGACCCAGGTTTCCTTTTACCATTAGACATCTACCCAGGTCCTCATTTTCTCATTATTGGAACAAATTTGCACTTACTACTCGCAAATGCCTCTTTGTACGTTTGATTGATCTAAAGTAGAATTAAGCACTCTGTTAAAATCCCCTAAAATAATATCCCTTTCCTTAAACCTTCTGAAGTCCCTTAAAAATTAAAATTAAAAAGAAGCTTACCATTGATTGGGAGTTTATTTTGAAGGAGCCCTTAATTAAAATTATATGTGCCTGCTATTATAATTTCATTTTTTTAAAATAAGCATGGAACTCTTCCTTTGTTCATCTTTTTGATTTCTTGCAGTAGGGCCTTCAGATCAACCTTAGTGACTGGTGCTTCTCCAACCATCTCCATAGTTTGTTTACTGGAGCGGGAGTTACACTCCTTTGTGGCCATTCCTTTGTTTTAGGGCAGACAAATCTTGGACTGGAGAATTTCTTTCCTTGTGAGACATCTAGATCTTGTTTTAAATCCTTCTTTGTGGTGCCTCCCCCAAAATGGCTGCTGCCACACTTTCTTTTTGTTTGTCCAAACTTTCCCAAATGGCACCACCCCCCACCATAACAGCACAGTTTTAATGAGCTGTTCTGCTATTGACAAGTCTCAGGGGAGTAGCCATGTCAGCCTTTATTTTTAAAACAACGAGTAGTCCTGTGGCGCCTTAATGACTCACAAAATAAATAGGATCATGAGGTTTTGTGGGTAAAACCCATGTCATCTGGTGAGCTGGAGTGGAAATAACAGAAACCAAGTTATTTATAAAAGAGGGGGAAAAATACAGGTTGTATCTCACTGGTCTGGCACCTTCGGGACCTAACTGATCCCGAACCGGTGACTTTGTCAGACTAGGGGAGGCCATTGCTGTGGTGGGGGAGCAGCCATTTTCCCTGGGCCCCCCACCCTGGAGTTCATCTTTTCCCTTGGAAGCTACACTGCCACTCAGGACACTGCTTTCCTCACAGCACTGGGGAAGGGAGCTCTACTCTTCCCCCCCATGGCTTAGCTGCCGCTCGGAACTCCATTTCCCTGCCAGGACTCGGCTCTCCCCACAGTGGCTGGGGACTCCACTGCCGTCAGAGCTCCACTCTCTTCAGTGGCTTCGCTGCCACCTGGGCTCTGTGCTCCCGATGGTGACCGGGGCCGCCTCTTTGTCCCCAGTGGCTCTGCCACCACCTAGGGGATCCGCTACTGCCTGGCGGTTCCGTGCTCCCCCCCACCCCCGCCCAGCAGCCTTGCTGCTGCCCTCCACCATGACAGGAAGCTTTGCTCTCTTCCCTCCCTCCCCGCCCAGGGACTGGGGGCTCTACATTCCTCCTGGCAGCTCTGCTGCTCCTGGGACTCCATCTTGGCCCTCTAGTTTGGCAATGCTCCTTGCCCCAGCCCGATGGCTTATTCCCATGAGTGCTCTCATGGGGGTCACCCAACGATGCCAGGCCAGTGGTGTTGCCAGATCAGGGAACTCCAGATTACAGAGTTTCAACCTGTGCCTATCAGTTATAGGACCGGTATTAATGAGGCTAATTAAGTAGGCTGGAAGTGTCCCATTCTTAACCTTTGATGTAAAAATGCAGTTCTTAGAGGCAGGGGAGACTGGCTTTATAATGGTCCTACAATTGACAAGTATTTTTCCCTCTGTCATGCATAATTTGGTTTCTGTTATTTCCACTCCAGCTCATCTGATGAAGTGGGTGTTACTCATACTATATATATTTTTGTTAGTCTCTAAGGAAGGGGTGGGGAACCTCAAGCCTGGGGGCTGGATCTGGCCCCCCACTTGCCTGGATCTGGCCTCTGAGACTCAGGGAGCCCCCCACATTGGGGAGCCTGTGCTGGTCCTCCAGCCCTTTGCCAACCATCCACAGGGCTGGAGCATACAAAATCTGGTCCCCACCCTAGGCTCTGGTGTGTGATGGGAATGTGAGGAGTGCCTTTTTTCCTTCAGTCAGGGGCTTCTCACTTTGCTTCTCACTTGTGTGTGGCCCCTGACTGATTTTTCTGTAGGTCAAAGGCCCCGGACCCAGAAAAGTTCCCTGCTGTGGCTCTAAGGTGCCAGAGGACTATTCATTGTTTTGCTGTTGGTTTCCAATACCTTTGCATGCTTCTCTCCTGAATGCAGACTTTTGAATCAGGATGGGGAAGATATAAGGACCTGAATATGCAAAGCTATTTCCATTTATTTATGGGCTGTAAGCATTAAACATTCAAGAGGTGGGGGAAAATAGCAAAGATGTGCAATAAACAGCTATTGGTTGTTCAGGGAAAAACACTAGAGGTTTGCAGAGAGGGGACAGTTCAATAAATATGTCATGTCATTTAAGGCTCTCCTGCCTTATCGAAGTTATAACAGCTTCCACTGGAAGCAGTAATGAACTACAGTTCTATATCACTAAAAAGAAACCTGGCTGATGTGAATTAATGAAGGTGCTAAGTAAAATTAATATTTTCACAGGCATATATGTGGCTTTTGTAGAGTACATAGGGCTTGGACATTCTTACCACATAAAGTTAGATTTTCATTCTATAATTCATGTGTATAATGCAAGCATTTTATAGATTCATACAGTCCTTTTCACTATACAGATCTTTATAAGAACCACCATGATCCTATAGTCAGATCCAGGTGTGTGACTCACTGGTGCTCTGAATGTGTGCAGAGGTCTAACTGCATGGATCTGATTGCAGGCATAGGACTCAAACAATCTGGAGCACTGAAATGCAGCCATTTCTGGGGAGCTAGGCTGGCAGCCAATCAATGATATACAATATTAGGATAGCTCGGAATTAGCAGCATAGGTACAGATAGCTAACCTCAAACAAAATTTAAAAATATACTTCCTAACAGGTCATTATACAATTATGGGGAATATAAGATACATAGACTACCAGGCTGTGTCTTGACTGGCAAGTTTTTCTGGAAAATCAGCCTCTTTTCTGGAAAAACTTGCCAGCTGTCTACACTGGCCACTTGAATTTCCTCAAGAACACTGACGATCTCATGTAAGATTGTCAGTGTTCTCGTGGAAATACTATGCTGCTCCCATTCAGGCAAAAGTCCTTTTGCGCAAAGATTTTGCGCAAAATGGCCAGTGTAGACAGCTCAGATTTGTTTTGCGCAAAAAAACCCCGATCGCGAAAATGGCTTTTGCGGAAAAAAAAGTGCTTTTGCGGAAAAGCGTCCGTGCCATTCTAGACTCTCTTTTCCGCAAATGCTTTTAACGGAAAAACGTTTCCGTTAAAAGCATTTGCGGAAAATCATGCCAGTGTAGAAGTAGCCTCAGGCAATAAGTACCCAAAAAAGGCACCAAAGTTTCCGTGAAGATATGGACAGCAAGCAGACAGAAGGAAACAAAATGAACCTTTAAGCAGAATTGGAAATACTAAATACATTTAGTACATAGGTCAAAATGCATAAATCTTTCACACATAAGAAGCAGTTTCTATTTCTGGTCGGCGAAAAGAAAGCATTTAAATTACAGTACCAACCGATGAACAATATATTAATGTGGCACCATTTCTGGGGAAGAAACCATAGTCCTGCAAAGTTCGTCTTGGGAGGAGGGAGAGTTCTCTCCTCCTCTTGAAGCCAGTGGGGCTTGGTGCTCAGGCCCAGAGTGAGTTAAGGGAAAGAAACAACAAATGAGAAATGTACAGAATGTTCTATCCTGTTTGCACTGAAGTAGCAAAACTCCCATTGCCTTCCATGAGGGTAGCAGAAGCAGCTCCTCAACAATTCATAAAATCAGTTATTTGTACAGTGGAAAATTTGAACACTGTGCTCTTAGAGGCTGGGGCTCAGCATGGTACTCAGCTTGATTTCACCAGTGTGCCCCTGATATAGGCAAATGAGGTAAAGGAGCAAAGTTCTCACCCCAAATCTGTCTTGTCATCAAATATGCAAATTCGTGAAAGAAATTACCACACAGTTGAAATATTACTATATATTTTAGAAATGTGAGCCTCTCTGTCTGTCTGTCTGTCTGTCTGTCTGTTCTTCTGTGAGTCGGTTTGTTCAAGAACTCCTAACGGGTAAAAGCTAGGACCACCAAATTTGGTATGCAGCTTCCTCTTATCCTAACATAAAGCAAGGATTTGGTTGTGCCAGAACAATGAGATGTGCATGAAATTCAAATGTTTATCATACAATAGAAAGGGAGGGGTCTGGTAAGAGGGAGTTATGCTGTAGAATGACCACTGAGGGGCAGCAAAGGACCAGAGATGGGAACTGGGACAGCTATAACCCCATTGATGCAGCAGGAGAGAGGGTGGAGAAAGGGACAGCTGTCTACCATATATTTCAGAGAGTTTATCTATCTGTGTATCTGAATGTCCCCCAGCTGGGGGAAAATGTACCCCTCCCTTGGCTGTGCCCACTGCAGCTGCAGCCATGGACAAGCAACTCTCACCTGGCCCCAACCCACTGTGGCCAGAGAAGGTTAGGGTTGTCCTCGCTCCCCAGGGCAGCCTGCATACTGAACTCCTCAACCCCATACCCACTATTGAACAATCATTTGAATGAAGAAAAACAAAATGTATTTGAGTTAAAGACCTGAGCAACGCTGGGTAACTCTTCTAGTCAATTAACATTTTATAAGCGGAAGCAAGTCCCTATTCTCAGGTGAGGCCTTTGATCAAATATTGTTCTTGGAGTACAAATACTGTCAGCCCCTACAAATGAAAGCAATTGAGAATAAACATTCCAGCTGTAATTTCAATGGTTTTGATTTTGGCACCATAACAACAACCTTGTTTGTATGCTAATGGTCGATGTTGACTAATCTTAATAGGGATGATCATCCTGAGATTTTTATTATCATTTCAGATGTGAAGCAGCACATTATAAGGGATCTGTCCTCTGAAGTTGCAATTCCACAGCAGATATATGGATCAGCTGTTGCTTCCTACAGACATCCAGGGCATTTGTGTTAATTGTTCTCAGATTAGCTCATAATTTCCATATGTTAAATGCCTCGGGTTTTCTTAATGGCTACATAACTATTTATTATTTCTACATATGTTAAAGCCGGGAAACTTTCAAGAATGAATAAGGTATTGTAAAAATCAGATGGTATGTGACTAATGATGTCTGTCTTGTATATAGAAACGTTTTCTTCCCATGCCGGAAGGAATGTGTTAATACTGTAAATTGTCTTGTATCCTCAATACGTGGCCTACTGAAATCATATGCAGTAGATTGCAGACTTGGGGCTTGATCTTTCAAATACTAGTATGCAAAACTATAATTACCACAAGTGTGTCCATTGACTTCTTTGGGGTTATTCACATACTAAGCACTTCACCTGGTAGTAAATATATACTGGATGAGGCGCTTGGAGATAATATCAAAGTGATTTAGGTTTTGGGAGTTTTTTTCTCCCATATGAGAGACAATTTTTTCCAATTTTTACCAATTATCTCAGGCATTAGAGTTTTTTTAACATTGTAAACTGCTGCATATGGTCCTTAAAATGCAAAACAAATTATATAGTTTATTCTTGACTATTTCTTGGGTAATTACTTTGTTATATCTGCTGTAAGAATATTTCCCCCGCATTACACATAAGGAATCATTTTGTCTCCTTTTGATAAGTAACTCCCTTCTTTGATATATTAATATGTACATATATCCCTGCCTCCATAATTTCCACTCCAACACATCTAACAAAGTGTTTTTTACCAATGAAAGCTTATGCCCAAATAAATGTTAGTCTTTAAAGTGCCACAGGATTCCTCATTGTACCTACCTAGGATGTTGTGCAGATCGATTAGTTAATGTTTGTACAGTGCTTTGAAGATGAAAAGTGCTCTTCAAATGCTAGGCATTATCACCTCTGTTGTTTTCTCCTTGGTGAGTCTGATCCTGTATCTCAGAGACTTAAAGGAAAACTTTTTGATGAAGCACTGTAAAAGCTGGGCACCAACCAGTTGTCCTATAGACTGTAGCTGAACTTTAATGCTTAACTTAATCAGTCTTTGTGCTGGATCATCTGAGTGACTCCAGGGAGTCTGGTTGAGCAGAAGCATCACAATGTCTATTCTTTCAAAAGATGAGGCCATCTAAAATGTGCAGGTTAAGAGTTTATATCAAACATTATACCCAGTTCAGCTTCCAGGCTGCTGAGAAGTCCCAATGGAAAAAAGAATCTATGCCCAAGTTTTCATGTATATGTAAAGTAGATGTTGTATAGCACTTTCTTTACGGAGCAGCTTGAAAGATCTGTGTAATGTGAGTGTGGGAGATTAATATCAGCGATTATGCAAGATTTGTGCAGAAACTGTCATGATTTGTCAAGATAATGTTAATCTTATAATAAAAGTTTATATCTCTATTAAGAGCCTCTCTTCTCTCTCTTTCCCTCTGCAAATTCACAATATATAATCCACACCAAATACAGATATTGGACCTGATCCTATGTTCCCATTGCACACTGCATGGGGCAGGCCTCAGGAACAAAAGTTACACTGTTTCTCCAATGAAGCATTCTTGGCACTGTGGCTCCAAGGGACACCAGTGAGTTTTAGGCCGTGCAGCAAAGCATGTTGGGGAAGAGTCGGGGGATATAAAGAGTTCTCTTCCTCAGTATAGGAGTGATAGGGGAGGGAGCCAGACTTGCTGAAGGGGCAAGAGAGAAACTAGGAAAGAAGGCAGCGCTTTGTGTGTCTCCTGTCAAAGGGACTAGGAAAAGGCTTCAGGAGACAAACAGGTTAATTTCATAGGCTAAATAACCCCAAGAAGTGAGTGTCTGTAGCAGAACAAAGGAAATATTCTCAGTGGGACAAGCTACTGGTCAGACCTGCCCCTGCTCCATGCTTGAGGGGCTAAGGCCTGTGGAAGAGGAGCTTCCTTTTCTCACTGAATAACCAGTAAGGGAGACTTCAGTTGTACAATGCAGAAGATTGACAGATGCTTGAGGCAGTGATGTGACCCAGGGAAAAGATTAGAAGAAGGCTTGGGACTCTGCTACCCCAAAAGGGTGAAATGTAATAGGCTAGCTGGCGAACAAACTACCCATCAGCGAGAGAAACTATATCTTTAGCTTAACAGAAAGGTAAACAGCTGAGCACACCAAACACTCATGGGATTTCTAGGTGAGATGAAAAATCAAGCCCCATGAAATATGTTCCAGTGGATCCAGTTTGCTCGCTGTCAATAAAACGTGGCTGAAACATAAGCAAAGAAAAGAAATGTTCACAGGCTAGAAGGGACCATTAGATCATGTAGTCTGGGAACAAAGGCACAAAACTCGCCTTTGTTTTGTGTTGCAATATGAACAACATTCAAAGATTTCAACAGTCTTAACACAATCAGAAGGTTACAAATGTGCATGGTTGTAATCCAAGAATAAAGGATGTTTTTGGCTGGCAAACAATTTATGATCAGCTACTTCAAAGCTGTATTGAGTCTTGAGTCATGATTAGTAAAGCATTGGGGAGTCCAGAAGCAAAGAATGCCCAGTGTTTGTGTTAGAAAGCATTCAGCTTGGGTCCAAGTGCTTATCCGTATGGGGTAGTAAAGGGCAGTGGTCAGCATGGTGTCTGCATTTCATAGGGTTTCTTCATGCCCAGACTAACAGAACATTTGGCAGCCTTGTAAGAAGTATTACTTCTAATATTGACTTGGAAGTTCTGACTAAGCTTGCCTATTAGTGTTTATGCTCATTTTTAGAAACTGTGGTTAATACATTTGAATAGATTCTGCTTTAGAATGTTGATTTAGTGACAGCTTGCTGGAAGGATGGGCTGTAACTTAGTGGTGCTAATCAGTTGTATGTGGTTTGTCATATGCCCTGAGTTGGAGATGGGGCAGAAATGCACAGCTGCTGCAGGAGCTTTGGCAGACATTGGGGTCTAGATTTTCAAAGATATTTAGTAACTAATGGGTTACAGTAATAGGTAGCAGGTTTAAAACTAATAAAAGAAAGTTCTTCTTCACACAGCGCACAGTCAACCTGTGGAACTCCTTGCCAGAGGAGGCTGTGAAGGCTAGGACTATAACAGAGTTTTAAAAAGAGCTAGATACATTCATGGAGGTTAGGTCCATAAAAGGCTATATTAGCCAGGGGGTAAGGAATGGTGCCTCTGGCCTCTGTTTGTCAAAGGCTGGCGAAGGATGGCAGGAGACAATTTGCTTGATCATTGCCTTTGGTCCACCTCCTCTGGGGCACCTGGCACTGGCCACTGTCATCAGACAGGATACTGCGCTAGATGGATCTTTGGTCTGATCCAGTATATGGCCATTCTTATGTTCTTATGTAACTAACTTGCATTGAAATCAACTGGAGTTAGGTCCCTAAAGATTTTGAGGATCTGGCCCTATGCTAAAATGCATGCATGGAGAAAATCTCCATTCAAGGTGAGCGATAATCTAGCCATCTCTCCGTCCTTCCTTTGCCCCTTATGGTGCTAGTCTGTATGCCCTGAATGCCAAACTGGGATTGTTCAATCCCTGCATGGGGACGATTCCTTATACTCTCTCTCCCCACTTGCACATTGATGCCAGGATTCAAGTGTGTCTGGAAACCTTCCATTTCATTCAGCCCATATGTGAGCAGAGATCACACCTACACCTCTATGTAATGCCCCCTTTTTTACATCAACATACCCTTCTCGTTCCCCTTCCTCTTCTTTTTATGCCTACTACTTGTAGCATCTCTCCCTATCAGAAATTTTCTTCCTCATTCGTGATCTTGTTGTGGAAAGAAAACAAATCAAGAGTTTTAATGTGTGATATATCATCATATCTGTGCTGGAGATGGTCATCTTTACAACAGCCTTTTGTTCATAAACATAGAGAGCCAGACTTCAGGCTATGTTATTGCCAATCTGCCACGGCAAAGTTTATATAGTCTCCCACCCATGAGAGGAGGGATTTCTCAAATAACATAGAGCTATGGTAGCCATGTTAGTACAATGAGCTGGGGTTGGTGCAGATCTGTCCAGCAAAGATCCAAGATGCTATTATGAGTCCTTGAGGGCATATGAAACTGGTACAAGTTAGAGCAGCATTCAGGGGGGAAGAGCAGAACTTAAAGTTTTGGTTACAGCAGAGAATCTGACTCAAAGTTCTTCTAAAAAGAAAAAAAAATAAAGTTACTATAGAAAACAGTTCTGTGGTAGCAGGCAGCGGATCTAGATAATTTTTCATCCCTAATTTCAATTATTCTTTCAATTTTTTTCAGCTGTGGCTCTATTTAATAAGGGGATATAACTATGCTAATGGTATTGTTGCTGTTATTAATATCTTGTAGCTCTCTTATTAGATCAGTGGGACATTTTTCTGTTCAATACTGTGTTCTTTAACTGATTGTAACTGATAGTAACTGATGTAACTGATTTTATCATTTGTCCTCTCTCCCCATTTACTTTTATTACTTAGCCAGCTTCACCACCCCGGCTTGAAGTTCTTGGTGAGCTAAATACACAACTGAAATACGACATTATAATGTACCACAAAAGGAAGAGCATAAAGTAGCAACAAGCCAACTGATCAGAGCATAACGTGGACTGACTACATATGGATCAATGACTAACTTTCAGCTTCCTGATGCATGCAAATCTGATTTTTTTTTCTGCTTTGTTTTTATAGAAAAGTAATAATTGAAGCCATTTTGCATACAGGGTAAGATCTAGCTGTATAGTATCAAAAGCAGCTTCAAAGCACATTGCAATAGAATTAAGAAATTGAGACTAAATTGGTTCTGACCCACCGCATGTTGATGCATACTAGCTGCTGCTCTTCAGCGGTTGCATAAGTAGAGCCCTACAAATCTGCGGATATCTGCTTTAAATCTACAGGTATCTGCATCCGTGGATGAGGATGCAGATATCTTCAGCTCATTTTTGCGGAAGTGGATACAAATTTTGTATCCGCGCAGGGCTCTGTCCGTAAACTTTGCAGTTAAGGCCTTTTCCAGTTCCTCTGCTTCTGAGCTATCTCTTGCAGGCTCTTGGGCAAGAGGTGGAGACCTTGAATTTAGCTGCTAAAATTAAAACTGTGAATATTAGGGCTGGGGACCTTAGGGAAGTTTCAGTCAGGCTCTGAACTCTGCAGCCTCAGACCTACTTCTGGAAAGCAAAATAGAATATTACCCTGTCCCTTGAGGCTAGGTGACACAGTTAGAAGCAGTGACACCAGCTGCCTCTAAGAGCACTACCTCTGAATGCACTGTTGGAGTTGATCTCGCTGGATTTTGATCATCCTCATCAGCCTTTGTCATATTTTCCAATGATCTTCTTATAAATTTTACTTAAAGGAAAGGAACACTGTGAACACATTAGTGTAATCCCTATGGCTTTATCTTTCCAAAGACATAGTACTTGGGCTTCAGCTAATTTTGTTTTTCAGTAGAAACACTATACTGCCAAGAATCCACAATTTGGAAGGATTCCTCATGTCAAGCCTTGTATTTTATGGATTATCGCAATGAAAACAAGCCCAGTATAAGAGCCTATCTCAAAGAAGAAAATCAGCCAGACCAAGTAATAACAACATTCATTAATTACTTAGTTTCTGAAAAATTTGTTCTGTGCATTCTAAATTCAGTATGTCCATTTCAGTCACCAGGGGTTTGAACTTGCAGATCAAATAAGCTGAGTTATGTGGAGTAAATTCACTACCAGATTCAAAACCTGGTTATGTACCTTTTTAGGCATGCCCTCATACAGAAGCCAGTGTTCTTGTATGGCATAGTTGGGGGGAAAAAGCCAGGACCTGCGTGAGGAATGAGTGTTCTTCCTACACCACCAGTTGTTGGATATCCCAGCCCTGTAAAAGTTTGAGCACTTCTGCATGTATAATACACATTTGTCTCATCTCTTCCCTGTAGGGAAGGGCTGAGAGCGCTGATAATAAAGGCTTCTCTGTGCAAGTAATAGCATGCTCTAGATTAGTGATATTTCTCATCATGTGCAGGTCATAACACAGGACTGACTTAAGATTGATGCCCATAAGAGGTTGAAGACCAGGGGTTCCCTACCCATTCACCCCCATTCACTGTCAGGATTGTGGTTTATGGGTGTGCACATTCATGCAGGATGGGCAATGCGTTGGCAAGCCTATGGAGGTGGACTGACTATTTGTATGAAGTACAACTTTGCCTGTAATATATCTCTGCATGTGCCACAAACTTATGGACAAGAACTCTGTGGGAATGTTTTAGCGAGCTGCAATTGGAGACTGGCTGCCTGGCAACAGACTGCTGCTGGATCACGAGAAAGCAAGATGGCCACCAGCAACAGGCCTCACCCTGGTCTGCATTGTGGCATACATAACAGAGAGTGCTTTATCTGGATTTCTATGGTGAATGCAGAAAGCAGTGACTTCATCTTACTGCATAACTCTGAGCCTCTACTGAATTAGGCCCATTGGACATTTATATAAAAGGGGACCTAAATAAAGCCACCCTTAATTTTAGCTTTGTAAAACTATCCTGAGTTTTAACTAACCTATCTCTAGCAATACCCCGTTTGGTAAGTAGATAAAGCATAGTACTTAGTCCAAAGAAGCTATTAGAGAGGAAATTTGTGGTTATAGAGAACGGCTTCCATTATCCCTTTTCTCATCTACTCGGGTTCTGACACTGCTCCCATCACCATGGTTACTGCACACCTTCTGGACAATACATTAAGCAAAGTGACTAGCATCAGTCCTATGTGGTTCGTTCTGCTTCCCGAGTGGAAAACTGTGGGTGGGTTCTGTGTTTTTATTATTCCCCTTTGGTTTGTTTTTAAGGTTTTCCCCCCTGGTGCTAAGTGCTCTTATATATGAAGACGTGGATGAAGAATTGCATTGTGCACTGGTCTGGCAGGTAACCAGTTTTGGGCCACTTCCTACTTCCTGCAGGAGTCTAGACCAGGCCCCAAGAATACTCTGTCTCCTGCAGAGATGAGTTTCATCCTTGCAGTAGTATGTGTAATATATAAAGATGTGAAATAGACACTATTCCTGGCTTGCCCTGATGGGAAAACAGAACTGGGCTCCTAATGTTTGCTTTCTTCTTTCTTTCATTCAGATTCTCAGTCTTCTCCTGGGCAAGACATCCAGCAATCCCTGCAAATACATACTGCACATTATTTGATTGGGATATGGGGAAAATGATAGCTAAAATCCATGTCAAAGCACTTTTTTTAGAAAATGCCAAATTCTTTGCTTATACAAACATACTTCACATTATATTTACATCACATTTCAGCATACCATGTCCCAAAATAGTAATATTTCATGGCTACATTGAATCTGCATGGTAAATAGTATCATGCAACAAATAAGAGTGATAGAGCCATATTTTGAAAGCACTGCAGTAGTGTTATGAAAAGATGCATTGCTTTCTATGAAACTGTTCTTTGTGGTACAGCTACAGGGTCTTACTTTCTCTGCTATTACAATATTATCCTTGCAGCCTTGATGCAAACTAAAATAGAATGTACAGTATATTTATTGCTGCCTCTGTTCCCTTCGTTATTTCCTACATCTAGTTCACCATGTTCCCAATGTAAACCTTTGAAGAACCATAGACCCAGCTAATATACCTTCCTCATACATTCCACTTCCAATGTAAAAAAAGCCTATTTGCAATTTCAATAATGCATGAATTAGTAGTTTGCCATATCCACTGAGTTATTGTCAGGCAAAGCAGTTTGTAATAGCCTTAAGCGTGTTTTTCTGGTTGTTGTTTTTCTCCACTTGGCTTAAATTTGTGAAACTCATGCTTGTACCAGACATTCTGTATTCATTTGAGAACACTAATGTCATGTCTTTCAGTTTATATGTATATCTGATGATCAACAGTCTAACTGCACCGTATTCATCTGAGAAGCCGGTTCATACCAATAGATCTCATGCATCATTTCTTGTTGACCACTAGATGGCTGCAATTTAAAGCTTTTTTGCACCTCATCATGTAATAATGCTTCAGAGGGGTAGCCAAGTTAGCCTGTAACAGGAAAAACTTAAAAAACAACAAATAGTCTAGTAGCACCTTAAAGACTAACAAAACCTGTAGAGTATCAGAGGGGGAGCCGTGTTAGTCTGAATCTGCAAAAGCGACGAGGAGTCCTGTGGCCCCTTATAGACTAACATGTAGATGGTATCATGAGCTTTCGTTGCTACAACCCATTTTTCAGTTGACCGGAGTGTAGAAATGGTAACTCAGTATCTGTCTGAGAAGGGTATTGCTGTTTCTAGCCTCTACTCTAGCTTCCTTTAACACATAACACATTCCTTCCTCACATAAGCTGTGAAATAGCCCCACACACTGCTTCATCTTTTACAACAGTAAAGTACACAGTTATACATAATGATTACAAATGTTCTGTGGAAGTGATGCAGCCAAATAGAGAGAAATTTAGATTTGGGGGTCTGATTCTCCACTCTCTTTATCCTTGTTTTCCATCAGTATAAAAGCAGCGTGATGAAGTTGAGGATAAACCTCATTCTTTTAAAGTGTTTTTCAAAACTGAATATGAATAGAAATAGTTATGATTTTTAAACTTTTCAAATAGAAGATTTTTCAAATATTCCCCTGTCATTTTGTAAGTTCAGATCAAAAGCATTGTGAATGAACACAAGAAAGTGAACTGAGTGCAGTGCAAAAAGTAAGCAAACAGAAGAAATAAGTACAAATTAGCTTGATTTACTGTTTTAAATTTGATGTTTCTAACAATCTATGTTGGCCACAAAGATAAGGAATCTATTTTCTTAAATAAGAGTCTTATTTCAACTGCATTCCTGTGATGAGGTGTCTGCCACACACTGGCTTTTTAAGGGTAAAACTCAGACCTAGGAGAGGGCTGAGAAAGCAAAGCCACACAACTGAGGCAGGTACTAGCTAATCAGGGCCCAGCTGAGGGGAGTATAAATAAAGGCTCTTGGGGAGAAGGGGGGAGAGAGACTTACTCTTGCTCTGGTCTGGTAGCACTATATAGACTAACAAAACATGTAGATGGTATCATGAGCTTTTATGGGCACCACTTCTTCATCTGAAGAAGTGGGCTGTGCCCACGAAAGCCCATGATACCAGCTACATGTTTTGTTAGTCTATATAGTGCTACCAGACCATTTGTTTTTTGTTTTTTTTTTCCTGTAACAGACTAACTCGGCTACCCCCTGAAGCTCACTCTTGCTCTGGTCGGGAAGCAGGCAGGACCTAGTTGCCAAGGAAGCTAGAGGATTCTTGAGTTAGAGCAGTGCTGGGGAAAGATAGACAGAGCTGGGGAAGATCTGGCCAGGCAAGCTCCCAGGCTGAGGGCCGGAAGCAAGGCCTGAGGCTACTAGGGCTATAGAGATGCAAAGGGAGCAGGTCCACATCACGTTGCCAATGATGAGTGACCTTCTCAGACTGCAGTTTGTCCCTG
The DNA here is from genome assembly GCA_030068395.1 of Apalone spinifera. NCBI lineage: Eukaryota > Metazoa > Chordata > Testudines > Trionychidae > Apalone > Apalone spinifera. Next base: position 22,407,448 of record JANRFK010001234.1, on the reverse strand, counting down.
AGGGAAGGGGCTAGATGAAGACTGGCAGTGGGTCACTGAGGCAAAGTGGGCATGTGAGTTGGGGGTTTCCAGTAGGGTTGCCAGATGGTTTCAACAAAAATACAGGACACACTTGACATTACATCACAATCTACATTGCATCTTACTTAGAAAATACTGGACATTTATATTTTCTCATTTATATTTTCTCAATTTGTTTCCCGAACAGAAAGCTCAAATACTGGACTGTCTGGTTCAAACCTGGACACCTGACAACCCTAGTTCCCAGAATGGGAGGATCCTAGAGGGTGGGGCACTCTGGTAAGGCAGTACCCAGAGGTGGAGAAAAAAATAAGTAACCATGGGTGAGATACTGGCTCTAGGGCTGAATGAGCTAATTCCCAAGTGACCAGCAGGAGATGGGTGGGGCAATGAGTCATGCTCAGTTACAATCCTTATTGTCAGAATATTTCAACTGTGTCCATAGTCCTAATTTATTGAACTATTCCAATATTAGTAGCAAGTTCAAACTGCTCCAAATACAAGCTGGAAGAAAATATCCAGAAATGTCTCCCAGCATAATAGCAATGAAGTCCACTGAATCAATCTCATTTTATCAAGAGTTGTATTTTAGTTCAGCTGTTTCAGCTCCTGTAATTATTTTAACAGTTATGGAAATAATTCTCCCAAGACTATTGCCCATCGATTATATGAGTTATCTTAGGGCAAGCTTTTGATCAGGTATCTGCCATATACCCTTGTAAAGATCCATTTCACAGAGCTAATGTTGCTGCAATCACAGTATCATCTGTTGAAAACTTAATGAAGATTTGCTTTGCCTACTGCCTTCCTTGTGATTGATTTATAAGGATCCATGGTTTGTTTCTGCTTTGACTATGTGCACCTAGTTTGTTGTTTTCTTGTTTTGGTACTGCAAAATGAATAAAAAACTTAACAGAAAATGCAGTTCATGGTCAATCCAGCCTTATTTGAGTACAACTGACCTGTGATGTCTTTGTGGTGTTGGCATTTATTTATCAGAAATGCAAAGGATGCATTTATTCACAAGCATTTTTTTTCTTAGAAAGGCCCTGTGTCTCTCTTCAAAGGGAATTGTAATGATGAGGTGATAAGCAAATATTTTATGAATTACCTAGTATAGACTTAGCTTACAATACTCACCGAAAGGACATGTCTTAATAAATCCTGTTAGTTCCCTGATTTTGGAAAGATAATAGATAGAACTTTCTGTAGTTTAAAACACTCATTCAGGTCACATTGAATTCTAAGTATGCAAAACTAAAAAGCTTTTAGGCAACATTCAGATTGAAAAATGAAGCACTCAGATGTCAAGCAATGTAAAATGAAAATTGAAAACTCAATCTAATCTTTGTTTCCTGTGGGTATGTTATAAAATATAAACAGGCTTTTATCAGGAGAGCCATTTACAATATAAAGTGTACATATACTTTATGTACGATGCTGAAATATCGAATAAAACAGTCTCTATATCTTTGACAGCGTAGATGAGCAATAGTTAAATTTTATTTTTTTTACTTGCTCATTTTAATTGTTGTTTTGTTGCTGTTTCATCATAGTCACCTGCTCTGAGGTAGTCAAGGATGTTAGCATGTAAGGTAAAGTTGTGCTTAAATTAATTAGCCTGATCATTCTCCCTTCAAAGTTAATGGCAAAACTATCACTGGTTTCAATAGAACAGGATTCAAATTGATATTTGGAAGATCTCAACCAAACTTCTTTTGGCTGAAAACATTAAGTTACTCACTCATTCAGTTGCTTTCAACAGTATAAGCCATCCCTTCCTGCCCTGGTTTGTCTCCCTCTCTACACAAACATACAGGCTGTGTCTAGAGTGGCAAGATTTTGCGCAAAAGCAGCCGCTTTTGCGCAAAAACTTGCCAGCTGTC